>CM035100.1:7371491-7760727 GCA_020205505.1 Panax japonicus
CCTTTGCCCGAAGCATCGCTGTAGATAACAAATCCATCCGTACCAGATGGTATTGTTAGAACAGGTGCCGAAATGAGTCTCCTCTTAAGCTCTTGGAAACTCTTCTCGCATTCCACGCTCCATATGAATTTTATATCCTTTCGAGTCAGATGAGTTAACGGAGTAGCGATTCGAGAAAACCCTTCCACAAATATCCGATAATAACCAGCTAAGCCCAAAAAGCTACGTACTTCAGTCACCGACTTCGGTTGCTCCCAACTTTGTATTGCTTCAATCTTCGTCGGGTCAACAGATACTCCATGTTTTGACACCACGTGCCCAAGGAATGCTACTTCCTCAAGCCAGAACTCGCATTTCTTCAACTTAGCATATAGCTTATTTTCAAGAAGCCTTTGGAGTACCAGCTTCAAATGGTTCTCATGATCTTTACGGCTTTTGGAATATATGAGGATGTCATCAATAAAGACAACAATGAACTGATCCAAATATTCCTTGAATACTCGGTTCATCATATCCATGAAAGCCACAGGAGCATTAGTCAATCCGAAAGACATGACTAAGAATTCATAATGCCCGTACCGAGTTCTGAAGGCAGTCTTTGGAATATCCTCAGTTCTAATCTTCAGCTGATGATATCCAGAACGAAGATCGATTTTT
The DNA here is from genome assembly GCA_020205505.1 of Panax japonicus. Classification (NCBI taxonomy): domain Eukaryota; kingdom Viridiplantae; phylum Streptophyta; class Magnoliopsida; order Apiales; family Araliaceae; genus Panax; species Panax japonicus. The sequence goes on from CM035100.1 coordinate 7,372,149, forward strand.
GAAAAGAATTCTGCTCCTTGCAACTGGTCAAACACGTCATCAATACGAGGTAGTGGATATCTATTCTTAATGGTGACATGGTTCAATTCCCGATAGTCAATACAAAGTTGCATACTCCCGTCTTTCTTCTTTATGAATAAAACAGGAGCACCCCAAGGAGATGTACTAGGACGAATGAAACCGATGTCCAACAACTCCTGTAGTTGGAATTTTAAGTCCTGAAGTTCAATAGGAGCCATTCGATATGGGGTTTTAGAAATGGGCTTTGTACCAGGTTCAAGATCAATAAAGAATTCAACTTCACGTTCTGGGGGTAGACCGGAAAGTTCTTCAGGAAATACGTCAGGAAAGTCAATAACAACAGGAATATTATTCAATTTTGACGTGTCTTTATTCTAATCCATAACATGAGCTAAGAAACTTGACATCCATTTTTCAATAAACGAATAGCTTTATGATTAGATATGACAGTGATTGATTTTAATGGTTTAGTTGCCTGAATTCAAACAAGAGGTTGATTAGGAATATGAAAACTAACAACCTTACGAAAACAATCAATTTTGGCATGATGAGTAGTTAACCAATCAATCCCTAAAATCACATCAAAAGCAAGTATCTTTAAAGAGATAAGGTCAACAGGTAAGGTAATGGTGCCAACTTGGATTAAACAAGATTTATAAACAATGGATGTGATGAAAGTTTCTCCTAATGGAGTCTCCACAGATAAATCAAAGTCTAATTTCTCTGGATTCAAGTTTAAGCGTTGAGCACAAGAAGGAGAGATAAATGAATGGGTAGCACCAGTATCCAGTTAGGTATAAACTTCGCAAGAATTTATGATTTGCTTACCCGTGATCATTTCATTTGGATTCCTCGCATTTTCACCAGTCACAACAAATGCTCTTCCAGGAATCGTTGACTTTGACTTTTCTGGAACAGCCTTCTAAGTCATCGTCCCCGCTGGAATTGGTTTCGCTACCGTACAATCTCGAGCGATATGTCCTTCCTTTCCACAATTATAGCATACCTTGAACTGTTGTGGGCAGTTTGGACTGATATGTCCCTCTTTTCCGCATTTGTAGCATTCGACCGGTGGTCGTTCCCCTACCTTGGAACCAGCTGGTGCTGCCATTTTCACATTGTCGTTGTTGAATATCCTCTTTTTAAAATCTCATCCTGACTCGCTTCTTCTATTTTCATGGCTATGATTACCACCAGAGTGGTTACCATTTTTGTCCGTCTTTTTCTTTCTCCACTGGTTATCGTTGTTTTGTTGACTATTATCTCCGGTATGATCCTGATTATGGTACCTCGGTTGACCGTACTCGTTATCTCGCTCCAACAATTGAGCCCTGTTAACAACATCTTAATAGAGAGAAAATTTATGAGAGATGAGATATTGTCGTATGCCGGGTTTCAAACCTCTCAGAAACATCCGCGTCATACGTTCCTCATTCTCCACCAAATGAGGTGCAAACCTGGATAACTCTGCAAACTTTGCCTCGTACTAAGACACCGTCATGTTGTTTTTTTCTAATCTAATGAAATCCACTTCCTTCATATGACAAACACTTTCAGGAAAGTATTTGTCATTAAATAGTTTTTGAAATGTCTCCCAAGACATGCTGAGTGCGGCTGGATGGGTACGCTTCACAGACTCCCACCAGTAGTCTGCCTCGCCACGGAACATAAAGGTGGCGAATGGAACCTTCTGTTCCTCCGTGCATCCCAAGACATCGAATATCTTGGTAATTTGCTTGACCCGTGTTTCCGCCATGATCGGATCCGGCTTTCCCTTAAATTTTGGTGGTCCCAACTCTTTGAACTGTTTGGCTGTGACAACCCATGAATTTCTATCATTTCCTCCTATATTTTGAACACGAGTCTCCCTCGTCTGATTTTGCATGAACTGCAAAAAGCTTCTAAACATTGTGTCGTTCATCGTCTGATCAGTGATGTTGTTCACAGGAGGAACATTGCCAGCCTGTTGCACGTTCTCCTCGTTGGTAAGTACAGGCATTTCCACGGTCTCATTTACTCTACTGTTAACATTCTCGGTCGACATTCTCAAATACTGTCATAAAACAAGGGTTAATTAAGGAAATCACATATCACATAATATCCCTATATACTGACCAACTAACAAATAAGCTTAGGTAGGACACACTAGCGAAGGATTTACTCGTCTCTCCCCACCTAGTTCTATTCCTCGATCTCCGCCAGAGATCATATCCCTAAGCTCTGATACCAACTGTGACACCCCCAAAACAGGTATACATCACCCATTCTGAGTTGTCAATACATGGTATAGAAACAACTACAACTTTATTATTACAACAGTAAAACTGTGAGTTTAAATACAAATATTGCCATCTAGACAATATCCACATACAAATAAATTCTCATCATAATTATTGATACATTATTTTACTAAAATGGTGAGCACTACTAAACAACTCTATCTAAAACCTTCATTCCATACCCCCAACTCGTACTCGCTATATTCTCGCCTCCTGAGAAGAAAAATGGAACAAAAAGGAAAAGGGTGAACTCAACTAACCCAGTAAAGAATATTATGACTAAGATAATAAACAACAAATTATCATTAGTCTTCAATAGGGAAAAATCTAATAGAATACAATAGACAACAAGTTTTAAATCAATATTCATAGCGAAAATATTAATTCATAGAAGAGTTACGTAGAGGATGAAATCTACTAATGTCTATGAATTTAACAGTCCATCAACAGTATTTTTATCCCTGTAACATCAATCAATGCACCTCTTGAATCATATATTCATCCTTGCACTACAGGCCAAGGATATTCATCTGTTGATCATGTTCATCTAAACACCTGTTCATCTTTGCACTACGGGCCAAAGATATTCATCAGAAATCATTCATCTTTGCACTACAGGCCAAAGATATTCATCAATTAAGACTGAGGATGATGAAAAAAATATTTTTAAAGAAACGAATCCAGTGAAACAAAATGACAAGGATTAAGGATTAAGGATTTGTACTTTGTTTTATCCATATCCAAAAATACCTCAAAAATCATCATAGTGGTGTAAAATTCAAGAATGATCAAAATATGGATACAATCAAAGCTAGTATCCACAATAGATATTTTAGACGAAAAGGGAAAATTTTCATTTTTCGATGAATAGTGTCGTATTCGTGAATAGTGTCGTATACGTGAATAGTGTCGTATACGTGAAAAGTAACTCCAACACCAAAAGTTTCAAATTTGATAAAAACTTTAGATCAATATTTCAGCATAATGATATTGAAGAAATAATACCATTACAAAAAAAAATAATATCCCTTACCTCGGAAAGACAGTACTTCTAACTGGAATACTGGATAAAGGCTATAACTTGAACTTTCACCGTATAGCAATACTCAAAGTATACTCAAAATACTCACAAGAATACGCTCGTTAATATAGAGAGAGAAAACTTCAGTTTCTGGTGTGATTTTCAATTCTAACCTAAGCACCCTATTTATAGAAAAATGCTTAGAACATCAAAGCAGAAAATTTAATAAATTAATATTATGTTTTTTCTAAATATCTCTACGCACACTACCATCTGAATTCCACCACTAACACATGTCCCATAAACAAAAAAAAAACGTTTTTCTCAATTAATTAATTTAAAACTCCAAAAAAATAATAATAATAATAATTAATCCAGAACTTCAATAATTCACAATAAATAGCTCTTTTATCAGAAAAATTCGAATCTTGCTACTTTGTATAGGAAATTCAATTCTCTACAACTTTACAGAAGAAAGTTTTTCCAAATTGCAAACAGAAATTGACCGAAATCCACAAACGGACGATTTTACAGGCTATAATCAAATTTCAGTCAATAATTGGGTCCACAGACATGTTTAACATGTTTTAAACATTTATTGCAACAAAAATACTCTTTCTCCTCGTATACTCATATATCCCACATTCATCGTAAGAAAATATCACCATTATTATATTATTAAAAATATAATAATATATTTAAATGAATTATTTTATCAGAAAAAGATAAAATATTAATTTTTAACAATTGTCACATTAAAAATTTCCTCCATCTATATCCACATAAAATCAATATTTTCCTCATCATATAAATCAATAATTAATTATTCACAAATAATATTACAGAATCACAATACTGACAACCAGGCCGTTCCCAGGATAGAGGGGGCTTTCCAATAAGGATCTCTCCTTACTGGCGCGCAATTAGGTGACAAAACCTCTCCTTAGACAGAACTTTCTAGACATTACCAATAATGTTATCCAATAATATTATTCAGATAATATGAATTATTGCTCCGATAATGGAAAATACTGTGTAATGACAATTATTAAAACAACAGCAATATAAAATATCAACGCAACAGTTATAAAACAAAATACTGAACAGTAATTACTATAACAATTATTGAGTAGTGCCTTCTTACGTAAGAATCAATAATTGGTGCAATACCGTGTGCTACTGTGTTTTAACCACCGAGTATTTTAACAGTATTAACGGTAACAACTACGCCGTTATTTTTAAACAACTTATACTTGTCATTTTCTTCATCCAATCGCTTTCCGTTATGGGGCCCACACAAGGCTGCGCCGTCGTACGAATATTCCCCGACAGCAAGAATATTTCACGACCAAATGAATATTTTATAATCACCTGCTTATTTGAAATATTTGCGTATTTTACCCATAACAATCCATATTAATCATATCAACCCTTCCTATTTTAAAATAATAATTAGAGAAAATTAAATTTCATTTATTAATTTTTTGGGGTCTTACATACAGCCTTAGCCGGTCACTTTTGACCGGTTAAATGAAGAAAGTGTGCATTTTGTCTCGTATAATGAAGTTTGGGGTGTACTTAGACACCTTTTTAAGTTTAGGGTGCACAGGTAAATAAAAAATGAAGTTTGGGGTGCATTTTGTCTTTTAGTCTAAAATTAACACCTCTCACTTAATAAAACATTTATTTATTCATATATTTAATCATGCATGCTTCTTCCATGGGAAGCAAACCATATAGAATCTACTAGTACCACGTAAAAACATGATATATGTAATACCCGAAAAAAAAAATTTTTGTTTTAAAACATATTAAATGTACTTTATCTTTTACTTGGGTTAACTAGTCATTTATTTTGGGTCAAACTAATTATTTAATTTTTGTGGGCTAATATATATTAATAAGTGTTGGGTAAATTAAATTGGTAAAATTGGGCTTTAAAACTAAGTGGATCTAATTTATAATTTTGTAATTTTAAAATCCTATTAAAAGTTGGGGAGTTAATAAATATTTATTAATTAATAAAATCTATTTTTAAGTGAATTAATAAACAAAACCTAATTGCTTCATCATATTTTATACCGACTAAAAGAAAAGGAAGAGGTGCAGCCACTGCTACCGAAGAAGGGGAGAATAATCTAGGTAATTGCTTCTTTTGTTCACGAATATTATATGTTATATGATTTAGGTTAAAGTGGATTGCTCAGGAGGTTGGGCTGTATGTCTTGAATTAGAGAAGTAAAGCTTCCATTTGATAGCCACCGATTTTTTTTATAATATTATAAGAATCAAGTTTGGTTTCAGGCATTATTCTATATATATATATATATATATATATTTACCTAATTGCTGCAGGATGATTATTTCATTATTTAATTACATAATCATTACGTGGACTAGAAATCCATCAATCTGCAGGGATGATTAAGTTACTTATATATATATATATATATATATATATATATATATATATAGATATTATATTTTAATAGGTTTTAGCCATGAATTTTAATAAAAATATTTATTAAATTGTTTAAACTGTACGGAAGGAATTTAAAGAGTTATACTTGAAATATAAATTTTGGAGTATTAATAATTGATATAAGGTGATGATTAAAGACATATTAAATAGATTATGAATTACTTTGGAATTAGTTTGGATTGTTTTTAATTTGAGGTGAATATGTTTAGGTTGCGAATAACGATTTGTATTTGACTCCGTTGGCAATTGAGGGTAAAATTTTGTGGAGTGTGCTATAAATTGCTTGGAAGTATCAGGTACGGATCCCGTACTCTTTCTGCGATACTCTTGTTAAATTTGATTTGTTTGTTTTGTCGCTTGTTCGAATTTTGTTATTATTTCACATAATTGTTTCTTGTGAAATAAGTATATTATTTTCATTTTGGAGTTGATTCATATAACTCGTATTTGTACTATTTGAATTAGGATATCATGGTTAGTATTTATTTTTGATAATTGTAGAGCGATAAATGTTGTTACCTTCTTTTTGAAACCTTGTGACTAGAATTTGATTTGGTTCAACATGTACATATAGAACCCTTTTTGTTGGTATTATGTCGCATGTGTTGTGACATGGTATTTTGTTAGAATATACCGTAGGGTATACCTGAGCTATAACCACCTGTGGGGGTACTATAGGCATGTCGTCTTGGCACGAGAGGCATGACACTCTCCGTAGCGGTGTGATTAGTCCACGGCATCTCCATTTTGGGCTCCGGAGGTAGTGGGCCACTTGGTGTTTTGTTGTGGGAGGCATATGGGTTAACCCTAGTTTTCTGTTCTTCGGATTGGTGATATTGTGCCAAACACACTATCCGATTTGCATACATTTGGATTCGCGGTCCAATAAGTGATTTGCTTGTGTGGCATTATTTTGGTTGCCTGTGTGGTATCATTCAATTTGCCTGTGTGGCATTAGTTTGACTTGCCTATGAGGCAAGATATATTTTTGAGCTCATTCGGTATGAAATAACTCTAGTCGTTTGTTTCAGCCTATTATTTTATTGGATTAGTTTTGTTGGTTTTTGTTCAGTTCAAGTCATTGAGTTAGTTACTTCAGTTCGTTATTTCTTTATTCTCTTATTGGTTTCGTCAATTATGTTGATTCATATATATTCCATTCAGATCCTTGGATATTACATTTTCGTTCGTACGTATTTGCACTTGAGGCTTGTTCAGTATTTTGTCTCAACTGTTTTCGTATATCAGTTGTATATCTTTTGTATATCTGTATACGTACTGGGCAATTGACTCATGCTGTGTTTTTCTTCCGGCAGGTTTGCAGGGGTGATTCAGGGCTAGTGTGATGAGAGTTTTACCTTTGACCAGTTAGGTTGACTCAAATTTTAAGTTTTGATTATGTTTGACTCAGTTTAGAGAATTGTATTTATTACTTTATTGATGGATCACCACTATTAATATTTTGAGGTTGTTAGTGCTCTTTTTATTTATTTTGAGGTTTGTTGTGCTTTGCACGTGACCTCCCTTTCCTTTTCGAGAAGGGGGTGTTACAGAGATGGTATCAGAGCTTAGGTTCTTTCTTGTAGAAAACCTATTTAGGTTTGACCTGTGAGTTGTGGGTAAACCACTGGGTCGACGTAGGAGTTTGACTCGATTTTGTTCTCTGTTTGGTTGGTCTTGATTTTGACGAAGTGTCCTTTACTTTTCGAGTTGTAGTTGATTTAAGAAAGGTGAGATAATCTGTTAAGATTATCATTGTTATGCGTTGGAGCAATGATATTAGTTAATAATTGTGATTGAATCATTGAGGTGAATAAAGCTATACTTTGTGCAGATAAGAAACGATCTTATATGAGATGCGATTATGATATGAGCACTTATATCAGCGAATATTTTATATTGGAGAATTATTTGTTAGAGTTATTTCAGGTATCAATTATTATGATCGTTGAATTGAGGATTTGATTTGAGTTAGGTTTTGATTTATGTTAAGCTTGTGGATAAGTTGAGGTTTGTGTATCAGTGGGGTAATACGATAATTAATGTGATAAATTATTAAGTATGAAGGATCATTTATAAATTTGAGTTGTTGATATTCGAGGTAATTATATTAATCATTTGGAGTTAATGATCAATTTTGTGGCTATTTTCTAGTAGAATATTGAAATTATCTTATATGAAATTTTGAGTAATAGTATGAGGAGATCTTGGAATTTGTTGGGTTAAGATTGGCATTAAGAGAATGATTGATTCATTGAATGATTAGATATATAATAAGTGATGAATTCAATATGTTTTACGAGATTTTGGAAGCTATAGTTTGCTTATTCAGATAGTAGGATATATGATTTAGAGTTTGGTATGGCGATGGAGAGATCTTAGTAGTAGTATATTTTGGTGTAATAACATTTGAGAACTAATTTGATTGGAGGTTATGATATTTTGAAATTCTTAAAGAGTTAGGAAAGTTGGCGATAAAGATATATTAGTAGTATATTCTTTGGTGTATGTTATTTGGTGAATAGTTTAAATGGAGGATGAGATATTTTGAAGCTATTAAGGAATTGGGGAGAGTTGGTAATATAGCTTGCATACTTGTTTTGTTTATCTAATGCCCTTAGAGTTTTGCATGAATTTATGTAAAATTAAATAAAAATAATTTGTTAGATCTTTGTCATGTGTGGAATATAAACATTTTAACGAGTTAAAAATAATTTTAAATATTTTGGTTATTTGAATCGTATTTAGATGAAGAAAAATGTTTGTGATTTCGAATTATGTTCCGAAGAGTACGTACGTTTGCAAGAATAAAAGTCAAAGATATTAGTGACGGCCTGCACCAACAGTGGATCATGTGTTATAACGCAAAGAATCTTATTAAGGATTGACACGATAGCTGACGAATCTTTACGAGTACGTGGACAATTGTGTGGACTAACTTACCCGCGTTGATCGTTACAAATGGTGGCGCTACGTCGTAACTAAATTAATTTTTGTAGCTTATTTGAATTCCGAGGACGAAATTATTTTTAAGGGGTGAAAAATGTAATAACCCATATTTTTTTTATTAAATATTAATTAATTTTGTTGTATACAATTGTATTTAAATTGGAAAAGGTAAATGATTTTTGTTTCTCTCTTTTCTCCCTTGTTTTGTTTAGAAAATTAAATTCTTTTAGTAGATAATTAAATAACTAATTAAATTAAAATTGAGGAAGACTATTCCGTTTGTTAAGGTTCTTCTGTGGAGGAACCATTCGGAGCTAGAAGCCACTTGGGAGATGGAAGAGTCTATTCGAGTGAAATATCCGCATCTTTTTGATAATTAAGTACGTTCTATTCTTTTAATTCTGAGGACGAAATTCTTTTTAAGGGGTAGGTGATGTAATACCTGGAAAAAAAAAAGTTTTGTTTTAAAACATATTAAATGTACTTTATCTTTTACTTGGGTTAACTAGTCATTTATTTTGGGTCAAACTAATTATTTAATTTTTGTGGGCTAATATATATTAATAAGAGTTGGGTAAATTAAATTGGTAAAATTGGGCTTTAAAACTAAGTGGATCTAATTTATAATTTTGTAATTTTAAAATCCTATTAAAAGTTGGGGAGTTAATAAATATTTATTAATTAATAAAATCTGTTTTTAAGTGAATTAATAAACAAAACTTAATTGCTTCATCATATTTTATACCGACTAAAAGAAAAGGAAGAGGTGCAGCCGCTGCTACCGAAGAAGGGGAGAATAATCTAGGTAATTGCTTCTTTTGTTCACAAATATTATATGTTATATGATTTGGGTTAAAGTGGATTGCTCAGGAGGTTGGGCTGTATGTCTTGAATTAGAGAAGTAAAGTTTCCATTTGATAGCCACCGATTTTTTTTATAATATTATAAGAATCAAGTTTGGTTTCAGGCATTATTCTATATATATATATATATATATATATAGAACACGGATCCAGTCCGGGAGTCCGGACTGGATCAAAATACGGACCAAATTTTTTTTTCCTTTTTTTGCTTTTTTTTTTTGAAAAAACTAAAAAAAAAATAATTATGGAACTGAAATTTTTCAATAATATAGTGTTTTGGGTGTGTTTTTAATACCTACACCAACCAATGTATGTACAGTCTGTCCATACTGTACAGACATGTTTCGTCATAGGCATCCAAATCACACCCAAAACACTGTATAATGTAAAAATTCCAATTCCATAATTTTTTTTTTTTTAGTTGTTTCAAAAAAAAAAAGTAAAAAAAAAAAAAAGGTCCGAATTTTAACAAAATCCGGGAGTCCGGACCCGATCCGGACTCTCTCTCTCTCTCTCTCTCTCTCTCTATATATATATATATATATATATATATACCTAATTGGTGCAAGATGATTATTTCATTATTTAATTACATAATCATTACGTGGAGTAGAAATCCATCAATCTGCAGGGATGATTAAGTTACTTATATATATATATATATATATATATATATATATATATATATATATATATATATATTATAATTTAATTGGTTTTAGCCATGAATTGTAATAAAAAATTTTATTAAATTGTTTAAACTGTACGAAAGGAATTTAAAGAGTTATACTTGGAATATAAATTTTGGAGTATTAATAATTGATATAAAGCGATGATTAAAGGCATATTAAATAGATTATGAATTACTTTGGAATTATTAGTTTGGATTATTTTTAATTTGAGGTGAATATGTTTAGGTTGCGAATAACAATTTGTATTTGATGTCGTTGGCAATTGAGGGTAAAATTTTGTCGAGTGTGCTATAAATGGCTTGGAAGTATCAGGTACGGATTCCGTACTCTTTCTGCGATACTCTTGTTAAATTTAATTTGTTCGTTTTGTCGCTTGTTCGAATTTCGTTATTATTTCACATAATTATTTTTTGTGAAATAAGTATATTAGTTTCATTTTGGAGTTAATTCATATAACTCGTATTTGTACTCTTTGAATTAGGATATCATGGTAAGTATTTATTTTTGATAATTGCAGAGCGGTACATGTTGCTACCTTCTTTTTGAAACCTTGTGACTAGAATTTGATTTGGTTCAACATGTACATATAGAACCCTTTTTGTTGGTATTATGTCGCATGTGTTGTGACATGGTATTTTGTTAGAATATACCGTAGGGTATACCTGAGCTATAACCACCTGTGGGGGTACCACATGCATGTCGTCTTGGCACGAGAGGCATGACACTCTCCGTGGCGGTGTGATTAGTCCACGGCGTCTCCGTTTTGGGCTCTGGAGGTAATGGGCCACTTGGTGTTTTGTTGTGGGAGGCGAATGGTGTAAGACCCCAAATAATTGATAAATGGAATTTATTTTCCTCTATTTATTATTTTTTAATTAGTAAGGGTTGATGTGATTAATGTGGTTAGTTATGGGTAAAATGCGCAAATATTTTAAATAAGCAGGTGGTTATAAAATATTTTTATCGGGGAATATTCTTAGTGTCGGAGAATATTCGTAAGACGGCACAGTCTTGTGTGGGCCCCATAACGGAAAGCGATTGGATGAAGAAAATGACAAATATAAGTTATTTAAAAATAACGGCGTAGTTGTTACCGTTAACACTGTTGGAATACTCGGTGGTTAAAACACAGTAATACGCGTTGTTGCACAGTAGCACACTATATTGCACCAATTATTGAAGGCACTACTCAATAATGGTTACATTAATTACTGTTCAGTATTTTATTTTTTTGATTCAATAATTACTGCGTTGATATTTTATATTGCTGTTGTTTCAATAATTGTCATTACACTGTATTTTCAATTATCGAAACAATAATTCATATTATCTGAATAATATTATTAGATAACATTATTGACAATGTCTAGAAAATTCTGTCTAAGGAGTGGTTTGGTCATCTAATTGTGCGCCAGTAAGGAGAGATCCTTATTGGAAAGCCCTCTCTATCCTGGGAACTGCCTGGTTGCCAATAATGTGATTTTGTAATATTATTTATGAATAATTAATTATTTATTTATATGATGAGAAAAATATTGATTTTATGAGGATATAGATGGAGAAAATTTTTAATGTGACAATTGTTGAAAATTAATATTTTATCTTTTTATGATAAAATAATTCTTTTAAATATATTATTTTAATAATATATTAACGATGATATTTTTACAATAAATGTGGGATATATGAGTATATGAGGAGGAAGAGTATTTTTGTGGCATTAAATGTTTAACACATATTTTGTGTGTTGGTGGACACAATTATTGACTGAAATTTGATTATAGCCTGTAAAATCGCCCGTTTGTGGATTTTGGTCAATTTTTATTTAGAATTTGGAAAAACTTTCTTCTGTAAAGTTGTAGAGAATTGAATTTCCTATAAAAACTCGCGAGATTCAAATTTTCTGATAAAAGGGCTATTTATTGTGAATTATTGAAGTTTCGGAGTTCCGAAATAATTGATTTTTGGAAGTTTTAATTATTTTTTTAAAGAAAAACGTTTTTTGCAACTAAGTTGGCCTCACATGTGATTCAAATGGGCTGAGATCAGTTGTCTAAGGTGGGCTAAGGAAAATGTGAAAAATATATTAATATTATATTTAATTTTCTACTTTGGTGTTCTAAGCATTTTTCTATAAATAGGGTGCTTATGTTAGAATTGAAAATCACACCAGAACTGAAGTTTTCTCTCTATTTCTCTCTCGATATATTGAACGTATTCTTGTGAGTATACTTTTGAGTGTTGCTATACGGTGCAAGTCATAGCCTATATATGGTGTTTCAACTAGAAATACTGTCTTTCGAGGTAAGGGATGTTATTTTTTCGTAATGATGTTATTCTTTCAATATCATTATGCCGAAATATTGATCTGAAGTTTTTATCAAATTTGAAACTTTTGGTGTTGGGGTCACTATTCACGTATACGGCATTATTCACGTATACGGTACTATTCACGAATACGGCACTATTTACAAAAAAATTAAATTTTTGTTTTTGTCCAAAATATATATTATGGATACTAGCTTTGATTGTATCCATGTTTTGATCATTCTTGAATTTTACTCAACTATGATTATTTTTAAGGTATTTTTGGACATGGATTAAACAAAGTACGAATCCTTAATACTTGTTCTTTTGCTTCACTGGATTCGTTTTCTTTAAAATATTTTTCATCATCCTCAGTCCTAAATGATGATATTACAGAATATTTTTGGCCTGTAGTGCAAAGATGAATGATTTCTTGATGAATATCTTTAGGCTGTAGTGCAAAGATGAACAGGTGTTTAGATGAACATGACCGACTGATGAATATCTTTGGCCTGTAGTGCAAAGATGAATATTTGATTTGAGATGAATATTGATTGATGTTACAGGGATAAATATTGATGATGGACTGTTAAATTCATAGATTATAGTAGATTTCATTCTCTACGTAACTTTTTTATGAATTATTATTTCCGCTGTGAATATTAATCTAAAACTTGTTGTTTAATGTATTCTCTCAGATTTTTCCATGTTGAAGACTAAGGATAATTTGTTGTACATTATCTTAGTCATGATATTCTTTACTGGGCTAGTTGAGCTCACCCTTTTCCTTTTTGTTCCATTTTTCTTCTCAGGAGGCGAGAATGTAGCGAGTACTAGTCGGGGTATGGAATGAAGGTTCTAGAGAGAGTTGTTTAGTAGTCCTCACCATTTTGTAAAATAATGTATCAATAAATGTGATAAGGATTTATTTGGGTATAGATATTGTCTAGAAGATAATATTTGTATTCAAGCTCACAGTTTTACTGTTGTAATAATAAAGTTGTAGTTATTTCTGTACCATGTATTGACAACTCAAAATGGGTGATGTATACCTATTTTGGGGGCGTCACAATTATTAGATAACATTATTGGCAATGTGTAGAAAGTTCTGTCTAAGGAGAGGTTTGGTCATCTAATTGCGCGCCAGTAAGGAGAGATTCTTATTGGAAAGCCCCCTCTTTCCTGGGAACGGCTTGGTTGTCAGTACTTTGATTCTGTAATATTATTTATGAATAATTAATTATTGATTATTATGATAAAAAAATATTTATTTTATGTGGATATAGATGGAGAAAATTTTTAATGTGACAATTGTAGAAAATTGATATTTTATCTTTTTTAATAAAATAATTTATTATTATATTTTAATGGTGATATTTTACAATAAATGTGGGATATATGAGTATATAAGGAGGAGTATTTTTGTGGCATTAAATTATTAACACATGTTTTGTGTGTTATAAATAATATTTAATATATGTTAAACATGTTGGTGGACACAATTTTTGACTGAAATTTGATTATAGTCTGTATAATCACCCATTTGTGGATTTCGATCAATTTCTGTTTGGAATTTTAAAAAACCTTTCTTCTGCAAAGTTGTAGAGAATTAAATTTTCTATGGAAAGAACATGTGGTTCGAATTTTTCTGATAAAAGAGCTATTTATTATGAATTATTGAAGTTCCGGATTATTGAGTCTGAATTGGTTTTGTAACAACAAATGTTTAAAACATGTTTTTCATTTTTAGTGCATTTGTGTGAAAAATGTGTTTTTGATGTGGTGGGCTAAGGAAAATTTGGTTATAAATATATTATTATATTCAATTTTCTGTTTTAGTGTTCTAAGCATTTTTCTATAAATAGGGTACTTAGGTTAGAATTGAAAATCACACCAAAAACTGAAGTTTTCTCTCTACTTCTCTCTCTATATTATCGAGCGTATTCTTGTGAGTATTTTGATACTTTGAGTGTTGTTATACGGTGCAAGTTTTCTTCAGCACTATATCCAGTATTCCAGTCAGAAGTACTGTCTTTCTGAGGTAAGGGATGTTATTTTTTTTAAATGATATTATTTCTTTCAATATCATTACGCCAGATTATTGGTAAGATTTTTCTTGTGAAATTCTGATCTTTTCATGTCAGAGTTACTATTCACGAGTTACTATTCATGAGTTACTATTCACGAGTACTATTCACGAAGCATGATGATTTTTCTTGTAAAAGTTCTATCTTTTAGTGTCAGAGTTACTATTCACGTATATGGCACTATTCACGAATACGACACTATTCACAGAAAAATTAAATTTTCTTTTCTGTGTCCAAGATATCTATTGTGGATACTAGCTTTAATTGTATCCATGTTTTGATCATTCTTGAATTTTATTTCACTATGATTATTTATGAATTATTTTTGAACTCGGTATGGTTAAAGTACGAATCCTTAATATTTGTTCTTTTGTTTCACTGGATTCGTTTTCTTTAAAATATTTTTCATCATCCTCAGTCCTAAGTGATGACATTACTGAATATCTTTGGCCTGTAGTGCAAAGATGGTTGATTTTCTTATGAATATCTTTAGCTCATAGTACACAGATGAACAGGTGTTGAGATGAACATGACCAATTGATGAATATCTTTGGCCCGTAGTGCAAAGATGAACAGGTGTTGAGATGAACATGACGACTGATGAATATCTTTGGCCTGTAGTACAAAGATGGATATTGATTGATGTTACAGGGATAAAATATTGATGATGGACTTTTAAATTCATAGATGATAGTACATTTCATTCTCTACTTAACTCTTCTAATTAATTGTTGTTTCCGCTGCAGTTTTTGATCTAAAACTTGTTGTCTGTTGTATTCTATCAGATTTTTCCTTGTTGAAGACTAAGGATAATTTGTTGTACATCATCTTAGTCATAATATTCTTTACTGGGCTAGTTGAGCTCACCCTTTCCTTTTGTTCCATTTTTCTTCTCAGGAAGCGAGATTATAGCAGGAACTAGTCAAGGTGTGGAGTGATGGTTCAAGATAGCTGTTTTAGTAGTCCTCACTATTCTGTAAAATAGTGTATCAATAATGAGAACTTATTTGAGTGTGGATATTGTCTAGAAGATAATATTTGTATTTAAACTCACAGTATATATGTTGTCGTATTTTGCACAACAAATGTATTAATAAAGTTGTAGTTTTTTTCTGTACCATATATTTGGTGACTTATAATGGGTTGGATGGAATGGACCTATTTTGGGGGCATCACAGTTGGTATCAGAGCTTAGGGATATGATCTCTGGCGGAGATCGGGGAATAGAACTAGGAGGGGAGAGATGAGTAAATCATTCACTAGTGTGTCATACCTAAGCTTATTTGTTGGTTGGTCAGGGTATAGGGATATTATTTGGTATGTTAATTTGTTTAATTAACCCTTGTTTTATGACAGTATTTAAGAATAACAGCTGAGAATGTTAACAGTGGAGTAAATGAGACCGTGGAGACACCTTTACTCACCAATCAGGAGAACGTGCAACAGGAAGATAATGTTCCTCCTGCAAACAACACTATTGATCAGACGATGAACAATGGGATGTTTAGAAGCTTTTTTCAGTTCATGCAAAATCAGATGAGGTAGACTCGTGTAAAAAATACGGGTGGAAATGACAGCAACGTACGGTTTGTCACAGCCAAGCAGTTCAAAGAGTTGGGACTACCAAAATTCTGGGGAAAGCCGGATCCGATTAAGGCGGAGACGTGGGTCAAGTAAATTACCAAGATATTCGGTGTCTTGGGATGCACGGAGGAACAGAAGGTTCCATTCGCCACTTTTATATCCTGTAATGAGGCAGACTACTGGTGGAAATCTGTGAAGCGTACCCAACCAGCCGCACTCAGCATGTCTTGGAAAACATTTCGGAAACTGTTCAATGACAAGTACTTTCCTGAAAGTATTCGTCATATGAAGGAGGTAGAGTTTATTAGACTAGAATAGAATAACATGACGGTGTCCTAGTACGAGGCGAAGTTCGTGGAGTTATCCAGGTTTGCACCTCATTTGGTAGAGAATGAAGAACGTATGACGCAGATGTTTCTGAGAGGTTTGAAACCCGACATACGCCAATATCTCATTTCTCATAAATTTTCTCTATATTTAGATGTTGTGAACAGGGCTCAATTATTAGAACGAGATAATGAGTCTGTTCAACTGGGCGACCAGCGACACGATAATAATCGTTCTGGTGGCAACGGCCATCGAAACAATGATAACCATCGTGGAGGAAATTATCATGCCATAAATGGTAACCACTTCAGTGGTAATCATGGCCAAGATAATAGAAGAAATAATTCAAGTGGAAATTTTAAGAAGAGAAGATTTAACGATGACGGGAAGATGTCGGCAGCAGCACCAGCACCAGCAACAAATTCTAGGGGAGGAGAACGACCGCCTGTTAGATGTTACAAATGCAGAGAGGAGGGACATATAAGTCCAAACTGTTCACAGCCTTCCAAGGTATGTTTTAGTTATGGAAAAGATGGTCACATAGCTCGATTTTGTCCTGTAGCGAAATCAAGTCCAGCTGGAACGGTGGCAGCAAAGGCGGATACGGAAAAGACAAAGTCAACGGTTCCTGGAAGAGCGTTTGTCGTGACCGGTCAGAATGCATGGAACCCGAACGAAGTTAGCACGGGTTAGTTAATTATAAATTCTTGCGAAGTTTATACCTTATTAGATATCGGTTTTACATATTCTTTTATCTCTCTTGCTTGCGCTCAACGTTTAAACTTGACTCCGGAGAAATTAGACTTTGACCTATCTGTGGAGACTCCGTTAGGAGAAACTTTCATTTCATCCACTATTTAGAAATCTTCCTTGATTCAGGTTGGCACCATCACATTACCTGTTGACTTTATCTTATTAAAGAAACTTGTTTTTGATGTGAAATTAAGGTTAACTACTCATCATGCCAAAATTGATTGCTTTCGTAAGGTTGTTAGGTTTCATATTCCTAAGCAACCTGATATTCGAATTCAAATAATCAAACCATTGAAGTCAAACACTTTCATATCAAGCCATAAAGCCATTCGTTTATTGAAAAATAGATGTCAAGCTTTCTTAGCCCATGTCATGGACTTGAACAAAAATATGTCAGATTTGAATGATATTTCTGTTGTTAGTAAATTTCCTGACGTATTTCCTGGCCTACTCCCAGAGCGTGATATTGAATTTGTATCGACTTTGAATCTGGTACAAAACTCATTTCTAAAATCTCATATCGAATGGCTCCTATTGAACTTCAGGAGTTAAAACCCCAACTATAGAAGTTGATAACTGAGCCTCTATCTGGTGAATTTTTTTGTGGAATGCACCGAAGCCAGACTTTCCGTAGGGGACGCCATATTCGCGCGATAGTAAACTGATAGGTGTCATTGTGACGTGTTATCCAAGATCAGGATATGAGTCACAGTTGAGAGCAACCTAAGTCAGTAATTAAAATACGTAGCTTTTTAGGTTTAGTTGGTTATTATCGGAGATTCGTGGAAAGATTTTCTTAAATCGCTACTCCATTAACTCAGCTGACTAGTAGAGATACAAAATTTTAATGGAGCAAGGAATGTGGGAAGAGCTTCGAAGAACTCAAGAGGAGACTCATTTCGGCACATGTTCTAACCATACTATCCTGGAAAAGCGAACGTGGTAGCTGACGTGTTGAGTAGAAGATCGTATATGATTACGAGTGCGATATTGTCAAAACCCATTTCTTATGACTTACAAATGATAGAGATAGAGTTAAATTCTTTAGGAACCCACGTGATGATATACGAGTAGAATCAACTTTAATCGATAGTTAAAACCGCTCAAAATACATACCGGAGCTGATGAATATGAAGAAGGTGGTGCAAGAAGTTGTTATTCCAAAAGTGAGAATTGGCAATGTGAGGAAAGCTCAAACCTTCGATTTACTAATCCATTTGAAATCTTCGATCGAATAGGAACGGTGGCTTATAGACTCGTTTTATCGCCAAGTATGTCGCGTGTTCATAACGTTTTTCACGTATCGATGTTACGTAAATATGTGGACGACCCGAACCACGTTATTGAGTTAGAACTGGATGAGATAGTCGAAGACTTAACGTATGAAGAGGTACCAGACAAGATCTTAGATAGGAAGGAGCATGTCTTACGTACAAAGGTCATACAATAAGTTAAAGTTTTATGGAGGAATCATGCTATTGAGGAAATGACCTGGGAGTTGGAAATGGAAATGAAAGTGAGGTATCCTCATCTTTTCGAAACACCAGGTACGTATGTCAATTTCGAGGATGAAATTTCATAAGGAGAGAAGGTTGTAAAACCCCAAATTATTAATAAATGAAAATTAATTTTCTCTATTTATTATTTTGAAATAGTAAGGGTTGATGTGATTAATATGATTAGTTATGGGTAAAATGCTCAAATATCTTAAATAAGCATGTGGTTATAAAATATTTGTGACGCCCCCAAAATAGATCCACACGACCCATTCTGAGTCGCCAGATATCACATTATAAAAATCAAATACAAACTTCATTTATACAACTGTTGAACTGTCGTGCAGAGTACGACAACAGTTAACTATGAGTTTTAATATAATATTATCTCGTAGACCGTATCCAAACTCAAATTATTACAATGCCATATAAAATACAACAGCAAATATTTCAAGACCCCAAAGAGGAACGAGAAAATTACTATCTTGTTTATTCTAATGAGGTGAACTTTTGACGCTTTCAAAGTCAGGTTCTCATCACCCTATTGTTGTTCGCCAAAATCAATTATTAAGTGACGTAATAAATACGACACACACATCTTAGGTCCTCAATACAATTATATATTGTATGTCATGCCGTTTTATAATGTATTGAGAACTTCGACAGTCTCGAACCATCACACTATTTCCTTATTATCCCCGCTCGACCCAGCTACACTCTTATTACCTGAAAGGAATTGTGAAGCAAAAGCACAACTAGCCCAGTAAAGAATATCATAACTAAATATAATTAAATTATCAATATCTTTTCTCAATAATAAATCAGAGATTTAGAACATATGGTAGATAATAAAACTTTTCAACCATAATTGCAGCGGAATCAACAATCCATTAGAAGAGTCAAGTAGAACATAATGTCTACTATCTCCTCCAAATTAAAAGTCCATCGTTAATATTTTATTCCTGTAATACTCATCAACAGTTCTTCGTTGTACCCAAGACAAAGAGAACTTTCATCACCTGTCTTCACCTGAACCACTAAAGATTATAATTAAGTTCACAATTCATATAATAATGTAAATTAGCAGTTCTTTCTTGCCACAATGGCTTAATAGAACGTTTACTCAATATCCTTACTCCAAAGGCTGAAGATATTCAAATGTAACAACAATTGTGAGACCCCGAATTTTATGAAATAAAAGTATTCAATTTTTTCTATTTTAGTAAATGGTTAAATTGATAAAAGGTTAAAGTTAAGGGTGATATGTGAATTTTTTTAAGTAGACAAGTTGTCATAAAATACCTGATTACTATTCACTCTAGTATTATTCACTCGGGTATTTGGGACACTTTTTGTGCCGGAGTACTATTCACAAGTTTCTATTTACGGGATACTATTCACCCGAATAAAATATTTTATGAAAATAACGGCGGACGTTTTACCGTTGATACTGTTGAACTACTCGGTAGTAAAAGTACAGTAATACGCGTGGTTTCATAGTAGCACATGGTATTGATTATTGATATTTATGTGAGAAGTCGCTCAGTTTTGTTCAATTATTGCTATAATAGTTGCTGCATAGTATCTCACATTATTTGATTCAATTATTATCGATTAATAATATGAATTATTATAACGATGATGACGTTTTGTTTTTTTCATATTATTAACGTAATAAAACAGAAATATCTTTTTATATAAAATATAATACTTTATTAAAGTTATTCTATAAATAGAATATATTATATTCTATTATGTATAGTGTTTTGCATAGTAAAATCTTTTTATATAAAATAAAAAACTTTATTAAAGTTATTCTATAAATAGAATATATTATATTTTATTATGCATAGTATTGAATAGTATTTTGTATAGTGTTTTGCATAGTGTAACATAGTGTTTGCATAGTAAAAATCTTTTTATATAAATAGAATATATTTTATTTTATTTAAAAAATTTTGCTTTAAATATGGACCGTCAGATTAAAGTAAATCAATCTGGACCGTTCATGGATTAGTTACTATGCATTCCATTTTCCTATAAATAGGAAGCTTAGTTAGAATTGAAATCACACCAGAAGTTCAGAGAATTCTCCTTCTATAATCTTGAGCGTATTTCTTTATAGTTTTAGAAAATTTTGAGCGTAGAAAACAGTGGAAGTTTTCTTCAAGAATATATTCTCTATACCAGTTGGAATACTCTTATTTTCAGGTAAGGATTATTATTTTTTTTATTCTAAAGAAAAATTATTTTTCATATTCATATAAATATTATTTTCGTTCAATATTCGTAAGGGATATTATTTGTTGTACTCGTAAGGGATATTATTCTTTTATATTCATGAAAAGAACTGTTGTTATTCCATTTCTTATTATTCTGTTGGAATAACCTGTATACGCGGAATACCCTATACTTGGTGACATTCTTTTATTATTCTGTATTTATTATTCTGTTGGGAATAACATGTCTATGTGGATTACCACATGCATGGTGAATGATCCTTTATATTCATTTCTTATTAAATTGTGGAAATAATCTGTCTAAGTGGATTACCGCATGGCGGTGAAAATCCATTTGCAGTTTCATATATTCTTTATTATACTGTTGGTTATTGGTTTTACAGTTTTAGGTCTTTGACCTATAGTGAAAAGATGATATATTGTTGAATACCTTTGGCTTACGTGCAAAGATGAATTGTTAATTGATAGCCTTGACCCGTAGTGCAAAGATGGACAGGTGTATGACATGATCATGACCATTGGTGATACTAACGAATATCCTTGGCACGTAGTGCGGGAATGATTCGATGATGTGAATTATTTATTTAGCTGAGTCTCAGCGATTGGTTTTATAGTTGAATATCTTTGGCACGTAGTGCAAAGGTAGACAACTGATTGGTATGATCATTGTTATTACACTTGAATATTTTCAGCATTTGGGATAAGGATATTGAGTAAACGTTCTATTAAGCCCTTTGGCAGAAGGAATTGTTAATTCATGTTATTATAAATATGAATTGTGAATTTAACTAACATCTTTGGTGTTTCAGGTGAAGACAAGTGATGAAAGTTCTATTTGTCTTGAGTATAATAAAGAATTGTTGATGAGTATTACAGAAATAAAATATCAATGACAGAATTTTTAAATCATTAAAGATAGTAGATTATATTCTCTATTTGACTCTTCTTATAGATTGCTTGTTTCGCTGCAGTTAAACTTGATGTTTGTTATATTATATCAGTTTAACATTGTTGAAGGCTAATGATAATTTATTCTTCATTATCTTAGTCATAATATTTCTTACTGGGCTAGTTGAGCTCACCCTTTCTTTCACTGTTCTCTTCAAGAAATGAGAATATAGCTAGGACGAGTCGGAGAAAGGAGTGACGGTCCAGATGATAGCATTAGTAGTCCTCACTATTCTGATTAAATAGTGTGACAATAAATGTAATGAGGACTCCTTTGAGTTTGTATACTATCTAGATGACAATATACATATTAAAACTCTTAGATTATGTTTTGTCGTATTTTACACGACAATTGTATTTGAATTTTGTACCATTTATCTGGCGACTCAAGATGGGTGATGTATACCTATTTTGGGGGCGTCACAACAATGATCATACCAATCAGTTGTCTATCTTTGCAATATGGGCCAAAGATATTCAATTATAAAACCAATGGTCATGATCATACCAATCAATTGTCTGTCAGTGCACTACGGCCAAAGACATTCAATTGTTAACTAATGGTCATGATCCTGCCAATCACATCATTGAATTGTCCATGCACTACAGCCAAGGATATTCATTAGTATCACTAGTGGTCATGATCATGTCATACACATGTCCATCTTCGCACTACTGGTCAAAGCTATCAAACAACGGATCATCTTTGCACTATAGGCCAAAGATTTTCAACAACATATTATCTTTGCACTACAGGCCAAAGACATACAACTGTAAAACCAATAACCAGCAATATAATAAAGAATGTATGAAACTACAAATAGATTTTCACCCGTCATGTGGTAATCCACGTATACAGATCATTTCCACAATTTAATAAGGAATGAATACAAAGGATCATTCAGCATGCATGTGGTAATCCACATAGACAGGTTATTCCAACAAAATAATAAAGAATAGAATAACAAAAGACATCACCATGCATGTGATAGAGACCGCACAGACAGGTTATTCCCAACAGAATAATAAAGACGAAACCAGGTCCGGTGTAAAACACACAGACAGGATATTCCAACAGAATAATAAATACGGAATAATAAAAATGGAACCAAGTCCGGCGTATAGCACAGACAGGATATTCCGACAGAATAATAAAGACGAAATAATAAAAACGAAACCAGGTCCGGCGTAAAGCACAGATAGGATATTCCAACGGAATAATAAAGACATAATAATAGAAGAATGTCACCAAGTATAGGGTATTCCGCGTATACAGGTTATTCCAACAAGTATAATAAAGAATTGAATAACAAAAGAAGATCATCATGTATAGGGTATGCCGCGTATACAGATTATTCCAACAGAATAATAAGGAATGGAATAACAGAAGTTCTCTTCTTGAATACAAAAGAAATAACATCCCTTACTATAACAATATCACTTTTCCTTTCAAAGAAGAGTATTCCGACTAGTAGGGCAATGGTATACTCGAAGAAAACTTGTACTACGCTTAAAGCTTTCTTAAAACTCTTAAGGAAATACGCTCAAGATTATAGAAGGAGAATTCTCTGAACTTCTGGTGTGATTTTAATTCTAACTAAGCTTCCTATTTATAGGAAAATGGACTGCATAGTAACCAATCCTATGAATGGTCCAGATTGATTTACTTTAATCTGACGGTCCATATTTAAAGCAAAATATTTTAAATAAAATATAATATATTCTAATTATTGCCTAATAAAACAAACAACTTTTATAATAAAACAAACAACTTTATAAAAGTATTTTGTTTTATATAAAAAGATTTTATTATGCAAAACACTATGCATAATAAAATATAATATATTCTATTTATAGAATAACTTTAATAAAGTATTCTGTTTTATATAAAAAGATGTTTCTGTTTTATTACGTTAATAATACTAATAAAACAAAACTTCATTATCACTTTCTGTTTTATATAAAAAGATGTTTCTGTTTTATTACGTTAATAATACGAATAAAACAAAACTTCATCATCACTTACTTTGAAAATTTTTCAAATGTCACCCTTAACTTTAAACTTTTATCAATTTAACTATTCACCAAAATAGAAAAATTGAACACTTTTATTTCATAAAATTCGGGGTCTCACAATATTCATATTTTGTCGGAGAATATTCGTTTGGTCGTGGAATATTCTTGCTGTCGGGGAATATTCGTACGACGGTGCAGCCTTGTGTAGGCCCCATAACGAAAAGTGATTAGATTAAGAAAACGACAAGTATAAGTTATTTATAAATAACGGCGTAGTTGTTACCATTAATACTGTTGAAATACTCAGTGTTTAAAACACAGTAGCACACGGTATTGCACCAATTATTAATTCTTATGTGAGAAGGTACTACTCAATAATTGTTACAGTAATTACTATTCAGTATTTTATTTTATTGATTCAATAATTGTTGTATTGATATTTTATATTACTGTTATTTTAATAATTGTCACTGCACAGTATTTTCTATTATTGGAGCAATAATTCATATTATCTGAATAATATTATTAGATAACATTATTGACAATGTCTAGAAAGTCTATCTAAGGAGAGGTTTGGTCATCTAATTGTGCGCCTGTAAGGAGAGATCCTTATTGGAAAGCCCCCTCTTTCCTGGGAACGGCTTGGTTGTCAGTACTGTGATTCTGAAATATTATTTGTGAATAATTAATTATTGATTATTATGATAAAGAAAATATTTATTTTATGTGGATATAGATGGAGAAATTTTTTAATGTGACATTTGTTGAAAATTGATATTTTATCTTTTCTGATAAAATAATTTATTATTATATTTTAATGGTGATATTTTATAATGAATGTGGGATATATGAGTATATGAGGAGGAGGAGGAGTATTTTTGTGGCATGAAATAATTAACACATGTTTTGAGTGTTACAAAAAATGTTTAATATATGTTAAACATGTTGGAAGACACAATTTTTGACTGAAATTTGATTATAGTCTGTATAATCACCCGTTTGTGGATTTCGGTCAATTTCTGTTTGAAATTTTAAAAAACTTTCTTCTGCAAAGTTGTAGAGAATTAAATTTTTTATGGAAATGACATGGTTCGAATTTTTCTGATAAAAGGGCTATTTATTATGAATTATTGAATTTTTGGATTATTGATTCTGAATTGGTTTTGTAACAAAAATTGTTTAAAACATGTTTTTCATTTTTGGTGCATTTGTGTGAAAAATGTGTTTTTGATGTGGTGGGCTAAGGAAAATTTGGTTATAAATATATTATTATATTCAATTTTCTGTTTTGGGGTTCTAAGTATATTTCTATAAATAGGGTGCTTAGGTTAGAATTGAAAATCACACCAAAAACTGAAGTTTTCTCTTTACTTCTCTCTCTATATTATCGAGCGTATTCTTGTGAGTATTTTGATACTTTGAGTGTTGTTATACGGTGCAAGTTTCCTTCAGCACTATATCCAGTATTCCAGTCAGAAGTACTGTCTTTCTGAGGTAAGGGATATTTTTTTTAAATGATATTATTTCTTTCAATATCATTACGCCAGATTATTGGTAAGATTTTTCTTGTGAAATTTTGATCTTTTCATGTCAGAGTTACTATTCACGAGTTACTATTCACGAGTTACTATTCACGAGTACTATTCACGAAGCATGATGATTTTTCTTGTAAAAGTTCTATCTTTTAGTGTCAGAGTTACTATTCATGTATACGTTACACTATTCACGAATACGATACTATTCACAGAAAAATTAAATTTTCTTTTCTGTATCCAAGATATCTATTGTGGATACTAGCTTTGATTGTATCCATATTTTGATCATTCTTGAATTTTATTTCACTATGATTATTTATGAAGTATTTTTGAACTCAGTTTGGTTAAAGTAAGAATCCTTAATATATGTTCTTTTGATTCACTAGATTCGTTTCTTTAAAATATTTTTCATCATCCTCAGTCATAAGTGATGACATTACTGAATATCTTTGGCCTCTAGTGCAAAGATGGTTGATTTTCTTATGAATATTTTTGGCCCGTAGTGCAAAGATGAATAGGTGTTGAGATGAACATGACCAATTGATGAATATCTTTGGCCCGTAGTGCAAAGATGAACAGGTGTTGAGATGAACATGACCGACTGATGAATATCTTTAGCCTGTAGTGCAAAGATGGATATTGATTGATGTTACAGGGATAAAATATTGATGATGGACTTTTAAATTCATAGATAATAGTACATTTCATTCTCTATTTAACTCTTCTAATGAATTGTTGTTTCCGCTGCAGTTGTTGATCTAAAACTTGTTGTCTGCTGTATTCTATCAGATTTTTCCTTGTTGAAGACTAAGGATAATTTGTTGTACATTATATTAGTCGTAATATTCTTTACTGGGCTAGTTGAGCTCACCCTTTCCTTTTGTTCCATTTTTCTTCTCAGGAAGCGAGATTATAGCAGGAACTAGTCAAGGTGTGGAGTGATGGTTCAAGATAGCTGTTTTAGTAGTCCTCACTATTCTATAAAATAGTGTATCAATAATGAAAACTTATTTGAGTGCGGATATTGTCTAGAAGACAATATTTTTATTTAAACTCACAGTATATATGTTGTCGTATTTTGCACGACAAATGTATTAATAAAGTTGTAGTTTTTTTTGTACGATGTATTTGGTGACTCAGAATTGGTTGGATGGAATGGACCTATTTTGGGGGCGTCACATAGGTTATTCCAATAGAATAATAAATAACGGAACCAGGTCCGGCGTAAAACCCACAGACAGGATATTCCAATAGAATAATAAAGACGGAACCAGGTCCGGCATAAAACACACAGACAAGATATTCCAACAGAATAATAAAGAATGTAATAACAGAAGAATTTCACCAAGTATAGGGTAGACCGCGTATACAGGTTATTCCAACAGAATAATGGAAAAAAATGGAATAAACAGAAGTTCTCTTCATAAATACGAAAGAAATAATGTAAGACCCCAAATTTTTATTAATGAAATTGAATTTCCTCTATTTATTATCTTGAAATAGTAAGGGTTGATTTGATTAATGTGGTAAGTTATGGGTAAAATGCGCAATTATTTCAAACAAGCAAGTGGTTTTAAAATATTCAATGTTGACGGGGAATATTCGTTTGGTCGTAGAATATTCGTACTATCGGGGAATATTCGTAAGACAGCGCAGCCTTGTGTGGGCCCCATAACAGAAAGCGATTGGAGGAAGAAAATGACAAGAATAAGTTGTTTATAAATAACGGCGTAGTTGTTACCGTTAATACTGTTGGAATACCCGGTGGTTAAAACACAGTAGCACACGGTATTGCACCAATTATTGATTCTTACGTATGAAGGCACTACTCAATAATTGTTACAGTAATTATTGTTCAATATTTTATTTTATTAATTCAATAATTGCTGCGTTAATATTTTATATTACTGTTGTTTCAACAATTATCACTACACAGTATTTTCCATTATCGGAGCAATAATTAATATTATCTGAATAATATTATTAGATAACATTATTGGCAATGTCTAGAAAATTCTGTCTAAGGAGAGGTTTGGTCATCTAATTGCGCGCCAGTAAGGAGAAATTCTTATTGGAAAGCCCCCTCTTTCTTGGGAACTGCTTGGTTGTCAGTACTGTGATTCTGTAATATTGTTTATGAATAATTAATTATTGATAATTATGATAAAAAAAAATATTCATTTTATGTGGATATAGATGAAAAAAATTTAATGTGACAATTGTTGAAAATTAATATTTTATCTTTTTCTAATAACATAATTCTTTTAAATATATTATTTTAATAATATATTGATGGTTATATTTTTACAATGAATGTGGGATATATGAGTAATGAGGAGGAAGAGTATTTTTGTTAGATTACATGTTTAACACATGTTTTGTGTGTCGGTAGACCCCAATTTTTGACCGAAATTTGATTATAGCCTGTAAAATCGTCCGTTTGTGGATTTCGGTCAATTTTTGTCTGGAATTTCGAAAAACTTTCTTCTGCAAAGTTGTAGAGAATGAAATTTTTTATGAAAAAGACATGTGATTCAAATTTTTCTGACAAAAGGGATATTTATTGTGAATTATTGAATTTTTGATATATCGGGTCTGAATTGATTTTTGGAGTTTTAAGTGGTTTTGTTAGAAAAATGTTTTTTGTATTGTTTTGGACATCATTAACATGTGTGGCTAGTGTTTTTGACCAAAAGGTGGGCTAAGGAAAATTTGTATAATTATATTAATATTTTATTAAATTTTTTATTTTGGTGTTCTAAGCAATTTCTTATAAATAGGGTGCTTAGGTTAGAATTGAAAATCACACCAGAAACTGAAGTTTTCTCTCTATTTCTCTCTATATATTGAGCTTATTCTTGTGAGTATTTTGATACCTTGAGTGTTGCTATACGGTGCAAGTTCAAGTCATAGCCTATATCCGGTGTTTCAACTAGAAGTACTGTCTTTCGAGGTAAGGAATGTTATTTTTTTTAAATGATATTATTTCTTTCAATATCATTATGCCAGATTATTGTTAATATTTTTCTTATGAAATTCTTATCTTTTCATGTCGGAGTTACTATTCATGAGTTACTATTCACGAGTTACTATTCATGAGTTACTATTCACGAGTACTATTCATGAAGCATGATATTTTTGTGGAATTTCTATCTTTCAGTGTCGGAGTTACTATTCATGTATACGGCACTATTCACGTATACGACACTATTCATGAATACGGCACTATTCACAGAAAAATTAAATTTTCTTTTCTGTGTCCAAGATTGTCTACTATGGTTCTTATCTTTGATTGGATCTATGTTTTGATCTTCATTTTTGAATTCTGCTCCACAATAGTTTATTATGGAGTATTTTTGAACTCGGTTTGTATAAAGTACGAATCCTTAATATTTGTTCTTTTGTTTCACTGGATTCGTTTTCTTTAAAACATTTTTCATCATCCTCAGTCCTGAATGATGACATGTTGTTGAATATCTTTGGCCTGTAGTGCAAAGATGGTTGATTTTATTATGAATATCTTTGGCCCGTAGTGTAAAGATGTACAAGTGTTGAGATGAACATGACCGACTGATGAATATATTTGGCCTGCAGTGCAAAGATGTACAGGTGTTGAGATGAATATGACTGACTGATGAATATCTTTGGCCTGTAATGCAAAGATGAATATTGATTGATGTTACAGGGATAAAATATTGATGGTGGACTTTTAAATTCATAGATGTTAGTAGATTTCATTCTCTACTTAACTCCTCTAATGAATTATTGTTTCCGGTGCAGTTGTTGATCTAAAACTTATTGTCTATTGTATTATATCTGATTTTTTCCTATTGAAGACTAAAGATAATTTGTTGTACATTATCTTAGTCATAACATTTTTTACTGGGCTAGTTGAGCTCACCCTTTTCCTTTTTTTTCCATTTTTCTTCTCAAGAGACGAGAATATAGCGGCGACTAGTCGGGGTGTGGAGTAATGGTTCAAGATAGTTTGTTTTTAGTAGTCCTCACTATTATATAGAATAATGTGTCAATAATTATAATGAGGACTTTATTTAGATATGGATATTGTCTAGAAGACAATATTTATATTTTAAACTCACAGTATATATGTTGTCGTATTTTGAACGACAAATGTATTAATATAGTTGTAGTTGTTTCTGTACCATGTATTTGGCGACTCAAAATGGGTTGGATGGAATGGACCTATTTTGGGGGCGTCACAGTTGGTATCAGAGCTTAGGGATATGATATCTGGCGGAGATCGGGGAATAGAACTAGGAGGGGAGAGACGAGTAAATCCTTCACTAGTATGTCCTACCCAAGCTTATTTGTTAGTTAGTCAGAGTATAGGGATATTATGTGGTATGTTAATTTATTTAATTAACCCTTGCTTTATGGCTGTATTTGAGAATGTAGACTAAGAATGTTAACAGTGGAGTAAACGAGACCGTAGAGACACCTTTACTCACTAATCAGGAGAACGATCGCTAGTTAGATGCTACAAATGTGGAGAGGAAGGATACATAAGTCCAAATTGTTCATAGCCTTCCAAGGTATGTTTTAGTTGTGGAAAAGACGGTCACATAGCTCGATTTTGTCCTATAACGAAATCAAGTCCAGCTGGAACGGTGGCACCAAAGGCGGATACGGAAAAGACAAAGTCAACGGTTCCTGGAAGAGCGTTTGTCGTGACCGGTCAAAATGCGAGAAACCCGAACGAAGTTAGCACGGGTTAGTTAATGATAAATTCTTACGAAGTTTATACCTTACTAGATACCGGTTCTACCCATTCTTTTATCTCTCTTGCTTGTGCTCAACGTTTGAACTTGACTACGGAGAAATTAGACTTTGACCTATCTGTGGAGACTCCGTTAGGAGAAACTTTCGTTACATCCACTACTTATAAATTTTATTTGATTCAAATTGGTACCATCACATTACCTGTTGATCTTATCTCTTTAAAGATACTTGCTTTAGATGTGATTCTAGGGATTGATTGGTTAACTACTCATCATGCCAAAATTGATTACTTTCGTAAGGTTGTTAGTTTTCATATTCCTAAGCAACATGTTATTCGAATTCAAGCAACCAAACCATTTGAAGTCAAATACTTTCATATCAAGCCATAAAGTCATTCGTTTATTGAAAAACGAATGTCAAGCTTTCTTAGCCCATGTCATGGACTTGAACAAAAATATGTCAGATTTGAATGATATTTCTGTTGTTAGTAAATTTCCTGACGTATTTCTTGAAGAATTTCCTGGCCTACTCCCAGAGCGTGATATTGAATTTGTATCGACTTTAAATCCGGAACAAAACCCATTTCTAAAATCTCATATCTAATGGCTCCTATTGAACTTCAGGATTTAAAAATCAAACTGTAGAAGTTGATACCCGAGCCTCTAACTAGTGACTTCCTTTATGGAATGCACCGAAGCCAGACTCTCCGTAGGGGACGCCATATTTGTGCGGTAGTAAACTGATAGGTGTCATTGTGACGTGTTATCCAAGATCAGGATATGAGTCACAATTGAGAGCAATCTAAGTCAGTAATTAAAATACGTAGCTTTTTAGGTTTAGTTGGTTATTATCGGAGATTCATGGAAAGATTTTCTCAAATCGCTACTCCATTAACTCAGCTGACTGGTAGAGATACAAAATTCGAATGGAGCAAGGAATGTGGGAAGAACTTCAAAGAACTCAAGAGGAGACTCATTTCGGCACATGTTCTGACCATACAGTCTTGGAAAAACGAACGTGGTAGCTGACGTGTTGAGTAAAAGATCGTATACGAGTACGAGTGCCATATTGTTAAAAAACCCATTTCGTATAACTTATAAATGATAGAGATAGAGTTAAAGACTCTAGGGACCATGTGATGATATACGAGTAGAATCAACTTTAATCGATAAAGTTAAAACTGTTTAAGTTATACACCGGAGCTGATAAATATAAAGAAGAAGGTGCAAGAAGGCGTTATTCTAGAAGTAAGATTTGATGAAAGGAGGAAAGCTCAAACGTTCGATTTATTAGTCCATTTGAAATCCTCGATTGAGTAGGAACTGTGGCCTATAGACTCATTTTACTGCCAAGAATGTCGCGTGTTCATAACGTTTTCTTTTCACGTATCGATGTTACGTAAATATGTGGACGACTCGAACCAAGCTATTGAGTTAGAACTGGATGAGATAGCCGAAGAATTAACGTACGAGGAGGTACCTTTCAAGATCTTGGATAGAAATGAGCATGTCCTACACACAAATGTTATACCACAAGTTAAGATTTTATGAAGGAACCATGCTATTGAAGAAATGACCTGGGAGTTGGAAACGGAAATGAAAGCGAGGTATCTTTACCTTTTCGAAACACCAGGTACGTACGTCAATTTCGAGGACGAAATTTCATAAGGATGGGAGGTTGTAAGACCCCAAATTTTTATTAATGAAATTGAATTTCCTCTATTTATTATCTTGAAATAGTAAGGGTTGATTTAATTAATATGGTTAGTTATAGGTAAAATGCGCAATTATTTTAAACAAGCAAGTGGTTTTAAAATATTCATTGTTGACGGAGAATATTCGTTTGGTCGTGGAATATTCGTACTGTCGGGGAATATTCGTAAGACAGCGCAGCCTTGTATGGGCCCCATAACAGAAAGCAATTGGAGAAAGAAAATGACAAGAATAAGTTGTTTATAAATAACGGCGTAGTTGTTACCGTTAATACTGTTGGAATACTCGGTGGTTAAAACACAGTAGCACACGATATTGCACCAATTATTGATTCTTACGTATGAAGGCACTACTCAATAATTGTTACAGTAATTATTGTTCAGTATTTTATTTTATTAATTCAATAATTGCTGCGTTAATATTTTATATTACTGTTGTTTCAATAATTATCACTACACAATATTTTCCATTATCGGAACAATAATTCATATTATCTGAATAATATTATTAGATAACATTATTGGCAATGTCTAGAAAATTCTGTCTAAGGAGAGGTTTGGTTATCTAATTCCGCGCCAGTAAGGAGAAATTCTTATTGGAAAGCCCCCTCTTTCTTGGGAACTGCTTGGTTGTCAGTACTGTGATTCTGTAATATTGTTTATGAATAATTAATTATTGATAATTATGATAAAAAAATATTCATTTTATGTGGATATAGATGAAATTTTTTTAATGTGACAATTGTTAAAAATTAATATTTTATCTTTTTCTAATACAATAATTCTTTTAAATATATTATTTTAATAATATATTGATGGTTATATTTTTACAATGAATGTGGGATATATGAGTAATGAGGAGGAAGAGTATTTTTGTTAGATTAAATGTTTAACACATATTTTATGTGTCGGTAGACCCCAATTTTGACCGAAATTTGATTATAGCCTGTAAAATCGTCCGTTTTTGGATTTCGGTAAATTTTTGTTTAGAATTTCGAAAAACTTTCTTCTGCAAAGTTGTAGAGAATGAAATTTTCTACGAAAAAAGACATGTGATTCAAATTTTTCTGAGAAAAGGACTATTTATTGTGAATTATTGAAGTTTTGATATATCGGGTCTGAATTGATTTTTGGAGTTTTAAGTGGTTTTGTTAGAAAAATGTTTTTTGTATTGTTTTGGACATCATTAACATGTGTGGCTAGTGTTTTTGACCAAAAGGTGGGCTAAGGAAAATTTGTATAATTATATTAATATTTTATTAAATTTTTTATTGTGGTGTTCTAAGCAATTTCTTATAAATAGGGTTCTTAGGTTAGAATTGAAAATCACACCAGAAACTGAAGTTTTCTCTCTATTTCTCTCTCGATATATTGAGCGTATTCTTGTGAGTATTTTGATACCTTGAGTGTTGCTATACGGTGCAAGTTCAAGTCATAGCCTATATCCGGTGTTTCAACTAGAAGTACTGTCTTTCGAGGTAAGGGATGCTATTTTTTTAAAATAATATTATTTCTTTCAGTATCATTATGCCAGATTATTGGTAAGATTTTTCTTATGAAATTCTTATCTTTTCATGTCGGGGTTACTATTCATGAGTTACTATTCACGAGTTACTATTCATTAGTTACAATTCACGAGTTACTATTCATGAAGCATGATATTTTTATGGAATTTCTATCTTTCAGTGTCGGAGTTACTATTCATGTATACGGCACTATTCACGTATACGACACTATTCACGAATACGACACTATTCACAGAAAAATTAAAAAAAAAAATCTGTGTCCAAGATTGTCTACTATGGTTCTTATCTTTGATTGGATCTATGTTTTGATCTTCATTTTTAAATTCTGCTCCATAATAGTTTATTATGGAGTATTTTTGAACTCGGTTTGTATAAAGTACGAATCCTTAATATTTGTTCTTTTGTTTCACTGGATTCGTTTTCTTTAAAACATTTTTCATCATCCTCAGTCCTGAATGATGACATGTTGTTGAATATCTTTGGCCTGTAGTGCAAAGATGGTTGATTTTATTATGAATATCTTTGGCCCGTAATGTAAAGATGTACAGGTGTTGAGATGAACATGACCGACTGATGAATATCTTTGGCCTGTAGTGCAAAGATGTACAGGTGTTGAGATGAATATGACCGACTGATGAATATCTTTGGCCTGTATTGCAAAGATGAATATTGATTGATGTTACAGGGATAAAATATTGATGGTGGACTTTTAAATTCATAGATGTTAGTAGATTTCATTCTCTACTTAACTCCTCTAATGAATTATTGTTTCCGGTGCAGTTATTGATCTAAAACTTATTGTCTATTGTATTATATCTGATTTTTTCCTGTTGAAGACTAACGATAATTTGTTGTACATTATCTTAGTCATAACATTCTTTACTGGGCTAGTTGAGCTCACCCTTTTCCTTTTTATTCTATTTTTCTTCTCAGGAGGCGAGAATATAGCGGGGACTAGTCGGGGTGTGGAGTGATGGTTCAAGATAGTTTGTTTTTAGTAGTCCTCACTATTTTGTAGAATAGTGTATCAATAATTGTAATGAGGACTTTATTTGGGTATGAATATTGTCTAGAAGACAATATTTGTATTTTAAACTCACAGTATATATGTTGTCGTATTTTGCACGACAAATGTATTAATAAAGTTGTAGTTATTTCTGTACCATGTATTTGGCGACTCAAAATGGGTTGGATGGAATGGACCTATTTTGGGGGTGTCACAAAAAATACCCCTTACAGGTATAACAAATAATATCACTTACCTTTGAATGAAACTGGATATAGGTGTAGTGAGGTAGCAGGCTTCTCTTCTTCTATAGATTTTCTCTCTACAATTTCTCTCTATAATAATTACTCTATAGCTTTAGTGAATTGATGAGAAATGAAGAAAAAATGAGCTTCTATTTATAAAAAAATATAGTTTCAATAATTGCACGTTTTAGGGCTCAAAAAATTACAGTACAATACCTCCAACTTTTTCTTTATTTTTAATTTAGTCATGCAAGTATTATCAAACTTGCACCACCTCCCTTAATAGTAAATAATGTGATTCAATAGTAAATCATGTGAATCAATAGTTCTAGACATGTGAAAATACGAATTACAGTATAGTACCTCCATCTATACCTCCATTTTTAACTTAGTCATGCAAGTATTATCAATCTTGCACCAACTCCCCTAATAGTAACAAGAATGTGAAATAATAGTATACACATGTGAATAAATAGTTATAATTATGTGAAATAATAGCAATCAATTGCTCATTTATTCGGTTAAATACCCGATTGGTCAATATAACCTCCAGACATCAATTATTATCGAAATAAATGTCGATTTTTACTAACACAAATAATTCCAACACAATGAAACTATTTATATCAAAAATATAAAATTTGAAATTTTGAAGTTTGACTTTTTCCGAAAAAGTCAGCTGTTGAATTTTTGACCAAATAGTAAAATCCAAAAATATTTGTGTTTATAGTCTATTTTTACTAATTTCATCGTTTCGGACTCAAATATCACGTCCGCGTCTTCAAATTCAACTCCGAACACAACTTCAATTTTAATAACATTCATCATTAATATTATAACTCACACTATTTATCAACCAGGTCATTCTCAGGAAAGAGGGGGCTTTCCAATAAGGATTTCTCTCTATTGGCGCTCAATTAGGTGACCAAACCTCTCCTTGATAGAACTTATAGACATTGTAAATATTGCAATTTAATATTATGAATAACTTTGTCGTCTCAATTATTGATTTAATAAAATAACATATTATGCAGATGATACTGTGACAATAATCGAATCAATAATATGAGAGATATGATGCAGCAATTACTGTAGCAATAATTGAGTATAACTGAGTGACTTCTCACGTAAGCATCAATAATCAATACCGTGTACTACTATACAACCACGCGTATTACTATACTTTTACTACCGAGTAGTTCAACAGTATTAACGATAAAACTTTCGCCGTTATTTTCATAAATATATTTCTATCGTTTTCTTAATCCAACAATAATTTTGTTGTAGGGTCCACCCATGATTGTGCCGTTGTACGAATATTCCCTGCTAAAACGAATATTCTCCGACCAATCAAATATAATATAACAACTTGCATACTTTGCAGAATTTATAAATACTACCCACAACTATAACATTATATCAAATCCACACCATAATATTCAAAAAATTATTTCGAGAAAACTAAATATTTATTCATAAAATCTGGGGTCTCGCAATAAGTATTTTATAATAAGCATAAATTAAAAATTAAAATTTATAAAAATAAATTTAAACTTCAAAAATATAAATAAAATTTTGAAAATTAATTATTATTTTTATTTTTGAAAACTAATATAATTATTATTTATATTATGAAATCATTAAATAAATATGAAATATTAAATATATTAACAAATACTTAAAGTAATTAAAAATATATTAACAAATAAGTAAAGTAATTAAAAATATATTAACAAAGGATCATATTACAGGAATTTTCAAAACAGAGGATCATATTAATTAAAGGAACTGTAACCACAAATCCAAATAAAGGAAAAAATCGGAAGTATAGAAGTTCAGAAGGAAAAAAACAATCTTTAAAACATTGAAAAGTAATAGAGGAGAAATCGAGTGGAGAAGTCGGAAAAAAATAATCCTCAAAACAGAGGAGAAATCGAGTGGAGAAATAGGAAGTATAGAAGTTCAAATCTGGATCTGGATTTTTCAGATCTGGATCTGAATAGACTTAATTAAAAGGCCTCTCCCTCTTATACTTTCTTCAAATCCTTCTTCTAAAATTCATTTCTCAAAGCAATCGCGTTCATCTGGTGTTCAAGCAATCGCGTTTATCAATGGAATTCTTGTTACCTCTCTCAACTTTATCTAAGGTGTCTTTGTTGCATAATGAAACAGGGCCAACGAATTTGGGTTGTTAGATTTGCTTTGATTTTGATTTTTGATGAGTTTCAGATTAAGTACTGCTTTCATATTTGTGGTGAAGAAGATGAGTTTCAAAAGTACTGCTTTCATATTTCGATAAGTTTCAGATTTGCTTTGATTTTGATTTTTGATGAATTTCAGATTACGAATCTGGTTTGTTAGTTTTGCGAAGAGGATGATGAAGTACTCTGTTTAGAATTATATTTGGATTTGTGGGGAATAAAATGATGAATTATATTTGAATTTGGATTTGTGATGAAGAATTCAGATTTGGATTTGTGATGGAGAAGATGATGAATTATATTAAATAATTTTGTATCTTTATATTAGATAATTATATTAGAGTGAGCAAATATATATTTAACCCTTTATACAACATACTTTTATCTTCGGTATTTATCTATATGCTGGATCTATATTATAAAGCTTCTACAAGTCTTGATAAATTTATGTCATTCTTGACATTTTTTTTCTCTCGCTTTATCCCAATAATTTTAAATATATTACTATTTTATTCTTTTTTAATTTACTTTTTTTCTCATTTTATTTTGTTCTCCAAATTTTATAATATTTTAATTTTAACTAATATAATTTACACACTCAACATGCGTCATAGGACGCTAGTATACATATAGAACTTGACAATAATTGTCGATATAAAATTGATCTATTGTGTTAGGATTCAAATATGCTATGATTATTTTGTCCTTGTTTTGTTTTTTAATTTAATCCTCTAAATTTTAAAAAATCTTAATTTTAATTCACATAATTTACACATACAATACGTAACTCGACTATAATTGTCGATATGAAAAAGCTATAATTATACATACACACATACATATATATTTGAAATTTTATATACGTTGCAAAAGATAGTTCACTATTATAACCAATATTCAGTTCCCCCTATATATATCTTATTCATAGACCATAGTGGTGGGTAATGCCTACGTACTCAACACGCAGAGCCGGCCCTGGGGCAGGTCTACCAGGGCGACCGCCCAGGGCCCAAAGCTGAGGAGGGCCCAATTTTTTTTAAAAATTATGTATGTGTATAAAAAAATAATTATAAAATATAATATAAAACAAATCAATAAATTAATATGGAGAATCAAAATAGACTCTTAGCCACAAAAAAAAAAAAACCCCTTCAACCCTCTCAGTTCATATTTGATTCACGGTTTAACTGTAAAATTTAAAATATTTTGTATTAACTGACGACAATAAATATTTGATTCACGGTTTAACTGTAAAATAAGGCATACTTAATTAAAAAGCTGTTTATATTACACATCTCTATATCATAGATGTTAACAACTTAAGAAAACACAAAAGTCCTATTTTGATTTTTGATTATGAGTTTTAATATTATATTTATTATTCCCTCCGTAATATGATAAAAAAATTTAGTTGACTTTTTATGTATATTAAAAATATAAAAAATAAAAAAATTTATCAATTTTTAAATTCTCATTTAATTGTATAATTTATTGTACATAATTAATGATATTTCATAAATATGCATTTAAAATAAAAATACGACAATTGAACTTAATATGTGGCCAGGGCAGGGGCAAAACTGCTCTCGAGATAGTAATTAACCATTAACAAAAAGATATTAAAGTGAATTTTATACAGTTATATAAACAAACTAGTACTAATATATAGTGAATTTTATATAGTTATATAGTGTAAATTATGTGTCTTGTGTTGAATACACCTTCAAAAAAGTCACAATCCGTACCAAATAGAATTATTTTGTAACAATCCTTGTATATGTAGATATGTAATAATCGCAGATATTTTTAAAAGTTAAATAAATTATATTAATTTTAAAAAATTAAATTTGATTATATACTTTGAAAGTAATTTATAATATTATTAAAATTTTAATTGATTGAGATATGTAGTTAATGTAGGTAATTAGAATTATTGTTAATTATAAATTATTTTATTATTTTTAATATTTATTATTATTACTATTTTTGGTGTAGCAAGATTTTACAAATAAATAAAAAAATAAAGGAAGAAGCCCGTGGCTCGGCCCGACCCGGGCCACGGGCCTCACAATTTCAGCCCGTCAAAATCCGGGTCAGTTTGGACCCGACCCGAGCCCGGTCCGCCCGCCCGTTTGCCACCTCTAAAAGGGGCACACTTGGAATTTTTTGCCCTGGGCCTTATAAAACCCAGGACCGGCTCTGTCAACACGTAGCTTCCCCCCTATATATATGAATTAGGACCAGGATTGAATTGGATTTTCGATGTGTGGACGTGAAGAAAACTTAAAAACATTATCATCCACCCGTGCTTTTGCTAGTCTTTTTAACACTAAAAAGAGAGCACTATATATATGTTAGTCACAATAGGTGTTAATATGCATGTGAATTAATGCACAAAATATCAGCACGTTGTTCTACGTACCAAAGTGGAGTATCCCTTAATCACCATGCTTAAATATGTATACAAGAAACATTAGTCATTAATGAAGGCTTTATAATGCTAACTTGTCTAATTTCAAAGATGACAGATATTTTAATAAGCAATAGTTGGTATAACATGAGTGACCTGCCAAATTAATCTAGTTTAGGTAGACAGACAAATTAAAAAATGATCGGGAGGCAAACATATACTATTAATTATCTGTTAAAATTATTCATATATTTAAGCATGCATGGGAAACAAACCATGCAGAATATTCTACTATTACAACGTAGCAACATATATACATATATAGCTATTTAAGGCTGAGCAAGAAATTTAATTGGCCCCGAAACACACTAAAAATCGACCAAACCAACAATTCCGACATATATGCAAATTTTAATTTTACTTCTGTAATCGGTTTTTATATTAATTCCGATTTAAATTTCGAGTTCTGATTTAAATTTTTGACTTGAGATTGATATTATTGTATGAAAGTTTTTTTTTTACTGCAAATTCGTGTGTTTTATGTGTGCAAAAGTGTTTATAAGTACACTGTTGGGGCATGATATTTCTCCTATATTGGGCCGGGTACATTGGGTTCACTTATTAATTAAGTCATTGGGCTCATTGGGCCCAATCATTATATCGACTTCATTAAATCCTATAAAAACCGGGCTGGGTCAATGGGTCAACCCATTGGGTCATTTAATATCTATTACTTTGACTTGTAATGATGATATAGTATGACAAGTTGACCAAGATACCTGCCATACATTAATGTGGATGGGATTATAGCCGGCCGGCGATGTGAGCAGCAGCAAAAAGCAATGTACAGGTTTCATGCAGCCGGCAGAACCCATCAGATCATGGGGATATGTCAGATGGTAGTAGGTGGCACAATATTCCAGGCAAAGATATTATTTCCCACCGAATAAGTCTTCATGAGGGAGGTATGTATTACACACACACGACCATAGATTATCACAATTCTCATTACACTAGACTTTATCATCCTCTTGAGTTAACCTTGTGAACACATATACTTACTCTCACGCCTGAGCTATCCCCCGACGGTCCGGCCGTCAAGCTTGTGGTGTTGTCGTGTTTACTGTGCAGGATCAGGACGTCTTTCGTGATTGGGACGTGGAGAAAGATCTTGGCGTTAACATTGGCGCTAGAAGGAGGGCTGTGTTCTAGTGTTCTTGAAGTTTTCAATCACAAATTGTAGCTGCTCTACGTCGGAATCCATGGTGAAGAAGAGTAGAACAGTTACCTCTAAAGGATACCTGATGGCTATGACTTCGTCTACAAAAGGAGTTTCTGTCAAAGATTGATTGGGTCCTTCAAAGAGTGCTCATGTTGGTATTGCTTCCAAGCAAGTTTCTGAGGGTTCTCGTTCGAGAGCCCAGGATGATGCAAGAAGAAGATTGATTTTTGCTGCCGAGAAGAAGACCTGGCCATGGTCGGAAAAGGGTAGAAGGCATATTGCTTAGAATCCTATACCGAAATGGTCAGACTGACAGACTGATCAAGTTAGAAAGAAGTTTACACTTTAAAGACATGTCTCGAGGCCCTCCTCGGGATCGAAGCAGACCCAACAGCCATTTTCCTGATTGATTGACCGAGAAAGGTATCCCGCCCTATTGGTCTTCGGGATTATGGTCGTAGCAGAGTAGACGAAGACCCAACAGCCATTTTCTTGATTGATTGATCGAGAAGGGTATTCCGCCCTATTGGTCTTCGGGATTATGGTCGTAGCAGAGTAGACGAAGACCCAACAGCCATTTTCCTGATTGATTGATCGAGAAGGGTATTCCGCCCTATTGGTCTTCGGGATTATGGTCGTAGCAGAGTAGACGAAGACCCAACAGTCATTTTCCTGATTGATTGATCGAGAAGGGTATCCCGCCCTATTGGTCTTCGGGATTATGGTCGTAGCAGAGTAGACGAAGACCCAACAACCATTTTCCTGATTGATTGACCGAGGAAGGGTACTTCCCCTATTGGTCTTCGGGATTATGGTCGAAGCAGAGTAGACGAAGACACAACAGCCATTTTCCTGATTGATTGACCGAGGAAGGGTACTTCCCCTATTGGTCTTCGGGATTATGGTCGAAGCAGAGTAGACGAAGACATAACAGCCATTTTCCTGATTGATTGACCGAGGAAGGGTACTTCGCCCTATTGGTCTTCGGGATTATGGTCGCAGCAGATGAAGAAACTGATCCAGGGAGCATGCACCTCAGAATACAAATAAGGCATTCTGCCTTGAGTATCCTCACCACAGTGACAAAAGTTTCATCGAAGTAGATCCAGAAATCACACTCCCGAGAATCCATTAAGGGCACACCTCCCAGTGGACACTTGTCTTCGGGAAAATCCATCTAAAGTTGCAGCTCCAGATAAGGAGTCCGACAGAGCCGTTGCAGTACTTCAGCAGAAGCAGAGCTCGTGGACATTGCATGCAGATGGATATTCTATTTCGGACATCAGTATAGCAGGCTATTAAGGAGTCGATCACAATGACAATTCCACCGCCGATGCATTATCGAAGCTAACCACTACAGATGCTTATAACTTTGACTACAGATGGTGTCATTTCTTCGGATCAGATGCTGGCAAAGAAGACCAAGTACAAGAGTGTCAATTTTGTTCTCATTAATGAGAATCTTTATCAAAGGACCTTTTTCTTCATCATTGCTTAAACGTTTGGTTCCATCCGAAGCAGAGTGTGTTCTTCAGGAAGTTCACAGAGATATTTGTGGCAATTATTTGGCCCGAAGTTGTTGACTTACAAAGCACTTCGGCAGCGATATTCTTGAAAGAACTGGGGATTCAGCACAGAAAGACTTCGGGTATTCTACTTTGGACCCATCTCCCACTATTGAGGAATTTCGGGTGCCGTCCGAAGTTGCAAATGTTGTTCGGAGGGTTCATGTGGATATTTGTCAGCCAAATGATTCGATCCCACATCAGTCACCAAAAGGCTATATTCGATTTTATCTCCTATACCTCTTGCTGTCTGGGGGGTAGTCGTACTGGGTCCATTGCCTAGGGATCAGGTTAACAGACGCCAGCTCATGGGATCGAAGTGTAAAACATTCATGAGGGACTTCGGTAGCTCATCCATAGTCTGACAGGCACAACAAATGCCACCTCGGTGTTTGGAGGTTCGGGAGGACTCGCTGACCATTTGATGGTAGCCTCTTCGGCAGGTGGTCCTTATGAGTTTGTCAGGCCCTTCGTGGTAGGCAAACGTCATCGGTGTTAGGAGGTTCGGGTGGACTAGCTGGCCATTCGATGGTAGCCTTATTGGCAGGTGGTCACCTTTGGCATTGTCAGGCCTTTCGGGGTAGGAAATTGTCGTCACTTTGGCATTGTCAGGCCCTTCGGGGTAGGCAATTGTCGTCACTTTGGCATTGTCAGGCCCTTCGGGGTAGGCAATTGTCGTCACTTTGGCATTGTCAGGCCCTTCGTGGTAGGCAATTGTCGCCACTTAGACTTCGTCAGGCCCTTCGTGGTAGGCGAATGTTATCATTTGGTTTTGATAGGAGGTTCGGGAGGACTAGCTGACCATTCGATGGTAGCCTCTTCGGCAGGTGGTCCCTTAGACCTTGTCAGGCCCTTCGTGGTAGGCAAGTGTCATCCTTAAGACGTTGTCATGCCCTGCGTGGTAGGCAATTGTCGACCCTTAGACCTTGTCAGGCCCTTCGTGGTAGGCAAGTGTCATCCTTAGATTTTGTCAGACCCCGAGTGGTAGACAAAGGTCCTTATATCTTGATCCTTATATCTTGGCCCTTATATAATTGTTTCACCCCGAGTGGTAAATAAATGTCCTTATATACTTGTGTTACCCCGAGTGGTAAACAAGATCTTGATGGTGCAAAGAGGATCAGCCGAATTCAATCTATTCACTATCTGTCTCACACTTCGGTAACGATAAGTATGTATTACTTTATTTTGTTCAAGTGTTGAGTTCGGATTATATTATCATTGTTCTTAACTGTTATATAATTTGCTTAATTATTGACTAACGGTTTAAGATAAGAGGCACTTGCACAGTTTTCAAGTTGATTGATGATCCATTATTGACAAGAAATAATGAGGCATGATGTTGATATTTCATTAAATATTAACTGTTCACATAAGAATTAGAATTTTTACAGAAAGTTCTACAGCTAAGGATAAGGAGAGGTCATCTTCAGGCTTCTTCCTTGTCATCGTCACCATCTGAAGAGTCTAAAAGATATGGATCTACCTTGGCCCGAGCCTTTTCTTGCCTTTACTTCAGCAGATTTCATCTACTACAGTGTTGCATCTGGTCGATCTTATCACCCAGATCGGCGGATTTTCTATATGCTACTTGGATTTCTTATAAAGATCTTCGGTCAGTGGCGGACTCAAATTCTTAAGGGCCCGAAGCTCTTTTGAGCTCTTCTTCGAGCTTCTGACGATGTGTCAGACGCTTTGATCTTTAGCTTGACAGATTGACATTTATATCAGTGACGACCCGATGAGTGACCTTGGTCGATTTTAGTTCTTCTTCGATCTTGTCGATATCTTTCCGAAGGCATTCATTATTGAAGAGAGAAATATCAAGATTGATTCTTTCTTTCGCCAACACAGACTTCCGGATGACGTTATCCCTTCAGTCGGTATTCTCTTCGGATTTCTTTTCGGACTCCTCTTTGGTATTCACTTCGGCATCCTCTTCGGTATCCTTTTCGGTTTCTTTATATTTGGGACAGAGGCACCCGAAGATAGTGTTTGCTTGCAAATGACCATTATTGGTCAATTAGTTCGAAATAATGGGCAGCGATGTCCATGATGGAACTATCTCCTTACGATGATCATCGGTACCACGGACGCACGCTATTACTGAACCGATATTTCATTCTATGGCTTGAGCTTCGGTAGTTAGAGGCGATTCAGTTGGTACTTCTGTAGAGGTCGGCGAAGATGAATCCTTTACGTTGCTATTTGATGTTCACCAGAGGGGCTTCGGTAAGCCGTATTTTGGGCCTTTATTGGTCTTATTATAATTCCTTTTGTCCTGAACCGATGCCATTTATACTCTTTCATTAAACATCTTGTTTAATAAAAGACTGGGGGGCAATGTTGGGGCATGATATTTCTCCTATATTGGGCCGGGTACATTGGGTTCACTTATTAATTAAGTCATTGGGCTCATTGGGCCCAATCATTATATCGACTTCATTAAATCCTATAGAAACCGGGCTGGGTCAATGGGTCAACCCATTGGGTCATTTAATATCTATTACTTTGACTTGTAATGATGATATAGTATGACAAGTTGACCAAGATACCTGCCATACATTAATGTGGATGGGATTA
Source organism: Panax japonicus (assembly GCA_020205505.1). NCBI lineage: Eukaryota > Viridiplantae > Streptophyta > Magnoliopsida > Apiales > Araliaceae > Panax > Panax japonicus. The sequence continues at coordinate 7,416,958 of CM035100.1, forward strand.
TAGCCGGCCGGCGATGTGAGCAGCAGCAAAAAGCAATGTACAGGTTTCATGCAGCCGGCAGAACCCATCAGATCATGGGGATATGTCAGATGGTAGTAGGTGGCACAATATTCCAGGCAAAGATATTATTTCCCACCGAGTAAGTCTTCATGAGGGAGGTATGTATTACACACACACGACCATAGATTATCACAATTCTCATTACACTAGACTTTATCATCATCTTGAGTTAACCTTGTGAACACATATACTTACTCTCACGCCTGAGCTATCCCCCGACGGTCCGGCCGTCAAGCTTGTGGTGTTGTCGTGTTTACTGTGCAGGATCAGGACGTCTTTCGTGATTGGGACGTGGAGAAAGATCTTGGCGTTAACATACACATTTTTGTTTCTCTATTTCTTTTACCCTTATTTTTTCTTGGCTCATTAATTTGTCTCTATTTTATAATTATTTGGAATTCTGAACGTCATAAAATCAACCCCTAGCTAGCTACCGCTTAATTTATTTTATTGAGTTATATATATGATTCCACAAAAAATAGAAAACTTTCTTAATTACCCTTCGATAAATATTTGCATTTTGATTAAAAATTTGGATGGCCGAAACTTTTAACTAGTTTTTAATGAAAAGCTGGATGAAACTACCAAAGTACCCCTAAATTCATGAGTGGTTAACACGAAATTAATTTTGGTCAATTAATCAATACATTGTCGACGCGAAGATCAGGAGGCGTCTCTTTCCCTGCATGTCAATACTGTATTTGTCAATTGACTAACTTACTATAAAAAATAATTTTATAATAACCGGATCCCAAACTCCATGATTTGAATATGTAGACCAGAATTAAACTTTAGTCATTAACGAACGCTTTGTAATACTAACGTATGTAATATTGGATTGACTAATTTCAATGGTGATAGATACTTTACTGAGCAATTATAACAACCTAGATTTTTTGTTAATAATTAAATATTAATTTAATTTTTCTTAAAAATATAATTGAATTAAAAAGGTATATAAGTTACTAATATTTTTTAATATTTTATTTAGAAAGTTAAATTTTAGTATATAATTAATTAGTTGAATTAATTAAAATTAAGAAGTTCATTAGCGTTTTAGTAACTCCTATATTGTTCTTTATTATCTAAAGAGTTTTAGATGTAACCATAATCTGATTATATTTGATTAGTTAAATCTCCGAGTAGAATTTTCATGTGCACTGCAATTCATTAGAAAAATCATAATTAATTCATCCGATGTCGGAATTAAGTTAATCCAAAGCCTATTTCTTCAGTTTTTCATCCTATTTAATTTTTGAGAGAGAGAAAAGTTATTTGACACCATCTTCCTGTCTTAAATTGATGAAAAGTGCAATTTGTCCTTATTCCCGCCACTATTTTCAGCCTTAATTTTGAAAATCCGTTACTCAGTCATAATAACTTCGAATCGAGTGATTCTTGAGCCTATTTAATTTCGTGTATCTTTTCGAGAATTACAATTTGTGTGGAAATATAAAGAGGTTTTGAAGATTCTAGAAGACCCAAAAGTCAAATTCTTTGTTGCTACGATTTGTAAAAATTAATTAGAACAATTAGAAAGCAAAAAATTATTTTATATTTTTATTTTAAGTTTAGTTATGAGGGTTTTTAAATTACAGATTGATTTTACATAAAATATAAATGCGGAATTAGATATCATGATAATTTGAAAGAGAGACGAATTTATATAAAGGAATATAATTCAACTGAATGTATAAAAGTTAAAATCTGAAAATTTGTTTCTATATATTTAAACTATATTGCATAAGGTTAAGCAAGGAACCAAATTGCCTTCGAAACAGTAAAAAAATTGCACAAACTGCACCAATTAAAACTGCACCAACGATTCGGAAGTATGTGGAGATTTTAGGTGGGCTGAAAAACCAAATTTACGATTTGCAGGGGCGAAGCCACCCTTTAGGGCGTGGGGTCAATTGACCCCACTGAAAAAAATTATTTTATAATATATGATAAATGTAGAAGAAATTTAAGTGTAATAAATAAATTGACCTCATTAAAATTTTATAATTTTTTAATATACGGGTTCAAATTGAATTTTTAATAACTTTCTCAATTTCATATTACTTCTACTCCTTGATATATGCATCTTCCTCTAATATTTTTAAAATAAATAATAATCTAATTTATATTATTTTTATAACATAAGAAATTTAAATATTTATTAACAAGTTTATGATTAGAAAGGCGTATTAGGGGTCAATAAAGTGTGTGTGTGTGTGTGTGTGTATATATATATATTGTAAGACCCCAACTTATTATAAATAAAATTAAATTTCCTCTATTTATTATTTTGAAATAATAATGGTCGATTTGATTAATGTGGATAGTTATGGGTAAAATACGCAAATATTTTAAATAAGCAAGTGGTTATAAAATATTCATTATTGTCGGGGAATACGTTTGGTCGTGGAATATTCTTACTGTCGGGGAATATTCATACGACGACGCAGCCTTGTGTGGGCCCCATAACAGAAAGCGATTGGATGAAGAAAATGACAAGTATAAGTTGTTTATAAATAACGGCGTAGTTGTTACCGTTAATACTGTTAAAATACTCGGTGGTTAAAACATAGTAACACACGGTATTGTACCAATTATTGATTCTTACGTAGGAAGGCATTACTCAATAATTGTTACAGTAATTACTGTTCAATATTTTATTTATTGATTCAATAATTACTGCGTTGATATTTTATATTACTGTTGTTTCAATAATTGTCACTACACAGTATTTTCTATTATCGGAACAATAATTCATATTATCTGAATAATATTATTAGATAACATTATTGGCAATGTCTAGAAAGTTCTGTCTAAGGAGAGGTTTGGTCATCTAATTGCGCGTCAGTAAGGAGAAATTCTTATTGGAAAGCCCCCTCTTTCCTAGGAACTACCTGGTTGTCAGTATTGTGATTCTGTAATATTATTTGTGAATAATTAATTATTAATTTATATGATGAGAAAAATATTCATTTTATGTGGATGTAGATGGAGAAATTTTTTAATGTGAGAATTGTTAAAAATTGGTATTTTATCTTTTTCTGATAAAATAATTCATTTAAATATATTATTATATATTAATAATATAATAATGGTGATATTTTTACAACAAATGTGGGATATATGAGGAGGAAGAGTATTTTTGTTGCATTAAATGATAAACACATGTTTTGTGTGTCGGTGGACCCCATTTCTTGACTGAAATTTAATTATAGCCTGTAAAATCGTCCGTTTATGGATTTCGAACAATTTCTATTTGGAATTTGGAAAAACTTTCTTCTGCAAAGTTGTAGAGAATGGAATTTCCTATAAAAAGGACATAAGGTGCGAATTTTTCTGATAAAAGGGCTATTTATTATGAATTATTAAAGTTCTGTAGTTCCGAAATAATTAATTTTTGAAGTTTTAAATATTTTTTTACAAAAAACATTTTTTTGCATTTGTGGGACATGTGTTAGTTGATGAAATCAGATGGCAAGGTGTGCGTAGGAAAATAAAATTAATAAATTAATATTTAATTAAATTTTTTGCTTTGGTATTTTAAGCATTTTCCTATAAATAGGGTGTTTAGGTTAGAATTGAAAAGCACACCAAAAATTGAATTTTTCTCTCTTTATTATGAGCGTATTCTTGTGAGTATTTTGATACTTTGAGTGTTGTTATACGGTGCAAGTTCCCTTCAGCACTATATTCAGAATTCCAGTCAGAAGTACTGTCTTTTCAAGGTAAGGGATATTTTTTTTTTAAAAATGATATTATTTCTTTCAATATCATTATGCCGGAATATTGGGAGTATTTTTCTTGTGAAATTCTTGTCTTTTAGTGTCGGGGTTACTATTCACGTATACGGTACTATTCACGTATACGGCACACTATTCACGAATACGACACTATTCACAGAAAAATTAAAATTTCGTTTTTCATTCAAAATATCTATTATGGATACTAGCTTTGATTGTATCCATGTTTTGATCATTCTTGAATTTTACTCCACTATGATTATTTATAAGGTATTTTTGGACATAGATAAACCGAAAGGCGAATCTTTAATACTTATTCTTTTGTTTCACTGGATTCGTTTTTTTTAAATATTTTTCATCATCCTCCGTCCTAAATGATGATATAACTGAATATCTTTGGCCTGTAGTGCAAATATTAATGATTTTATGATGAATATCTTTGGCCCATAGTGCGAAGATGAACATGTGTTGAGATGAACATGACCAACTGATGAATATCTTTGGTCTGTAGTGCAAAGATGAATATTTGATTTATGATGTATATTGATTGATGTTACAAGGATAAAATATTGATGATGGACTTTTAAATTCATAGATAATAGTAGATTTCATTCTCTACGTAACTCTTCTATGAATTATTATTTCCGCTGCGAATATTGATCTAAAACTTGTTGTCTAGTCCTGGCTATTCACGGAACGTTAATTTCCCTGTTATTATTTCCCTATTGAAGACTAACGATAATTTGTTCTATATTATCTTAGTCATAATATTCTTTACTGGGCTTTGAGCTCACCCTTTTTCCTTTTTGTTCTATTTTTCTTCTCAGGAGACGAGAATGTAGAGAGTACTAGTCGGGGTATGGAATGAAGATTCTAGAAAGTTGTTTAGTAGTCCTCACTATTTTTATAAAATAATGTACCAATAATTGTAATGAGAACTTATTTGGGTATGAATATTGTCTAGATGGCAATATTTGTATTTAAACTCACAGTTTTTATGTTGTATTAATAAAGTTGTAGTTGTTTCTGTACCATGTTATTGACGACTCAAAATGGGTGATGTATACCTATTTTGGGGGCGTCACATATATAATGTTATTACTTGTTATATTAACAATATTGTAATTAAATACATATTTTACATATACAATCGGCAAAAAAGCACAAAATTATCTAAAAAACTGGCTCGAGGGCGCTACCTCGCAACCCCGCCAAATTATTTGTAGCATCACAATATTTTGACCCCACTGGATTACAATTCTGACTTCGCCACTGACGATTTTAGTTTGATTACTAGCCAAAATCGCAAGTTGTCCATAGTGATTTATAAATTTTAATGGGAATATGATTGAGCTTACTATCATCATCATTATAATAACAATAATAATTTACAAGAACAAATCCACCAACAAATTTTATTCACTACTCTTATCCACCACTATATTTATATAGATACCAGCTCCTATACACACACACACACATACATATATATATATATATATATATATATATACATGTATATGTATGTATGTATATTATTTATTTTTCTTTATATAAGTAGAATGTCATATATGATAACAAATTTTATCGATATTAAATAAATACGAACATGAGATACGTGAAATATGATAATAAGCATAAGACTAATTAAATAATTATATTATTTTATCATTTTATGTTCAACATTAATTAGTCACACCCTACATTATATTAAATTAGTGACACCCTACATTATATAAAAACGAATTTACGGTTTGGGTTTGGTTCTATTTAGCTTTTGTTTAGACAAAATATTATAAGTAATTAAGGTTTTGTGTGTTATCAAAGTGGTATTCAATATTATGTGAAGCTAAATTGTTAATTTAAATTGCATAAAATTTTGTTGTTTTCATTGGTTTTGAAACCGAAACCGTATCAAATTAAAACCACACTGCTCGATTCAAAACTGCACTGCACCAATCACAAGCGGTTTCATGTGCAGTTTTGGATTTGTTAAACCGCACCTAAGCGATTTCGTGTGCAATTTGGGCTTCAAACCGCACTAAACAGCACCGTGTTCAACCCTAATATTGCATGTGTTATATCTTTTAATTTGACTGTTGGATCGTTATAATTTTTGAATAGACTTAAATTTAAATTACAACCTTAAACTATTGACCATTTTCCACTTTGGTGATTAACCTTTCAATTTTTTCAATCAGGTCATTATTAAACTATTAATTTTTTCCACTTCGGTTCAATTAAACATGCCACGTCATACATTAATAATGACATGACCTGAACACGTGGCATGTAAAAGCTAATTTGTACTCAAATTGTAATTAATTTAAGAATTAAACATAAAATACTATCTCAAACTATTGATATGTGTTCAATTCGGTGATTGACCTTTCAATTTTTTCAATTCGGTGATTAAAATGTTAATTTTTTCCATTTTAATTCAATTGAAGTTGTCACATTATAAATTGATGACGTGACTTTAACATAGAATGTTATTGATGATGTGTTAGAAGAATACTCATTTTATTATAAATTTAAATTATTTTATAAAAATTAATAGGGCATAAATGAAATATAATATTACAATTTAACAATACCAGCTTAACATATTTTTAAAATGAAAACATCTAATTTAGGAGGTAATTTTTTTAAAAGATAAAAACTAATTAAGTACTAATACAAATATTATTAGCATTATCATTAATATCTAAATTTAAAAACAAATAATTATTATTAAGAAATTATATATATATATATATATATATATATATATATATATATATATATATATATATATATATATATATAGGGTCAGGATCAGGTAAGGGATCCCTTACTTTCTTAAAATGAGGGATTTTTTTTTTTGTATTTTTTTTTGTTTTTTTTAAAAAACAAAAAAAAAAAATATTTTATGGAACTGAATTTTTTTCATAATACAGTGTTTTGGGTGTGATTTGGGTACGTATAACAAAACATTATGTACAGTCTGGGCAGACTGTACCACCACTTTTTGGTATAGGTATTCAAAACACGCCCAAAACATTGTATTATGAAAAAATTTCAGTTCCATAAAATATTAAACTTTTTTTTAGTTGTTTTAAAAAAAACCAAAAAAAAGTCCCTCATTTTAAGAAAGTAAGGGATCCCTTACTTGATCATATATATATATATATATATATATAAGTAGTTTAATCACCGAAGTAGAAACAAATCAATAGTTTGATATAGTAATTATCATTAAGAAATTAAAAAAATATATATCATACTAGGCAGCCGCTCGTTCACTGGGAGTAAGACCCCCGACTAACATGTCGTAATGACTATTAATCGAACCCGCAGAAGTATAAATCAATCCCACACAATTGTCTCTTTAAAATATTTTGAGATAAATGATCCTTAATTTCCAAACTTTTAGGTTAAAATTAAAATGTGTATACTTAAATATTCCGTTTGTGAGTTCTGATTTGGGTCCATCTCTTCTCCTCCCTTTCCTTGCCTCTAAATCTAAACTCACAAACACACCCAAGAGATGCTTTTATCATCTATCCATCAAACATTGAGAAATGAATAAATAACATAGACTTTAGGATCACAAGGTAACTCAACAAGAAAGCCATCGTTTAATGTTCAAGATTAAAATTTAAATTGATTGAACTATAAAGCTTATTTGGTTGTTGATCAAAACTCACAAATGATCAATTTGTTTCAAGCAAATAAATACAAAAACACCATAATAATTTTAGGCAAAGCTACAAAGACAAATATAACATGGAACAATGTGATAATATGACACTCAAGCTACCCAAAAGTAAAGCTAAATCTGAAGCCCCAAAATGGCCAAGCCAACTTCGATACAATCCAGAATGACATGTCAAACATTTTCTCAATTTCATTTCTTGGAGTACATTAACTCTACCTTCCCATCGTTCCCGCCAAGCAGCAAATATTTATCCTTCCTAGTCAATTGAGTGCACTCGAACCCTAGGGCTGCACCCAAAACCTTCTGCACATGATTAGCCACCTCAATTGAAGATTTTCCAGCCTTGCACGTCATTTCCTCGGGCAATCGCTCGAGGAATGTAAGTTCATAGGTGGGTCTTGGGTTCATGAAATAAAAATAAGGGTCCCAAAATTTGACACCCCGGACACACTTACCATTGAACATATTTTGCTTAAGGTTCATTGCCACGGGCACGATCCTATCGCTTAATTCTGCGAATAAAGCACTGAATCGCAACAAGTAGGCAACAATTAGGGCTCACGACAAGTGGTCCCCTCCGGACACACCACTAGATCACCCTTCTCAAGTAGTGATTTGATCATGCCCGCATCGGCCTCGCGGTCACGTGTCAAAGCAACGGCTGGGATTGGTGATAAGAGCCTCGAGAGGCGGCTTACGTTGTATGTCACGCACGAGACTTTGCGTCCGAGTGCTATAGCAATGATGATCGGATCAAGGGCTGTACGGTGATTGCACATGTAGAGGTTTCCAGGGGATCCGGCTGATGGGGCAGGAGGTGGGGTCCCACGGATCACGAGGTTGATCCCGAGCATACCGTACGTGTAGCGTACGATGCGTTCGGGAAGGGGGAGATTGAAGTACACACGAATAAGGGACACGATGAATCCAAATGGCAGCCAAATGTAGGTGATCAATGCGTTAAGTGGGGTCGGGCGCTGGACCAACCGGCCATCGTGGAAGATCAAACGGCTCTTAAGGCGATCAAGTGGCACGGGAGTTGCTGATTTGCTAGGGTGTACCATGTAGCCCTCCTGTTGTACATTTAATAACAAAACAAACATAAGATCATCAAAGTGATAAAAACAAAATTCCAAATTTAAGCAAACAAAGCAAGCTCTTACAAAATACTCCATCCGTTTCTTAATATATGTCGTTTTAGAGTTATCCACAAGTATTAAGAAAAAGATTGTATAACATTAACTATAATATCAATTGTCTATTTTGCCCTTGTATTGGAAGAAAAGATTGTTATTTATTGGACAGAAAATAGTGAGAGGGCCAAAGTTACATTTAATACTTAGGATAATATTGGAAACTAATAATTAATACTTACTTGAAATTCTAAAACGACTTATATTAAGAAATAAAAATATTTCTTTAAAACGACTTATATTAAAGAACGGAAGGAGGAAGGAGTAATACAAGTGACTCTAAAAAGGAGACAGAATTCATAAACGGAGGACCACTTTACTTCTGCATAGAGGTAGATGGGGGAAACAAATGCAAGGGGCCCCTGATCCCCAAGAAAGTGCGGTCTAATCGTTTTCAACATAACTACTACTCCATTCTTTTTAATTTGTCATTTTAGACAATTAAATTTGTTCATTTTTATCGTTTATATATTTTAAGAAAGCATTAATAACTTAACCTTTTATATTATTTCACAAAAATAATCTCATTTATTAAAAGAAATATAAAAATAATTAATGTTACAAAAACCTCTACTTTTTAATGAAAATAATATAATATTTTTAAAGTTATTATCATAATTTCATTATTATATTCACAGCCTAATTAATAATATCCTTAATATTTTAAATGGATGGAGCGGAGGGAGTAGTAATATGCAAGTTGTAACCATTAATAGCATCAACCAACACCAACTATTATATAGAAGTATATAACTTCTATACATTAATGTACTCCCTCCGTTTCTTAATATAGGTCGTTTTAGAGAAATGTTTTTGTTCCTTAATATAAGTCGTTTTAGAATTTTAAGTAAGCATTAATTCCTTAGTTTCCAATATTACCCCTAATATTAAATGTAACTTTGGTTCTCCCAATATTTTCTGCCCAATAAATAACAATATCTTATTTCAATACAAGGGTAATATAGACAATTGATATTATAGTTAATGTTATACAATCATTACCTTAATGGTTGTGCATAACCTTAAAACGACTTATATTAAGGAACGGATGGAGTAATTAATAAAAAGAAGAAAAAAGATGCTAGAGAGAAGCTTATAGTAATAGAAAATTTTTGTATATAAATCAAAAAATCTTGTTCTCCTGATAAAGAAACATGATTTAACTCATTAAATTAATTATAGTCTCAAGTCATTTTCGCATATTTGAAAAATTAATTAATTAATTTTTAATTAATAAGATAAAAGATGTTTTACCAACAAAAGAAAAGGATAAAGGATGCAATTTAGCACAAAGAAAAAGAAAAGGATACTTTATATAGAGTAACAATTAAGAAGGGAATTGATATTAATTAATTTTCCACGAGTTTTTGATACTTTTACATCTGAATTCTTATATCCCGAAATATCAATTTTAATATAATAATATTGATATTTTCATATGTATCTTCCACACATTTTAATTAATAAAATCTTGTGTACAGATGATAAAAGCCACAAACTTTACTCAATTGATTACATGTATCTTCCCTCTAATAAGTTTTTTTTGTGTGATATAAACTCCGTTATGCTGCAAAAGCACCAGATTCATGAAATTCATATTATAAGAAAATAATATGGATATTCATAGAAGATGCATGTCAATTTTTATTTATTACCTTAATCCAATTCAATACAATAATGACATAAGAATTAAAAAAATAAAAACTATATTTAATTAATGCTTTTTTCTCCATTTATGGACATCATTTCAAAGTTTTAATCTATTTCTATGAGGTTCTCATTTAAAGAACAATAAAATCATTTCTCCATATTCAAAACAAAAAATCACTTTTCATTTTCACTTGTTAAAACAAACAGAAAATAGAACCAAATAATCAAATTCAACACGAATCTAAATTTTTTGTTTCTTTTCTTCTCTCATATGTCTTAACTTATTCATAATAGAAAATGAGGCAGAAGTTGACACAATAGATCGGAAACCAATTTATCACAAGTAACAAGTTATTTAACAAATTCAATCTTTTAATAATAATAAAAAATAAAAAAAAAGCTCAGCCCAAAATTAAACTTACCTTGCAAAGAGACATGAAATCATGATCAGACTCCCGACACCGATCCCAATATCCGGCGACTCATCCCCAAATTCCTTTAAGATTGCCGTCTTCTTTAATTTGCCCACCAAAACCCCCGGCCTCTTCACAAACCCCGTCGCCTTCTTCGTCTTCGGATTCACCTCGATCTCCGTGCCAAGCACCTTCTCCCCGCCCAAATACTCCCTCACAAACGTCTCCACCGTAATACTCGGATTCGCCGTCACCACCACTCTCCTCTCACACTTCTCAAACACCTCGTAGCTCTCCCGCCGCACGTCCGCCGCATAGAACCGCGGAAGGACGGCGCGTGCCGCCAACTCGATGTCACGGACTTTGAGTCCGGCGAAGGATATGTAAATCAGCATCTGAATCGCAAGAGCTTCGGATACGAAAATGTATGCTATGGCGATAATAGGAAAAGATAACAGGAGAATTAAGCCGCGGAAGAGGCTTCCGGCTTCGATGGCGACTAGCATGTAGTAAGGGAAAGCAGAGCTGCCGATTAGAAGGGTTCCGTCCAAGTCCGCCGCGATTGAGCGGTGGCTTACGGCGGAGAGGTCACATGTTTTTACTGATGAATAGGATTTTCCTGTGGTGGTTAACGGCGGTGGCTTTGGCAGCGACATGGTGGTGAAACTTTCTCCCCTTTTTCTTGTAACAAAAAAGTGTGTATTTAGTTATGGGAGAGGCGAGGGAAGGTCTGGTTTTAAATGTGGTGGTTTGGGAGGGGAAATAACGAGATTGGCCTTGGTTGGATCGTTAAATGTAGTTGGGAAAGTTTGCGGATTTAGGTAAAATGACGAATTTGACCTTGTAGTTATTAATGCATTAACGGAGAATTCTAATTACATACGCTTGAAGGCATTGATCTTTTGTAAGATATGAGGTTATAAATGAATTGAGCGGAGTTGAGTCGAGTATTGAGTTGTTCAGATTTTACTCATAAAATTTATTAAGTATAAAATAAAAATTTAAATTAGATTGGTTTAGCTTTTGAGTGGATCATGATTTTGAATTGAATCTCAGCCGTTTGAACTTTTCGAACGAATATAATCCGAGTATTAATAGAAAAATATAATTTAAGAAGGTTCGAGTAATTTATCAAACTTTAAAATTTGTTCATATTTGAATTATTTATATTTCGAATTAAGCTCGAATCAAACTTTTAAATGAGCGAATACGAATTAAATCCGAACTGTTTGCTCATTTTACAACCTTAGTCAGAGAGATGAATGTCTTGAGCACTCGCAACATTGATCAGAAGCATCTTACTCATAACAGCAGGACTCTGTTAGTGTTTGTTTACCTCTTAATAGTTCAACATCTTATTCGATAAAAGAGTAAAATTATTTGGTACTCCCTTCGGTCCAGGATAAAAGTCTTTATTACTATTTCAGGTAGTCCCAAGTTAAATGTCTATTTACCTTAAATGATCTATTTTTTTTACAATAATTTGCCTACAATATCCTTATTATTAATTGTTATATTTCCATTCTCTATGCATATATATGGAACATCACTAGTAATGTGCAGAAAACTATGCAATTAAATGAGAATTTAAATATGGATAATTTTGTCATTTTATCCTCTTTCTTAATATGCGTAAAAAGTCAACCAAGACTTTTATCCTGGGACGGTTGAAGTAAAATTTTATTTGCCTTTTATTGTCTCTTAATCAGCTAGAGAAAGATATAAATCTAATTCTTTAATAGCTAGCTATTTTTTAATGAAAAAATTAAATCTATGGACCCTCTATAAATATTGTACTCCCTTCATTCCAAATTTTAAGATCATTATTAATTTTTGAAAAGTCAATTTGTCATGTGCTTCATTGCTGATCTCAATATTTTCATATGCTATTTTCAAACACTGTCACAAAACAAGGGTTAATTAACATATCACACATTATCCCTATACTCTGACCGAATAATTAAATACCAAATAAACTTAGGTAGTATTGAAAGTAGTATGCACACAAGTCAATCATGTTTGATGATAAAGCATATACTTTGTAACAATCTTATTCATTTATTAATAAAAAGTATTAATTTATTAAAGGCTTTTAATTATCTACATGATGTTGTTTTATAATATGTGATAAACCCATAGTTTTAAGCAATGCTTTTAGAATAATGATGATGATCATTTTAATGAGATCTAAATTCTTAGCAAGCTTAAAACTAAAATAGTTCCCAATCGTTGGATTACTAAATTGGGGATTAGTTAATCCGGATAGATTGGTACATACGTTGCTTGCTCATTGGATGAGGATGATTGATCTCATGATCATTTGTGTGGAGACACTAAAGCAAGTATGTAGGTGCTTGTTAGAGAATAAGTTCACTGAATGTGGCTCGCTAATAAATACCTAATGGAGTTTTACTTGACTGTCAATAGGAATTCCTGTAGTGATAGTAGTACAAGTGATCCTTGGACTTGAGATCATCATAGTATCTTGTGTATGATGAGTTATACTTTGACTTATTCCTTAAGACCCTTAGGGTATATCAAAGGGTATGCTTGGGTATAATAAATTGTACATGGAGATAATGTATGATCAATAAAGAATCTACCACATCTAGTAAAAGAAGAGAAATGTCCTATGTGTGACAACCCAGTAGTCATTGGCCAAGGTAGAATGAAATTAGAAAGAAGTTTCTAATTTGTATTATTTAGAGTTGTGCATTTAAGAGTCAAAATACATATAATTAAATAAAATAAGACTTGACAGTAATTCCATGTCTTATATTTAATTGGGACATTGTATGGTGGAAGGATTGAATTGTACGGTAACTATTTACTCAAAGGTTCTTTTATGATTAATGTTGAAATCTATATTATCTGGAAAGTCGTTGATCGCTAGGGAGGCTTATCCCTATTGTAGAATAAATATTAATTATTTAAATAAATTATTAGTTTAATTTATTTATTTAAATAAGATAATAATTGTTCTAATTGATTTATTCACAGCCGGTTTAATATGGAGAACCTAAAGGGTCACACCATAAAAGAAAGAATAATTATTTAAAAAGTTAATGGCATAATCGTAATAATAAGTTAAGTATATTTAATTTAATCTGTGGTGATAGAATAAATTAAATAACTTAATATTTATTATTTAATATTTTGAAAATATTAAATATAAATTAATAAGAGGAGTCTTATTATTATTATTATTATTATTTAATTCCTAAAGGAGTCTAAGATTAGGGAGCTTAATTAATTAAAAGAATTTAATTAATTAAAATAAAATTTAATTCCTTAATTGTTAAGGAGGGTTGCCCACATCTATAAATAAAAAGAGTCTTATTATGGGTGAGGTGATTGTTGACTTTTACAACATACGTGATTCCAATTGTTGGGAGAGTACTTTATTTTTTATGAGACATAGAAAAACTAAGTTTTTGTCAAAAACCCATCTTCTTGAATCTTTCTTCTTCCTTGGTGGATCACCTCTAAAGGCCAAACACTTGGGTGGCTAACGTTGATCAAAGGAAAGAACCAAACCCAGTGGATTCAAGTTGAACGCGAAAAGGATTGGAGGTGAACTTATACCTGAGGAAGCTCGGATCTTCAAGGATATGATTCTTGTTCTTTCTTTTTCGTTTAATTAATAATTGTGCATAAATGGTGATCCGGGTTTATGGTTTGTAAAAATTTTAAACTCTGATTTTACACATTTTCGCATATTTTTTGCAATTTAATTGCGTTCATGAATATTATAAACCTAACAGTGGTATCAGAGCCAAACTTTTATGTGAATTATTAATTATTTTAATTTGATATGTATATTGATATGTGTTTAGAACAATTTAATTGAATATATTTTTGTTGTATAAAATTTAAAAAAAATAAAAAGACGCTGATACCTGTTTCCGTGATTTCGTGACTTAAAAGGGGATTATATATGATCCTTAACATGATTAATCATGTTAGTAGTCACGGAACTAGATAACAGGAAATATTATAAGGAACGGTTATTATTATTATATTATATATATATATATATAATATAAATAATATTTTTAATAATTTTATAATTAAAATAAAAATTTATTTTAATTTTAAAATAAAAAGTTTATTTTATTTTTAAAATAAAAAGTTTATTTTAATTTTAAAATAAAAGGTTTATTTTAATTTTAAAATTGAATTTTATGCTAACTAATTTGAGTTGGAATTGGATTCCATGATAACTAATTGGAGTTGAAATTGGATTCCATATTTCCTTAAATAAAAGAGTTTATTTAGATATGAAATAAGATTTCATATTATTCAAAATAAAAGAGTTTATTTGTGAATAGAAAAGAGAATCCGTATTTCCTTAAATAAAGTAGTTTATTTAGATATGAAATAAGATTTCATATTATTCAAAATAAAGGAGTTTATTTGTGAATAGGAAAGAGAATCCGTATTTCCTTTAATAAAGGTTTTTTTAACATGGAATTTGATTCCATAATTAATTAAAATAAAGGAGTTTATTTTAATTAAAGATTTTGATTAAAATAAAATAGTTTATATTATTCAAAATTGGATTAAAATAAAGGAGTTTATTTTGATTCAAAATTAGATTTTATGCTAACTAAATTTGCCCATTAAATGATATCAATATATATATCGAATGTTTATTATTCATGTGATGAATGTTATTTATTGATGCATATGGTGATGCGTATGATAATAAATGGGATTGATTATGGACTACTGACCAATGTGATTGGATTTTATTTTAGTTAGATGCATGAATGTATGAGTTTTATTAAATGGGGATTTTAAATAGTTTTTGTAATATGAATAATTAGAATTAATTTTGAATAATTGGAGATCAAGGATCAAGGAGCGTTTGAAGACCCGTTTGTAATGGAGCTCGGGTTTAAATATAATAGTTATATTTAAATATTAATTCTTGCTCCCCTAGGGTTTGACCTTTTGGTTCACTTGGTGGCTCTAGTGAACCAAACTAGAATAAAAGTCCATAATCAATCCAGGTAGAATATAGTATTCTATATGTGCATGCTTATACTATATATATTATATATTATGCAAACATGCTTCGCATGTTAATTAATATGACGCTTATTTTATATATATACTAGCGATAACCCGTGCCTGAAGGCACGGTGTAACGAAAAATTAAATTAAAATTTAAAAAATATTACATTATCTAAAGACATACATACTCAATTAACAATACATATCCAACCACCAAAAATATCGAGCTAGTCGGTATTAATTTCACTAAATTTCGGCAGAATTTCCTTTAAAAATAGATATCCGGAAAATTCTAAACTTATCTACAAAACTTACAATCATCAATACTTATCTGTGTGTGTGGGTTCGAAATTTGAATAAAGAGGACAAAAGAGAGAGAGCTGCTGACGTGTATTTTGATGTGACATTTATGTATTTTCTCTCCCCGCTCTGTTTTATATTATAGATATATATATATATATATGTGTGTGTGTGTGTGTGTGCGCGTGTGTGTGTCTGTGTGTGTGTGTGTGTGTGTGCATGCGCCCTAAACAAGATGAGACATTTTAATAACAAACCCCTCAAAATTTTTATATTAAGTCCTAAGCGTTCAAAGATATTTGAAATATCAAACGTCGCCTTCTAGCATAATAAAATTAATAGAGTATTAAATATTTAATATGAGTTTGTTGTGTCACCACAAGGCAAATATCAAGTATTTAAGATGTTAATTTATCACATTTGATATTTATAAAGAAAATTGAACAATATTGTTTTGTTGTGTCACCACAAGGACAATATTTTTCTTTTTTGAATATATGGAGTGCTAGGTTGGACTTAACTTGGATAATTTTGATTCGGATGTGCCACCACTTGATTAAAATAATCTAAGAGGCAAAATACAAAGAGTTGCATAGTTGATGTAATTGACAAGAGTTGTCTACCTATTTATTTATATATAGTTTGTTGTGTCACCACAAGGCTATATACATTTGAAACGAGATCCTTATTCTCACTAGCAAGTCTTTAATTAGATTTTGTCGAACTATATATATTGAGGGTAATATAGTTTGAAGAAAATAGTGGGAGATACTAATTTAAAACAAGACCTAATTTATTTTGGTAATTAATAAAAGAATGTATTCTAAAATGTTGTTAAGAACAAATTCATTTACAAAATTTTACAATGACTAAATTATTATCAGTGCGTAGCATATTAGATGCTAAATTAATCGGACTGAATTAAACGGATTGGTTAAGGAATTTGAGAAAAGTTCTCACAGCTGAAAAACTATCTTATGTCCTTAATATGCCTATCTCTGCAATGGTTGCAGACAATGCCTCTGAGGAAGAGATTGTTACTTTTAAAAAGTGGCAAGATGATGCACAGTTGGCTCAATGCATCATGCTTGCATCCATGAGTAACGAGCTTCAGCGTCAGCATGAAACTATGGATGCTTCAACTATATTCTTGCACATCAAGTAGTTGATGGTGAGAAAAGTAAGACTGATAGATATTAGATATCTAAGGAGCTCTTCCGATCTAGAATGATTGATGACACTACAGTACAGATAAAAATCCTTAACATTATCAATTTGATTGATCAATTAGGACAACAGGTTTTGTCATGGATGGAGAGTTGAGCCAAGATTTGATCTTGCACTCATTCTTGGACTCCTTTCACAATTGTTGTGAAACTCTCCATCCATGACAAAACCCGTTGTCCTAATTGAACAAGCTAGATATCAGCCTCGCTGATTTGCTTAACATGTTAAAAAATATTGAGAGTCACTTTCCAACCAAGAAAGAGCATGTCTTACTGGTAGGAGCCAAATGATCTTCTGAAAAGAAGAACTATTCAAAGAAGGTAAATAGAAAGGCAAAAACAAAGGATAATAAGAACAAAACTGATACGGATAGCAAAGGAGTTTGCTTCCACTGCAATAAGCCTGAACACTAGAAAGAATCTGCAAGAAGCATCTCGCAGAGGCTACCCAAAGAAGCTTAAGTGAAGTTTCGGTTACAATACAGTTTGTTCATGGTTAAAATAAATTTTCCTTTAAGTCAAGCTTCTACTTGGGTATTGGATACCGACTTTGGTTATCATAAATATAGATTTATGATAAGACCAAGCAGAAATAGAAAACTAAACAAAGATAAATAATCCTATATGTGGAAAATGAAGCAAAGGTTGCTGCATTAGCCATAGAAACTTATAGTTTAGCAATGCCTACGGACAAATCTATTAAGTCAATAAGTTGTTATTGTATTCTAGTTCTCGTTGAAAACATTATTTCCATTTTATTGTTGGACAATGAAATCTTTGGTATTATATTTAAGAACAATTATTGTTCTATTTATAATAATAATGTTTTGTATAGAACTGGAATATTACTTAATGGATTTTGTATACTTGACTTACATGTAAAATTATTTTGCAAATTGAACAAACTAGTATAAGAAAAGGAGATGATCATTCAATGAGTTGAATGTGTATATTTCCTGAAATACAAGTGTGAATTATTTGAAAGGTTCAAAGAATTCAGAAGTGAAACAAATTGGCAAAGTATTAAGATTCTTTGATTAGATCAAGAAATAAATACTTGTGCAATAAGTTTTTAGATCATCTCAAATGGTTTTCTCATAATGGACGCCTCCTAATACGCAATAAATGATTGATGTATCTGAAAGGAAAAATCATACTTTATTGGATATGGTGCGGTCCATAATGATTTTACCGATATTCCAGTATCCTTCTGGGATAATGCCCTAGAAATGGCTGCATATTTACGAAAAAGGTAACCTCAAAATTCGGCCCCAAGACTCCATAAAAGTTATGGACAGGGAGGATTCCTAATCTTAAGTATGTTAAGATATGGGGTAGTCCAACTTATTTGAAAAGGTTTCAAAGGATAAGCTTGGGACAAAATTTGACAAGTACAGATTTGTGGAAATCCTAAAGTAAGTTTAGGGTATATATTCTATAATCCTACTTAGCAAAAGGTATTCGTTGCAAAAAGCATTACCTTCTAAGATAAAGGTGTTTATGTAAGACCCCGAAATTTTTTTATTTATTATTTTGAAATAGTAAGGGTGGATTTGATTAATGTGATTAGTTATGGGTAAAATGCGCAAATATTTTAAATTAACAAGTGATGATAAAATATTCATTTTTGTCTGGGAATATTCGTACGACGGCGTAGCCTTGTGTGGGCCCCATAACAGAAAGCGATTGGATGAAGAAAACAAAAATAATAAGTTGGTTATAAATAACGGCGTAGTCGTTACCGTTAATACTGTTGGAATACCCGGTGGTTAAAACACAGTAGCACACGGTATTACACCAATTATTGATTCTTACGTAAGAAGGCATTACTCAATAATTGTTACAGTAATTACTGTTCAGTATTTTATTTTATTGATTCAATAATTGTTGCGGTGATATTTTATATTACTGTTGTTTTAATAATTGTCACTGCACAGTATTTTCTATTATCGGAGCAATAATTCATATTATTAGATAATATTATTGGCAATGTCTAGAAAGTTCTGTCTAAGGAGAGGTTAGGTCATCTAATTGCACGCCAGTAAGGAGAGATCCTTATTGGAAAGCCCCCTCTTTCCTGAGAACGGTCTGGTTGTCATAATTATGATTCTGTAATATTATTTATAAATAATTAATTATTGATTTATATAATGAGAAAAATATTGATTTTATGAGGATATAGATGGAGAAAATTTTTAATGTGACAATTATTGAAAATTAATATTTTATCTTTTTTTAATAAAATAATTCATTTAAATATATTATATTAATGGTGATATTTTTACAATGAATGTGGGACATATGAATAAATGAGGAGGAAGAGTATTTTTGTTGGATTAAATGTTTAACACATGTTTTGTGTTTTGGTGGACACAATTCTTGACCGAAAATTGATTATAGACTGTAAAATCGTCCGTTTGTGGATTTCGGTCAATTTCTGTTTGGAATTTGGAAAAATTTTCTTTTGTAAAGTTGTAGAGAATTGAATTTCCTATAAAAAGTCGCGAGATTCAAATTTTATGATAAAAGGGCTATTTATTGTGAATTATTAAAGTTTCGGTATATCGGGTGTGAATTGATTTTTGGAGTTTAAATGATTTTTTGTTAGAAAAACGTTTTTTTGTACTTTGGTGGCCCTCACTTGCACATGTTAATGGCTGAAATCAGATTTCAAAGGTGGGCTATGGAATTTTGTTTATAAATAATATTATTATATTCAATTTTCTACTTTGGTGTTCTAAGCATTTTTCTATAAATAGGGTGCTTAGGTTAGAATTGAAAATCACACCAGAAACTGAAGTTTCTCTCTATTTCTCTCTCGATATATTGAGCGTATTCTTGTGAGTATACTTTGAGTGTTGCTATACGGTGCAAGTTCAAGTCATAGCCTATATCCGGTGTTTCAACTAGAAGTACTGTCTTTCGAGGTAAGTGATGTTATTTTATTCGAAAATGATATTATTTCTTCAATATCATTATGCCGAAATATTGGTTAGAACTTTTTATCAAAATTGAAACTTTTTCATGTCGAGGTTACTATTCATGAGTTACTATTCATGAGTTACTATTCACGAGTTACTATTCACGAAGCATGATGATATTTTTTTTGTGAAATTTCTATCTTTTAGTGTCGGAGTTACTATTCACGTATACGGCACTATTCACGTATACGTCACTATTCATGAATACGACAATATTCACAGAAAAATTAAATTTTCATTTTTCGTCCAAGATTGTCTACTATGGTTCTTATTTTTGATTGTATCCATGTTTTGATCATTCTTGAATTTTACTTCACTATGATTATTTATGAGTTATTTTTGGACATGAAATAGCTGAAATATGAATCCTTGATATTTATTCTTTTGTTTCACTGGATTCGTTTCCTTTAAAATATTTTTCATCATCCTCAGTCCTAAATGATGATATTATTGAATATCTTTGGCCTGTAGTGCAATGATGAATGATTAACTGATGAATATCTTTGGCCTGTAGTGCAAAGATGAACAGGTGTTGAGATGAACATGACCAACTAGTGATACAAATGAATATCTTTGGCCTGTAGTGCAAAGATGAATATTTGATTAAAGATGTATATTGATTGTTGTTACAGGGATAAAATATTGACGATGGACTATTAAATCTTAGAAGATAGTAGAACTCATTCTCTACTTAACTCTTCTAATGAATTGCTGTTTCCGCTACATTTGTTGATCTAAAACTTGTTGTCTATTGTATTCTATCAGATTTTTCCCCGTTGAAGACTAACGATAATTTGTTGTACATTATCTTAGTCATAACATTCTTTACTAGGCTAGTTGAACTCACCCTTTCCTTTTGTTCCATTTTTCTTCTCAGGAAGCGAGATTATAGCAGGAACTAGTCGGGGTGTAGAGTGATGGTTCAAGATAGCTGTTTTAGTAGTCCTCACTATTCCGTAAAATAGTGTATCAATAATGAAGACTTATTTGAGTGTGGATATTGTCTAGAAGACAATATTTGTATTTAAACTCACAGTATATATGTTGTCGTATTTTACACGAAAAATATATTAATAAAGTTATAGTTGTTTCTGTACCATGTGTTATTGGCGACTCGGAATGGGTCGGGTGGAATGGACCTGTTCTGGGGGCGTCACAGTTGGTATCAGAGCTTAGGGATATGATCTATGGCGGAGATCGGGGAATAGAACTAGGAGGGGAGAGACGAGTAAATCCTTCGCTAGTGTGTCCTACCTAAGCTTATTTGTTAGTTGGTTAGAGTATAGGAATATTATGTGGTATGTTAATTTGTTTAATTAACCCTTATTTTATGGCAGTATTTAAGAATGGCAACTAAGAATGTGGAACGTATGACGCGGATGTTTCTGAGAGGTTTAAAACTCAAAAATCGTCAATACCTCATTTCTCATAAATTTTCTCTATATTCAGATGTTGTGAACAGGGCTCAATTATTAGAGCGAGATAATGATTCTGTTCAACCGGGAGACCTACAACTTGATGATAATCGTACCGGTGGCAACGGCCATCCGGACAATGATAACCATCGTGGAGGAAAATATCATACCAGAAATGGTAACCACTTCGGTGGTAATCATGGCCAAGATAATAGAAGAAATAATTCAAGTAGAAATTTTAAGCTGAGAAGATTAAACGATGAAGGGAAGACGTCGGCAGCAGCGTCAGCACCATCTACAAATTTTATGGGAGGAGAACGACTGCCAGTTAGATGCTATAAATGCGGAGAGAAGGGACATATAAGTCCAAACTGTTCACAACCTTCCAAGGTATGTTTTAGCTGTGGAAAAGATGGTCACATAGCTCGATTTTGTCCTGTAGCAAAATCATATCCAGTTGGAACGGTGGCACCAAAGGCGGATACGGAAAAGACAAAGTCAACGGTTCTTGGAAGAGCGTTTGTCGTGACCGGTCAGAATGCGAGGAACCCGAATGAAGTTAGCACGGGTTAGTTAATTATAAATTCTTGCGAAGTTTATACCTTATTAGATACCGGTTCTACCCATTCTTTTATCTCTCTTGCTTGCGTTCAACGTTTAAACTTGACTCCGGAGAAATT
The DNA here is from genome assembly GCA_020205505.1 of Panax japonicus. Classification (NCBI taxonomy): domain Eukaryota; kingdom Viridiplantae; phylum Streptophyta; class Magnoliopsida; order Apiales; family Araliaceae; genus Panax; species Panax japonicus. Next base: position 7,439,335 of record CM035100.1, read on the forward strand.
AGACTTTGACCTATCTGTAGAGACTCCGTTAGGAGAAACTTTCATTTCATCCGTTGTTTAGAAATCTTCTTTGATCCAAGTTGGCACCATCACCTTACCTGTTGACCTTATCTCTTTAAAGATACTTGCTTTTGATGTGATTTTAGGGATTGATTGGTTAACAACTCATCATGCCAAAATTGATTGCTTTCGTAAGGTTGTTAGTTTTCGTATTCCTAAGCAACCTGTTATTCGAATTCAAGCAACCAAACCATTTGAAGTCAAACATTTTTATATAAAGCCATGAAGTCATTCGTTTATTGAAAAATGAATGTCAATCTTTCTTAGCCATGTTATGGACTTGAACAAAAATATGTCAGATTTGAATGATATTTCTGTTGTTAGTAAATTTCCTAACGTATTTCCTGAAGAATTTCCTGAAGAATTTCCTGGCCTACTCCCAGAGCGTGATATTGAATTTGTATCGACTTTGAATCCGTTACAAAACCCATTTCTAAAATCTCATATCGAATGGCTCCTATTGAACTTCAGGAGTTAAAAACCCAACTGTAGAAGTTGATACCTGAGCCTTTATCTGATGACTTCCTTTGTGGAATACACCGAAGCCAGACTCTCCGTAGGGGATGCCATATTCGTGCGGTAGTAAACAGATAGGTGCCATTGTGACGTGCTATCCAAGATTGGGATATGAGTCACAGTTGAGAGCAACCTAGGTTAGTAATCGAAATACGTAGCTTTCTAGGCTTAGTGGGTTATTATGGTAGATTTGTGGAAAGATTTTCTCGAATCGCTACTCCATTAACTCAGCTGACTCATAGTGATAAAAAATTCGAATGGAGCAAGGAATGTGGGAAGAGCTTCGAAGAACTCAAGAGGAGACTCATTTCGGCACATGTTCTGACGATACCGTCTTGGAAAAGCGAACGTGGTAGCTGACGTGTTGAATAGAAGATCGTATACGAGTACGAGTACGATATTGTAAAAGACCCGTTTTGTATAACTTACAAATAATAGAGATGGAGATGAAAACTCTAGGTACCCATGTGATGATATACGAGTAGAATCGACTTTAATCGATAAAGTTAAAACAGTTCAAGCTACACACCGGAGCTGATGAATATAAAGAAGAAGGTGCAAGAAGGCGTTATTCTAGAAGTAAGATTTAATGAAAAGAGGAAAGCTCAAACCTTCGATTTATTAATCCATTTGAAATCCTCGATCGAATAGGAACTGTGGCCTATAGACTCATTTTACCGCCAAGTATGTCATGTGTTCATAATGTTTTTTTTGTTTTTTTTACGTATCGATGTTACGTAAATATGTGCACGACTCGAACCACGCAATTGAGTTAGAACCGGACGAGATAGCTGAAGACTTAACGTACGAGGAGGTACCTGTCAAGATCTTGGATAGGAAGGAGCATGTCCTACACACAAAGGTTATACCACAAGTTAAGGTTTTGTGGAGGAACCATGCTATTGAAGAAATGACCTGGGAGTTGGAAACAGAAATGAAAGAAGGTATCCTCACCTTTTCACCAGTACGTACGTCAATTTCGAGGACGAAATTTTATAAGGAGGGGAGGTTGTAAGACCCCGAAATTTTTTTATTTATTATTTTGAAATAGTAAGGGTGGATTTGATTAATGTGGTTAGTTATGGGTAAAATGCGCAAATATTTTAAATAAGCAAGTGGTGATAAAATATTCATTTTTTCAGGGAATATTTGTACGACGGCGTAGCCTTGTGTGGGCCCCATAACGGAAAGCGATTGGATGAAGAAAACGACAAGAATAAGTTGGTTATAAATAACGGCGTAGTTGTTACCGTTAATACTGTTGGAATACCCGATGGTTAAAACACAGTAGCACACGGTATTACACCAATTATTGATTCTTACGTAAGAAGACATAACTCAATAATTGTTACAGTAATTATTGTTCAGTATTTTATTTTATTGATTCAATAATTGCTGCGTTGATATTTTATATTACTGTTGTTTTAATAATTGTCACTGCACAGTATTTTCTATTATCGGAGCAATAATTCATATTATTAGATAATATTATTGGCAATGTCTAGAAGGTTCTGTCTAAGGAGAGGTTAGGTCATCTAATTGCGCGCCAGTAATGATAGATCCTTATTGGAAAGCCCCCTCTTTCTTGGGAACGGCCTGGTTGTCATAATTATGATTCTGTAATATTATTTATGAATAATTAATTATTGATTTGTATGATGAGAAAAATATTGATTTTATGAGGATATAGATGGAGAAAATTTTTAATGTGACAATTGTTGAAAATTAATATTTTATCTTTTTCAGATAAAATAATTTATTTAAATATATTATATTAATGGTGATATTTTTACAATGAATGTGGGATATATGAATAAATGAGGAGGAAGATTATTTTTGTTGGATTAAATGTTTAACACATGTTTTGTGTGTTGGTGGACATAATTCTTGACCGAAAATTGATTATAGACTGTAAAATCGCCCGTTTGTGGATTTTGGTCAATTTCTGTTTGGAATTTGGAAAACGTTTCTTCTGCAAAGTTGTAGAGACTTGAATTTCCTATAAAAATTCGCGACATTCGAATTTTCTGATAAAAGGGCTATTTATTGTGAATTATTAAAGTTTCAGTATATCGGGTGTGAATTGATTTTTGGAGTTTAAATGATTTTTTGTTAGAAAAACGTTTTTTGTACTTTGGTGGCCCTCACTTGCACATGTTAATGGCTGAAATCAGATTTCAAAGGTGGTCTAAGGAATTTTGTTTATAAATAATATTATTATATTCAATTTTCTGCTTTGGTGTTCTAAGCATTTTTCTATAAATAGGGTGCTTTGGTTAGAATTGAAAATCACACCAGAAACTGAAGTTTCTCTCTATTTCTCTCTCGATATATTGAGCGTATTCTTGTGAGTATACTTTGAGTGTTGCTATACGGTGCAAGTTCAAGTCATAGCCTATATCCGGTGTTTCAACTAGAAGTACTGTCTTTCGAGGTAAGGGATGTTATTTTATTCGAAAATGATATTATTTCTTCAATATCATTATGTCGAAATATTGGTTAGAACTTTTTATCAAATTTGGAACTTTTTCATGTCGGGGTTACTATTCATGAGTTACTATTCATGAGTTACTATTCGTGATTTACTATTCACGAAGCATGATGATGTTTTTTTTTGTGAAATTTCTATCTTTTTGTGTCGGAGTTACTATTCACATATACAAAACTATTCATGAATACGAAACTATTCACAGAAAAATTAAATTTTCTTTACTATGTCCAAGATTGTCTGTTATAGTTCCTATCTTTAATTGGATCTATGTTTTGATCACTCTTGAATTTTATTTCAGTATGATTATTTATGAAGTATTCTTGAACTCGAATTGTTTAAAGTACGAATCCATAATACTCGTTCTTTTGTTTCACTGGATTCGTTTTCTTTAAAATTATTTTCATCATCCTCAGTCCTAAATGATGATGTTACTGAATATCTATGGCCTGTAGTGCAAAGATGGTTGATTTTATTATGAATATCTTTGGCTTTTAGTGCAAAGATGAATGATTAACTGATAAATATCTTTGGCCTGTAGTGCAAAGATGAACAGGTGTTGAGATGAACATGACCAACTGGTGATACAAATGAATATCTTTGGCCTGTAGTACAAAGATGAATATTTGATTAAAGATGTATATTGATTGTTGTTACAGGGATAAAATATTGACGATGGACTTTTAAATCTTAGAAGATAGTAGAACTCATTCTCTACTTAACTCTTCTAATGAATTGCTGTTTCCGCTGCAGTTGTTGATCTAAAACTTGTTGTCTATTGTATTCTATCATATTTTTCCCTGTTGAAGACTAACGATAATTTTTTGTACATTATCTTAGTCATAACATTCTTTACTGGGCTAGTTGAGCTCACCCTTTACTTTTGTTCCATTTTTCTTCTCAGGAAGCGAGATTATAGCAGGAACTAGTCGGGGTGTGGAGTGATGGTTCAAGATAGCTGTTTTAGTAGTCCTCACTATTCTGTAAAATAATGTATCAGTAATGAAGACTTATTTGAGTGTGGATATTGTCTAGAAGACAATATTTTTATTTAAACTCACAGTATATATGTTGTCGTATTTTACACGAAAAATGTATTAATAAAGTTGTAGTTGTTTCTGTACCATGTGTTATTGGCGACTCAGAATGGGTCGGGTGGAATGGACCTATTCTGGGGGCGTCACAGTTTATCATTGAAGGGTCTAGTGGGAGGATAATAGATCTTGAAGAGTTCAAGAACCACAAAATACTATAAGTTAAATAAGAGGAACCTGTAGATAGACCTATTGTACCACAACCGAATCGTAAATCTGGAATAGTACCGAAGATACCTTGGAGGTATGGATTCATCATAGATGATGATGATGATGATGATGATGATGATGATGATGATGATGATGATGATGATGATGAGGTACACATCATAGAAGATGATGATCCAATTACATACGATGAGGTAAGAGTTGTAGACACTCAGAGAAATGGATTGAAGCAAGCTTCTCAAATATGAAACATTCGTTTTGATGAGACAATCAAAAGAGTTTGATTTTATCAAAAACAAGAATGAACCTAGTGTGTACAAAAGGGTCAGTGGGAGCGTCATGACATTCCTAGTATTATATGTTAATATACTACGGATACAGAATGACATATTAATGCTATAATCAGTAAAGATAAAGTTGTCTAAACATTCCTCCATGAATGATTTGGGAAGAGTATCTTAATTGGGGATACAAATCTATATAGATAGATTTGAGAGGACGCTCGACATAACCCAATGAACGTATATTCATTTGATGCTAAAGTCGTTTAGCATGACAAACTCCAAGAGATGTCTCATGTTGATGAGCCATGGAGTGTATCTCTCTTAATAGTCCCCATAAACTCATAAAAGAGAGATCACATAAGTAACTATCATGTATGCAATGAATATATACGAGACCTGATATTGATCAGTCATATTCTGGAGAAGTTCACTATGAGTCAGTGAAAAATATCTTAAAGTACTTAACTGGAACTAAGGATGTGATTATATTCATGGTGGGTCTGAATTAAAACTAGAGGGCTTAACAGACTCAAGTTTTTCAGACAGACCAAGAAGACAGAAAATCCACTTTAAGGTAAAGCGTTACTTTGAACGGTGGTGCAGTGAATTGGAAAGGTTTCAAACAGCAAAGAGTTGTTGGTTTAGTGATAAAGACAAAGTATATAGCTATAAATGAAGCTGCAAGTTGATTGTTTGGATGAAAAGTTCATTACAGAACTAGGAATAGTTCCTAAGTCTCATCTTGGATCTAAACATGTGTTGTGGCACTTTCATTTGATTATGGGAATCATTGAAAGATGAGAAATCACTATAGAGATAGTGAACTCTCAAGAACAACATTACATATCCATTAACTAAAGCTTATCCAACAGTAGGATAATCATCACTTAGAGAAGAAGGGTATGAGATACCATGACGATTGACTTTAGTGCAAGTGGGAGATTGAAAGTAGTATGCACACAAGCCAATCATGTTTGATGATAAAGCATATACTTTGTAACAATCTTATTCATTTATTAATAAAAAGTATTAATTTATTAAAGGCTTTTAATTATCTACATGATGCTGTTTTATAATATGTGATAAACTCATAGTTTTAAGCAATGCTTTTAGAATAATGATGATGATCATTTTAATGAGATCTAAATTCTTAGAAAACTTAAAACTAAAATAGTTCCCAATCGTTGGATTACTAAATTGGGGATTAGTAAATCCGGATAGATTGGTACATACGTTGCTTGCTCATTGGATGAGGATGATTGATCTCATGATTATTTGTGTGGAGACACTAAAGCAAGTATGTAGATGCTTATTAGAGAATAAGTTCACTGAACGTGGCTCGCTAAGGAATACCTAATGGAGTTTTACTTGCCTGTCAATAGGAATTACTGTAGTGATAGTAGTACAAGTGATCCTTGGACTTGAGATCATCATAGTATCTTGTGTATGATGAGTTAAACTTTGACTTATTCCTTAAGACCCTTAGGGTATATCAAATGGTATGCTTGGGTATAATAAGTTGTACATGGAGATAATGTATGATCAATAAATAATCTACCACTTCTAGTAAAAGAAGAGAAATGTCCTATGTGATTCGATAAATGACAACCCAGTAGTCCTTGGCCAAGGTAGAATGAAATTAGAAAGGAAAATTAATTAAAAGAGTTTAATTAATTATCCCTAATAAGATTATGGACCTTAATTAATTAAAAGAATTTAATTAATTAAAATAAAACTCAATTCCTTAATTGTTAAGGAGGGTTGCCCACATCTATAAATAAGAGGAGTCTTATTATGGGTGAGGTGGTTGTTGACTTTTACAACATACGTAATTCCAATTGTTGGGAGAGTACGCTCTTTTCTATGAGAGATAGAAAAACTAGGGTTTTGCCAAATACCCGTCTTCTTGAATCCTTCTTTTTCCTTGGTGGATCACCTCTAGAGGCCAAACACTTGGGTGGCTTACGTTGATCAAAGGAAGGAACCAAACCTGGTGGATTCAAGTTGAACGCGAAAAGGATTGGAGGTGAACTTGTACCTGAGGAAGCTCGGATCTTTAAGGGTATGATTCTTGTTCTTTCTTTTTCGTTTAATTAATAATTGTGCATAAAGGGTGATCCGGATTTATGGTTTGTAAAAATTTTAAACTCTGATTTTACACGTTTCCGCATATTTTTTGCAATTTGATTGCGTTTATGAATATTACAAACCTAACAGGTCATACTAGCGAAGGAATTTCCCGTCTCTCCCCTCCTAGTTCTTGTCTCACATCTCAACCAGAGATCATATCCCTAAGCTTTGATACTAACTGTGACGCCCCCAAAATAGGTATACATCACTCATCTTGAGTCGCCAAATACATGGTACATAAATCAAATACAAAATTAATTATACAACTGTCGGGTAATATACGACAAAACATAACTGAGAGTTTAAACAAGAATATTGCCTTATAGACAATATCCACTCTCAAAGGAGTCCTCATTACAATTATTATCACACTATTTCATAGAATAGTGAGGACTACTAAAGCCACTTATCCTGGGCCATCACTCCATTTCCCGACTCGTCCCAACTATATTCCTATTTTCTGAAGAGAACAATGAAAAAAAAGGTGAGCTCAACTAGCCCAGTAAGAAATATTATGACTAAGATAATGCAGAATAAATTATCCTTAGCCTTCAACATTATAACAACTGATAGAATACAATAGACAACGAGTTTTAGATCAACAACTGCAGTGGAAATAAGAAATCCATTAGAAGAGTCAAGTAGAGCATAAAATCTACTATCTTCTATGATTTAAAAAGTTTTTCATCAACTTTATCGCTGAGACTCAGCTTAATAAATAAAATCGAATCATCCCTGCTCCACGGCAAAGGATATTCATGTAATCATCAATGGTCATGATTATATCGAATAATCCCTGGTCATAATCATACCAACAACTGTCCATCAATGAACTACAGGCTAATGAGGACTTTTACCACATCATTCGTCACATTACGGTCATGATTATACCGAATAATCCCTGGTCATAATCATACCAAGTCCATCTATGCACGTTATCCAAAGATGACTTTAATCACAATATAAGCATGGGGATGATGACAATAACATAATAATTCAATAAAACAAGTTCAAGGATAAATTTTATCAATAACGTCCAAATTGTCAATATGATACTGCTTTATAGAGTAAAATTCAAGAATAATATTCATGTACCAAAAATAATTTGGACAGAAAAGAAATTTATTTTTTGGGTGAATAGTACCCCGTGAATAGTACTTCGGGAATAGTACCCCATGAATAGTACCCCGACACGAAAAGTGTCCCGAATACCCGAGTGAATGATACTAGATTGAATAGTAATCGGATGAATAGTAACCCGTGAATAGTAATCTGGCACGAAAAGTGCCCTGAATACCCAAGTGAATAATACTAGAGTGAATAGTAACCAGGTGAATAGTAACTCGTAAAAAAATACCAAAGAAAATGATATTCCATGACGAGTACAAAAGAATTATATCTTAGACGAGTATAATAGAATATACGAAACTGCAAATGGATTTTCTCCCGCCATGCGGTAATCCACGTAGACAGATATCATTTCCACAATTTAATAAGGAATGAATATGAAGGATTATTTATCATGCATGCGGTAATCCACATAGACAGGTTATTCAAATAAAATAATAAAGAATGAAATAACAAAAGAATTCACCATGCATGCGATAGACTGCACAGACAGGTTATTCCCAATAGAAAAATAAAGAATGGAACCAGGTCATGCGTAATCCGCACAGACAGGATAATCCAACAGAATAATAAAGAATGAAACCAAGTCATGCGTAATCCGCACAGATAGGATATTTCAATAGAATAATAAAAAATGAAATAACAACAGAATTCACCAGGCATGCGATAGACCGCACAGACAGATTATTCCAACAGAATAATAAAGAATAGAACCAGGTCATGCGTATTCCGCACAGACAGGATATTCCAATAGAATAATAAAGAATGGAATAACAACAGAATTCACCAGGCAAGCGATAGACCGCATGTAAGACCCCAAATTTTATGAAATAAAAGTATTCAATTTTCCTATTTAGTAAATGGTTAAATTGATAAAAGTTTAAAGTTAAGGGTGATATATATAAAATTTTCAAAATACACAAGTAGTTATAAAATATTCATTGTTGTCAGGGAATATTTGTTTGGTCGTGGAATATTATTTCTGTTGAGGAATATTCGTACGACGGTGCAGCCATTTATGGGCTCCATAACAGAATAACCGTCGAATGAAGAAAATGACAAGTTTGAGTTTTTATAAATAACGGCGTAGTTGTTACCGTTAACACTGTTGGAATACCTGGTGGTTAAAATACAGTAGTACGCGTGGTTGCACAGTAGCACACGGTATTGCACAGTATTTTTAGAATTATTGATCCTTACGTAAGAAGGCACTACTCAATAATTGTTACAGTAATTACTGTTCAATATTTTATTTTATTGATTCAATAATTGCTGCGTTGATATTTTATATTATTGTTATTTTAATAATTGTCACTGCACAGTATTTTCCATTATCAGATCAATAATTCATATTATTTGAATAATATTATTAGATAACATTATTGGCAATGTCTAGAAAGATCTGTCAAGGAGAGGTTTGGTCATCTAATTACGCGCCAGTAAGGAGAAATCCTTATCGGAAAGCCCCCTCTTTCCTGGGAACGGCCTGATTGTCATAATTGTGATTCTGTAATATTATTTGTGAATAATTAATTATTGATTTATATGATAAGAAAATATTTATTTGATGCGAATATAAATGATGGATTTATTTATGTGGTTATAAATGAAGGAATTAATGTTGAGGTATTTTATCAGTATTTTTGTCGGAATGAATGTATTAAAAATTAAACCAATGTTTTTAAGATATATTGTGTGAGTTATAATTTTTAATCTGACCGTTGGATCGTTGTAATTTTTGGATATGTTATACATATATAAGTTGAGTATATGTCCACAAATTTTGAACCGTTTAAAATGAACGTATGATTTGTTATGAGTTTTAAGAGGTGACTGATTCAGAAATTGTGTTTATAAATGATTTTGGTGGAAAATTCTAGAATTGAGTGGGCCCCACTTGTGGTTGGTGAAGAAATGTGTTGAATTTTATTTCAAATGTGGTGGGTGGGAATAGTAGCAGGTAAAGCCATCAGGTTGCAGGTCAAGTCTGCTAAAATTTTCCTATAAATAGAGGGCTTAGTTAGAATTAAAAATCACACCAGAAACATAAGCTTTCTCTCTTTCTCTCTCTAGATTATTGAGTGTATTTTGTGAGTATTTAGATACTTAGTGAGTTGATATTCATCAGTGCAAATTTCCTTCAGCGTCATATCCGATATCCAGTCAGAAGTGCTGCTCTTTGGAGGTAAGAGATAGTAAGGGATTTTTATTTTTCAGTTCGTACTTCTTCTGACTTTCAAAAAATTATGGAAAAATTTGAAATGATATATTGATGAGTTTTATTGATTGTGTCAAAAAATGGTAATTTTTGGATGTATAGATTAAGAGTTATGAATTTTATGAGAAAAGACTATTTTAAAAGTAACAACTTATAACATCTTATGGTTAACTCCAAAATTGATGAAATTTTTATTGGGAGTACATCTATATAATATCAGTGTACTCTGTGAATTTCGAAATTTTTGGAGAAAAGTACAATTTATGATAAATGTCTAAATATTTGGCGATTTTGGCCATATGAAAAATAGTAAATGAATTTTAAAACTTCTAAGAAAAATATATGTTCAATATGGGACTATATTCTGCTAAATCCCAGAAAAGAAATATTTTTGGAACTGATTTGGTAATTTTCATGACAATGGACTAGTTATGAATAAATGAGTTAAATATGTAATATGAAGGAAGAAAATTGAAAAATATGATTTTATGGCTTGAGAATCATATATGTGGTACATGCAGATTTTTTATGAGGGTTTTGGTTATTGGTGATGAAATCTTATAAGTTTGGCATTTTATGATGATTAAATGCATTATTTAGTAAAGTGTAAACAATTAAAATAAAATATTTATAAGTTTAAGAAATGTTATTCTTTCAATATCATTATACAGAAATATTGGTATGGATTTTATTATGGAATTTCTACCTTTTTGTGACAGGATTACTATTCATAAGTTACTATTCACGAGTTACTATTCACGGGTACTATTCACTACAAAATTGGTTTCTTTTTCTAACCAAATTATAGTTGATTTATGAATATTACTCTGGAGATTAAAACTATATATTGATTATATTAATTTTATTATCATATATAATATTTTTATAACCCTGATGTTGAAATTCTCTTTCACTGGAGTGTAAAGATGAGTAGATTATTGGTATGATCATGATCATGACCATTGAATTTATAGTGAAAAGTTGAATTGTGACTGGTATGATCATGACCATTGAATTTATATTTGAATATCTTTAGCTTAAGTGCAAAGGTGAATTGATCAACATGGTTATAATTATTGTTTATATAAATTCTGAAATGATTATATATTTCTTTGAGATATTAATATATTTGGCCTGTATTGTAAATATGAACTATTGATGAATATATTTGGCCTGTAGTGCAAAGATGAATTATTGATGAATATCTTTGGCCAGTAGTGCAAAGATGAACTGTTAATGAATATCTTTGGCCCGTAGTGCAAAGATGACCTGTTGCTGAATATATTTGGCCAGTGGTGCGAAGATGAACTGTGGATGAATATCTTTGGCTTGTAGTGCAAAGATGAATTTATTAGTATGATTATAAACAGGAACTGTGATTTGGTATAACCATGATCTTTGATGTTTCAGGTAAAGACATGTGATGAAACTTATATTCGTCTTGGGTACGAAGAGAAATTTAGAATCACAATTGTGATTATGAGATATTCATATAATTGTGGAAAAGAACTGTTAATTGATGTTACAGGGATAAAACATTGTTGGTGGACTTTTAACATAGAGAAGATAATAGACTGTATTGTCTATTTGACTCTTCTAATGGATTGCTCGTTCCGCTGCAACTATGGTTGAAATTTTTATCATCTACCATATGTTTTAAATCTCTGATTTGTTATTGATGAAGGCTATTGATAATTTAATTATCTTTAGTCGTGATATTCTTTACTGAGCTAGTTGTGCTCACCCTTTTGCTTCACAATTCCTTTCATGTAATAAAAGTGTAGCTGGGTCGAGCGGGGGTAACAAGAAAATAGAACGGTGGTCTCTAGCTGAAATTCAGATAAGGCACACTTAGCTGTGGAGTTCTCCCTAAAAAGTATAGACAAGTGTGTTGTATACATCTTTTAGTAGTTATATTTGGTGAATCATATAGGGAGAGGAGAACCCAATGTTGGAAGAGTGTTTTGCCACTTTCATACAAGATGTCTAATGACATACAACCTCGTGTCATCATAATACAGGGTTGTGCTCATCCACTTGCTGAGTATATTTATGAGCACTACCTATATAATCTTGGTGTTTGTTTGAAGTATAATTCTCAATTTGAGACAGTGGAGATAATGATAAATCAAGAGAAGACTCACCATTGGGAAGAATATGATAGTAATCTTCTCGTTTTTCTTTGGGGTCTATTGGGTCAACCAAGGATAATTCTGTGGCCATATGTTATCTATCATAACCTAGAAGCATAGCCTCCCATGTACGAAGGTTTCCTTGAGCACTTCTCAAAGATTTTAGTTTCTAAAACAGTTTTTAACTATACCTTTATGTAAGGTGTCATTGTGAGGTATTGTCCACGGTTGGAACATGTGTCACATTTGGTATATATTTGTATCAAAACTCACAGTATATGTGTTATTTTGCACGACAATTGCTGTAATAAAGTTGTAATTATTTTCTGTACCATGTATTTGGCGACTCAGAATGGGTTGGATTGAATGAACCTATTTTGGGGTCGTCACACCGCACAGACAAGTTATTCCAATAGAATAATAAAGAATGAAATAACAGAAGAATTTAACCATGTATGTGGTACTTCGCATAGACAAGTTATTCCAACATAATAATAAAGAATGGAATAACAACCCTTACGAGTATTGAAAGAAAATAACTCTCTTCATGAATACGAAAGAATAATACCTCTTACCTTAGAAGAAAATTGGATACTGGAATAGTGAGGTAGCATACTTCTCTTCTTCTTTCTCTCTATAATTTCTCTCTATAATAATTCTTCTATAGCTTTAGTGAATTAGTAAAAAATAATGAAGGAATGAGATTCTATTTATAAGAAAATATAGTTTCGATAATTGCACGTTTTGGGGCTCAAAATATTACAGTATAATACCTTCCTCTTTTCCTTCATTTTTAATTTAGTCCTGCAAGTATTATCAAACTTTTACCATCTCCCCTAATAGTAAATCATGTGAATCAATAGTTCTAGACATGTGAAAATACGAATTACAGTATAATACCTCCATCTACACCTCTATTTCTAACTTAGTCGTGCAAGTATTATCAATCTTGCACCAACTCCCCTAATAGCAAATGAATGTGAATCAATAGTATATACATGTGAACAAATAGTTATAATCATGTAAATCAATAACAATTAATTGCTCATTTATCCGGTTAATTATCCGATTGGTCAATATAACCTCTAGACATCAATTATTATCGAAATAAATGTCGATTTTCACTAACACTAATAATTCCAACACAATGGAACTATCAATTTCATCTTTAATCAACACGAACTTATTCATCATTAATATTATAACTCACAATATTTAACAACCAGGTCGTTCTCAAGAAAGAGGGGGCTTTCCGATAAGGATTTTTCCTTATTGGCGCGCAATTAGTTGACCAAGCCTCTCCTTGACAGAACCTCTAGACATTGTCAATATTGCAAATAATAATATGAATAACTTTACCGTCTCAATTATTGATTTAATAATATAACATATTATACAGATGATACTGTGACAATAATTGAATCAATAATATTAGAGATATGATGCAGCAATTACTGTAGCAATAATTGGGTATAACTGATTGATTTCTCACGTAAGCATCAATAATCAATACCGTGTGCTACTATGCAACCACGCGTATTACTGTACTTTTACTACCGGGTAGTTCAACAGTTTTAACGGTAACACTTTCGCCGTTATAAAAAGATAATTCTGTCTTTTTTTTACTACGACAATACATCCATTGTGGGGTCCACCAATGATTGTGCCTTCGTACGAATATTTCCTATTGAAATGAATATTCCCCGACCAATCGAATATTATATAACAACTTGCTTACTTTGCAAAATTTATAAATATTACCAACAACTATAACATTATATCAAATTCACACCATAATATTTAAAAAAATATTTTGAGAAATTTAAATCTTTATTCATAAAATTTGGGGTCTCACAAAGAATGTTGGTAGGCGCATGGGCAGAGAATAGATAGTGGCATCACACAAGTACACAATCCGGGCAACAGTATCCATCGTATAAATGAAATGGTTCGTGATATTGCAAGGCTAAATTTTGATTGAGAACAAGGCAGAGAGAAACCTATGAATTCTGATGCCAAAGCGTTCTTTAAGTTGTTATACAAGGGTAGCGAGCCATTGTGACATGGTTTCATCAAGCACACTACATTGTATGCAGTGACGACATTACTTAACATCAAAGTTAATCACAACATAAGCCATAAATGTTTTGAGTCACAACATCAGGATGATGACGAGGTAATCTAAGTACTTATTACAATCAAATTAATCACTTATATATATATATATATATACAGTCCGGATCAAGAGCTTATCCCTTATCCAACTTACCCGAGCTCACCCTCCTTTTAACGACGGACCCGGCGACGGTTCGGTCATATAATCGTCATCTATACTTTTAGCGACGCTATATGTTATCCGTCGCTAAAAGTATAGACGACGGTTGTATGACCGAACCATCGTCGGGTCCGTCGCTAAAGGGGGGTGAGTTCGGGTGAGTTAGATAAGGGGTAAGCTCTTGATCCTTTCTCTCTCTCTCTCTCTCTATATATATATATATATATATACACACACACACACACATATATATATATATTGTTGTCTTAAATACTTCTGTTCAAATAATTCATATTGTTTAGTTTTCCATCACTTTGTTTTGCATAAGTCATACCAGTATCAACATATATACTAGATATGTAACATGTTTTATTCTTTTGTTAATTACAGGGCCATAATAATTTAGAAGATAATGCATAAAGAGCTACGCTTGCACTATTAGAAAAATAAGAATACGTGACGGAACATTGTTACAATTTTTAAAAGCAATCACAAAAGATAGTAATTTGTGATGGACTTTTTAATCAATCACAAAATAATAGTATATATGATGGCTCTTAGTGATGACTAATCTTGCCATCAATGTATTATAATTGTGATGACCATGTCAATCATACCAATTTTTTCAAGCAAAATAAAAAATTTTTATGACGCACTAAGTCATCACTTATAGAGATACCCTTTTCGTGATTGTATTTAAGATATCACTATATATTTTAATATAAGAAATAATCAAAACAATATTTTATGACGGCCGTGACAATCATTAAAAAGATAGATTTTTGTGACGACTTTTATTTGCAATTACAAAAAGAAGGTATTTTGTGATAGAATTTTCATGCCATCACAAAACAATAAAATATATGAATATGATGGCTCTCAGTGATGACTAATTTTACCATCATTATAGAGTATTTGTGATTGTCATTGTAATCACCAAATCTTATATGGAAGTAATTTTGTTTAGTAAGTCAACTCACATATATTTCCTTTTATATTTTGTTTTAAAATTGTAATCATGATCTGGGATTTGGTGTAGTGGTAATACTCGTTATTTAGTTTACAAATTGGGGGGGGGGGGGGGAGGGCTCGAATCCTACAAGTATCATTTGATATAATTAATATAGATACAATTAATACATTGAAATAAATTATATGTACGTAAATAGAGATTCACGTTTTTACATTTGATCTCTAAAGTCTTGTTTTTTTTGTGTGATGATTTTGACAATCACAATAGATTATGTGTTAATGTGATTGTATTAATCATCACAAAAGTACTAAGTGTTTGCGTTATTGCCAAAACCATCACGTAAAGCCTTTCATGATGGGCGTATACAAGACGGTCATTGTGATGCTTAAAGCCATCACGAAAACATGATTTTTCTACTTTTTATGATAGATTTTGACCATCACAAATAACCTTTTTTTAGTAGTGTTGTTTTTTATATATTTAAAGCATTGTACTTTTATATTCATTCTTTGTACGACTGTATGTTACTTAAAGATGACATTTGTATATATTTATTCAGGTTCATATTAGTTTATACTTAGTTTATATTGTATTTGTTTATGTGTTTGCATATGAATGGTTGTTTATATATACTGCCTATAGTATGTGTTGGGATATAAAGATGGATGAATGTTTATATGGATGTTTATATATATACTGCTGTGTGTTGGGATTTAAAGCAGATTTATAACATGTACTTTTTTTTGGAGAATATCCACAAAATAGACAATTTTTTAAAAAATTAGGTATCGGTGACCGTCTGAGGTCGCTAATCGCTATCAGCGACCGCTTATGGCTTGAGGGGTGTTAGCGACCGTATTCGGTTGCGAATGTCGATCGCTGACACGTGGGCCACATCACCACTGATACCTGACGCACGATGAGTACTCAGCTTAGTGACGGAATCAATCACTATAGGTGGTCTATGATAAATCGATCGTTAATAATGGTTGTTAATTGGTTTCCACCCATCGATCAAATTATGTACGACCACTATCAACGACCGTATTCAATCGTTGATAGGCGTCGCAAATAAGCTTTTTTCGTATATAGTGTTTTGATAATTACTAATATATCTAGATTGAGTTAGTTAGATGTGAAATTGATACCTTTTCTTAAAATGAATAGTTTTAATTCTTTATCTGTCTGCAATTTTCTTTTCTTTTCCTTTTTTCGTGTATAGTTTTGCCAATTACTAGTATATCTAGATTGAGTTAGATGTGAAATTGATACCTTTTCTTAAAATGAATAGTTTTCTTTATATAGCTGCAATTTTCTTTTCTTTTGCACAACTATATTTTTAGCCATGAATAGTCACTTAATCAACAATATCAGCATCAAATCTAATGCATTGGTCTCAGATCATAAAGAAAGTAGTAATTAGTAGAGTACATATCAATTAGTAGCATGTGCATTTGCTATGATTTTAATTATTCCATTAAATAGGAGAGGGAAGAATCAATTTACCACCACATACATACACAGCTATATTTTTGGGTGGGTGAAAATGGATACAACTTCCCACCAACCTCAACCAATAATTAATATGTTCCCATTTATTATACCTATATTTATGTTAGTCCTCCATTTATTCTAGTAACTAAAATTGACAAGTCCTCAACCAATAATTAATATGTTCCCATTTAATTTTCCGACTTAATTTTTTTTTTTCAACAACAAAAGGTGCCAAAAAAGTGATGAATGGCAGGGTGTTATTGTTAGTGGTGAGGGTGTTACGGTCTTTTAACTAGATGAAATTCATATTTAAATAAGATTAAATTTGTCCCAAGTTAAAAATGTTAAAAAATCGACGTAGGAACGTTGAGAAATATTTGTGTATAAAGCAGAAATTATTAAACCATAAAAATGGAATTAGTAAAGTATAATGTGATGTGATTTATAATAGCAAAATATTAATGTTATAATCATTTTCCTAATTTTTTTTAAGAAATTGATAAAGTAAAATATATATGACAATTTTTTCGAAATGGGTGATGCATATTGCAGTGAAGAAAGCATCAGCAATTCATTTTAATGATCCCTCCATATATAAATGAGTGTTACTCTTTTTTTTTCATTATCTTTTATTTCGAATATTAAAATTTCAAATATGAAAAGACTTTTTATAATTTAAAATTTAAAGAGAAAATTGTTAATAAGAAAATTATTTAATAAAGTAGGTTTAACTATTTCAAACAAGTGTAAAAGTGTAATAGTTAACAAGTGCAATATATAAGACAATAAGTGTAATAAATGTAAAATAGTGTTATGGCGTTATTAAGATCATTATTAATATTTTAAAAATTAATGTCAAATATTTTTAAATTTAAAATTAATATGAATTCATTTAGTTTAAGTCGATACCTTTATGAATATCTAAAAATTATTACCAGTAATAAGATTTATTGTTTTCAAAATTTCAATGAATCGTGTCAATTTTAAATTTTAAAATGACTCAAATTGACTTATTTTATTTTTTAAAATTAACTTTTATAAATTTAATATTAAGCTTATAATTCAGAATAAAATGACTATTATTATTACTATTTAGCACTGAATAAAGCTTCTCTGTAGATGATTAGCAGCCTCACAGAATGTAATAACCTTGGTTTTTTTTAAAAAAAATAATTAAATGTTAATTTATTTTCTTAAAATCATAAATTGAATTAAGAACTTAGGTTAATTCTTTTTTCCTTATTTCTTTTAAAATGTTAAATGTTATTTATGATGTAACTAATTAATTGAATTAATTAAAATTAATGGGTTCACTAGGGTTTGGGTAACTCTTATATTGTTTCCTTCTTATATTTAAGTAGTGAGAGATGAAACTATATAATCCTATTTTATCTTTCTTAGTTGAATTTCTGCCAAAAATTCTCATGTGTAATGCAATATTTTAGGAAAATTACAGTTAATTCATCCAATATCGAAATTGAATGATTTATTTGTAATACCCCAAATTCACTAGAGGTTCAAAATGCTACATGTCGTAAACCTAAAGTCTTGTATAAAACCCAATAAATAATGAAACTATTCGAAAACCTTAATAAAAATTTCATCAAATGAACCCAAAAAATATTGAGCTTTAAACAACCCCAACGGAGGTGCAACTTCTAAATCAAAGTCCAATAAAATTTCAGCTATAATGCTCTATTGAAACTTAAATTAATCATCTCATGCTTAATCTTGATGCGTCTTATAGCGTCCCAACTCTTGAAACAAGATAACTTGTAAAATTACAAGGGAGTGTAATGAAATCATTTCTATCTAGTTGGTTCAAGTACAATTTACAAAAATACTTTCTCTAACAAAAGGAATCATTGTTTCAATCAATATCAATAGTAAATTAAATATGCTTTCAAACTAAAATAAACAATAACAAAACAAATTCTTTTCAAAAATAATTTAAGTGAACATATACATATTTTTTAATCTACAACCCTTTCGACTAAGATTACAATCTTGTAACATCGCCCTACTGTCAATGAACAACCCCCTACTAAGGTATCCATAAAGTGAACACTTCCCGAAAGACATTTAAAATATGTGCGTCTTAGTCCTGTATCTATACTAGTTCCGGAACTAAGCGTAAACATTAACGTGTTCTATACATAGTCGGTCTAATTAAAATTTTCAAAAAGGTTTCACAATCTTATTGATATTCAAAAATATATTATTTTACAGTTTAAAATTATATAATCTCACTTCATAAATCAAAATCATATTTCGATAATATATACTTGATCCAAATTTTAAAATAAGTGAACAACATTTTAATTAAAATGAAAGCGTTAAAGAATGATAATAATTTTAATCAGGGACGAAGCACATGCATATTGGAGGGGGCCACGCCCCCCCTCCCAAGGTTTGAAATTTTTATAAAACTCATTTATACATTTGGTTTGGTTTGAAAATTTTGTAAGGCTACGGCTCTTAAGTTCTGACGAAGCTTTGATATGTTTTAAAAGATTTTTTTTGCTATGTTTTATTATCTTTGTCAAAGCAAATTCTATTACTATATTATTTTTGTTTTAGTAAAAATATGTTTTGTAATAGTGAAATTTTACTTTTTAGTGATGAATATATTTTATGCTGTTAAATTTTTTTTGGCCCCCCTAAAGAACAAATCATGGCTCCGTCCCTGATTTTGATACATAATTAACTTGTAATAATTCATGTTTTGTGGAAACATAATAAGTAAAAGATAAATTCAAAAACTAAATAATTCGGAAATACAATTACGATAGATAATTTAAAAATACTAAATAGTTCAGAAAGTCACTTATTGTACACTTGAACCCGAATAAGCTTAACTCCAATTTTTAAATGATATCAAGTACAAAATCTTAATCACCACCTACAACGATCATTCCACGATAATTAACAAGTCAAACAAATACACCAAATCATTCTTAAATCTAACTTATATGACCTTACTTATTGATAGACACATAATTCATACATTTTATTATCTATAATGTTGTCCTTTTAATTATATTAGTTTATTTAATTAATATGTTTTATTTTATTTTATAGGATTTAATATTTTATTACAATAAAGTCAAAAACTTGGTTATCAAGCAATATTTAATGTTCTTATTAATTTAAGGAAATATCCAAGAAGAATACTACAACGAAAAAGGAAAGAGGTGGAACAATATTGGATTTATCTTGTTTGTCTTGGTGAATAAGTAAATGATAATTGTTCCAAATTTTAAATATGAAAAAGCACTCTTAGGAGATTTCCATGTAGAGATTAAAGTCAAGAAGTAAAGAAGAGGATAAAAGAGAATAAAAGAGACCAAGTTCAATGAATTTAAATTAGGACACAATTTTATTTTCTCTATAAATAGGTCTTTTATTTTAGAGAGGAGAATGTATTAATTTAGGTTAGGAGTAGGAGTAGATTAAATTACTTCTTCATTGTACGGTTGTTGGAGAATCGTGAATAAAGGGAGTTTTTTTATTTATTTTTAATCTTCTATTTTTTCTTTATTTTAGTAAGTTTATTTATTTTCATATCTAGTTAATATTTTATATCTAGGATGAAGATGAAATTAAATACTTATTCACGATAATATTTTGCATCTCTTCTATTATTTATACTTTTATGTTTAATTAATTTCACCTTCTTGTTTCTTTATTTAAATATCTTTATTTTATAGTTCTTATGTGATTTTAAATTAATTAAGAGGTTTTGATAGATTATTATTAAGATATGAGGTTTTCTTAATCCATGATTACTCGAATAAGTTTTGATGGATTATAATTAATTCTTAAATTTTCATAGTCTATGGTTACTTACGCTAATGGTAAAATTACTAAATTAAGGGGAAGGGAGATAAAAATCATAGTTAAGTTATAAAAATAGAAGAGGTTGAACTACTTATTATATTTATTGTTTAATGAATTCAGATTTCTAGATTTCTTTCTTATAATTAGTTAGTTTAATTGTAGCTAATCAATTTTTAATTTTTATTTCTAATTCGCCTAAAATAGATATTAAGGATACATTAAAATTTGTGACGCCCCCAAAATAGATATATATCATCCATCTTGGGTCGCCAAATACATGGTACTGAATACAATACAAACTTAATTATACAACACGAGCTGAGAGTTTTTACACGAATATTGTCTTCTAGACAATATCCAAACTCAAATGGAGTCCTCATTATATTTATTGTCACACTATTTTATAGAATAGTGAGGACTACTATAACACCATCTCAGACCATCACTCCATTCCCCGACTAGTCATGACTAAATTCTCATTTTCTGAAGAGAACAATGAAAACAAAAGGGTGAGCTTGACTAGCCTTTCAAGAAATATTATGACTAAGATAATGCTGAATAAATTATCGTTAGCCTTCAACAATGTTAAACTGATAGAATATAATAGACCACAAGTTTAACTATAGCGGAACATGCAATCCATTAGAAGAGTGAAGTAGAGCATGATATCTACTATCTTCTATGATTTAAAAAGTTTATCATCAATTTTATCGTTGGGACTCAACTTAATAAATAAATCATATCATCGAATCATCCCTGCACTACGAGCCAATGATATTCATTAGTATCACGTCCATGATATCTACTATCTTCTATGATTTAAAAAGTTTATCATCAATTTTATCGTTGGGACTCAACTTAATAAATAAATCATATCATCGAATCATCCCTGCACTACGAGCCAATGATATTCATTAGTATCACATCCATAAATTATTCCTGCACTACGGGCCAAGAATATTCGTGTAATCATCAATGGTCATGATCATACCGAATTATCCTTGGTCATAATCATACCAATCAATAGTCCATTTATGCACGTAAGCCAAATATGACTTTCATCACAATATAAGCATGAGGATGATGACAATGATATAAGAATTCAATTAAAAGAAAGCAAAGGATAAATTTTTAAATATTTATAATTTAATTTATCCAGAATTAAATAATGTCCAAATTGTCAACATGATACTACTTTGTGGAATAAAATTTAAGAATAATATCCATGTATCAAAAATAATTTGGACATAAAAGAAATAAAGTTTTCGGTGAATAATACCCGTGAATAGTACCCTATGAATAGTACTTCGGGAATAGTACCCCGTGAATAGTACCCCAGCATAAAAAGTGGTCCAAATACCCGAGTGAATAATATTTGAGTGAATAGTAACCAAGTGATATAGTAACCCGGCATAAAAAGTGCCCCGAATACTCGAGTGAATAATATTCTAGTGAATAGTAATCGGGTGAATAGTAACCCGTGAATAGTACCCTGGGTGAAAATATTGATATTTAATAAGAAAGTTCAGATCAATATTCCAATGAAACGATACTGGGTGAAGCACAAAACTCAAGAATATTCCACTAATTTCAAGGATTATAGAAGCAATATTTACCATAGTAAGTTTAGATTTAAGAATATGAAAAGAAATAACATACAAAACTGGAAATGGATTTTCACATGTCATACAGTACTTAATACGCGTAATACAGTACGTAATCCGCGTAGATAAGTTATTCCGACATATTAAAGGATGAATACAAAAAATAGTATTTCTTATGAATATAAACGAAATAATACCCCTTACCTTAGTAGAAGACTGGATACTACAATAGAAAAGTAGCAGAATACTCTTCTTCTTGCTCTCTATAGTTTCTCTCTCTATAGTGTCTCTTGTGAATCTCAGTGAATTGGTGAGAATGATAAAAGAATTAAGCTTCTATTTATAAGAGAATGGAATAAATAGTAACTGATTCACGAACGGTCCAGATTGATTTATTATTAGAACGGACGGTCCATATTGATTACTATTAAAACCACAATCGACGGTCCAGATTGATTTACTTTTACAACCACCACCGACGGTCTAGATTGATTTACTTTTACAACCACCACCGATGGTCCAGATTGATTTACTTTTAAAACCACCATCGACGATCTAGATTGATTTACTATTAAAACCACCATCAATGGTCCAGATTAATTTACTATTACAACCAACATCAATGGTCCAGATTGATTATGTGACGCCCCCAAAAATAGGTATTCATCACCCATCTTGAGTCACCAAATATATGGTACAAAATTCAAATACAACTTAACAATACAACTGTCGTGTAAAATACGACAAAACATAATCTACATGTTTTAATACGTATATTGTCATCTAGACAGTATACAAACTCAAAGGAGTCCTCATTACATTTATTATCACAATATTTAATCAGAACAGTGAGGACTACTAATGCTATCATCTGGACCGTCACTCCTTTCCCCGACTCGTCCCAGCTATATTCTCATTTCCTGAAGAGAACAGTGAAAGAAAGGGTTTGCTCAACTAGCCCAGTAAGAAATATTATGACTAAGATAATGCAGAATAAATTATCAATAGTCTTCAACAATGTTAAACTGATAAAATATAGTAGACATCAAGTTTAACTGCAGCGGAATAAGCAATCCATTAGAAAAGTAAAATAGAGAATAAAATCTACTATCTTCTATGTTTTAAAAGTTTTTCATCACTTTTATCGATGAGACTCAGCTTAATAAATAATCCACATCCTCAAATCATCCCTGCACTACAAGCTAAGGATATTCTTTAAATCATCAATGGTCATGACTATACCGAATAATTCCTGGTCATAATCATACCAAGTCCATCTCTGCACGTAAGCCAAAGATATACAACAATAAAACCAATAATCAACAATCCATCTTTGCACGTAAGCCAAAGATATATAATTTAATAAACAACAGTCCCTCTTCGCACGTAAGCCAAAGATAATTTTCATCACCATATAAGCTTGAGGATGATGATAATGATATAAGCATTAATCAAACGAAAACAAGGATAAATATTAAAGACTTTAAATTTATCCAAATATTATCCATCACTTAAATAACTCATAATCTAATATTGTTAATATTATAACAATATTTTAATCAATTTTTAAACTTATAAATAATATATTTCAATTGTTTACACTTTACCACATAATGCATTTAATCATTCAAAAATGCTATACTCATAAAATTTCATCACCAATGATCAAATCCCTCATCAAAAATCTGCATATACCTTATATAGGATTTTCAAGCCATAAAATCCTATTTTCCAACTTTGTTACTTCACATAACATATTTAACTCATATGTTCGTAACTAAACCATTTTCATGAAAAATACCAAATCAATCCCAAAAATATTTCTTTTCTGGGATTTAGCAAAATATAGTCCCATAATAAACATATATTTTTCTCGGAATTTTTAAAATTTATTTACTATTTTTCAAAAATCAATTTTTAATTAATTCCTTAAGAAATTAGCTACCTCAAGGTTAACTCCAGAAATTCCCAAATCTTGGTAGGATCTTACACATGTTAATATGAGCTTCCAGTTTAAATTTCATGGTCATCAGTGTTATAGAACTCTAGTTATAGCATTTTTCGTTAGAAAAACCTAAATATTGAAATGGTCATAACTTGCACATTTTAAGTCGGAATAAGCTCATTTTTGGATAGGAGGTACCTTATACCATATACTTTCATGTATCAAAAAGCCAGAATGTTTCTTACAAATTAAGTGGCCGAAACAGCCCTTCTAAAAATCTGGACAGTAGCATTTTAGTAATTTTTAACTTTTTGACTCCTTTGCTAAAATCAGTCCACACGAAAATCTGCAATACCTTTTCCAATGATTCCACTTGGAGATGCTACAAAACTCATAGATCTAACTCTAGAACTTGACCACACTCAAAAATTCAAAATATAATAGGAGATATGGTCAATTGAATTTCATGTTCTATTTTCACCAAAAGCTGATTTTCAACCCTTTGTGATTTCTATGAACTTTCATGTTTTCACATAATAACCAACATAACTCATCATAACACTTACTAATACTTCATATACCCATAATTTTCATCAGTCCAATGCTTTTATTATGACTCTCATCATAATCAACGTAACCAGATCATTTCCACAATTTAATAAGGAATGAATATAAATGATCATTCACCATGCATGTGGTAATCCATATGGACATGTTATTCCAACAAATTAATAAAGAATGGAATAATAGAAGGATTCACCATGCATGCGATAGAGACCGCACAGACAGGTTATTCCCAACAAAATAATAAATAATTGAACCAGGTCCGGCGTAAACGCACAAACAAGATATTCCGACAGAATAATAAATGCGGAATAATAAATAATGGAACCAGGTCTGGTGTAAAACGCACAGACAGGATATTTCGAAAAAATAATAAATAATGAAATAACAACAGAACTTTACCATGTATGCGGTACTTCGCATAAACAGGTTATTCCAACAGAATAATAAAGAACGGAACAAGATCTGGCGAAATTCGCACCGACAGGATATTCCAACAGAATAATAAAGAATGGAATAATAGAAGAATTTCACCATGTATGCGGTACTTCGCATAAATAGGTTATTCCAACATAATAATAAGGAATGGAATAATAGAAGAATTTCACCATGTATGCAGTACTTCGCATAGACATGTTATTCCAACATAATAATAAGGAATGGAATAATAGAAGATTGTAACACGTATCTCCTCATACGTTAAATCTTCTGCTTTCTCGTCTAGTTCTAATTCAATAATGTGGTTCGGGTCATCCACATATTTACGTAACATCGATACGTGAAAAACATTATGAACACGCGATATACTTAGCGGTAAAACGAGTCTATAGGCCACAGTTCCTACTCAATCAAGTATTTCAAATGGGCCAATTAAATTGAGGGTTGAGATTTTCTCTCTTCATCGACTCTTGCTTCTAGAATAACACCCTCTTTAACCTTCTTATTCACATTCATCAGCTTTGAGTAAGTAGTTTGCATGTCTTTAACTTTATCGATTAAAGTCGATTCTAATCGTA
Source organism: Panax japonicus (assembly GCA_020205505.1). Lineage (NCBI taxonomy): Eukaryota > Viridiplantae > Streptophyta > Magnoliopsida > Apiales > Araliaceae > Panax > Panax japonicus. The sequence goes on from CM035100.1 coordinate 7,465,264, forward strand.
TATTCGCTATCTTCATGTGGGTCTCTAGAGTCTTTAACTCTATATTCATCATTTGTAAGTTATACGAAATGGGTTTTTGTGTTAACAACGTCGTACTCGTAAACGTATACGATCTTCTACTCAACGCGTCAGCTACCACGTTCACTCTTCCACAATGATATTGAATGGTATAGTCGTAATCTTCAATAGCTCGAGCCAATGTCTTTGGCGCATTATTCGTTCGTTTTGGTTGAAGAAATATTTAAGGGTTGAAGAAATGGGTTTTGTACTGGGGTCAATACAAAATTCGATTTCACGCTCTGGGGTAGGCCAGAAAGTTCTTCGAGAATACGTCAGGAAATTTATTAACGATAGAAATATCATTTAAAAACAGTGACTCTTATCCAAGACTTGGATAGCACATGTAATGAAGGTTTCTCCTAACGGAGTTTCAACAGATAAGTCAAAGTCTAACTTCTCCGGAGTCAAATTTAAAAGTTGAACGCAAGCAAGAGAGATAAAAGAATGGGTAGAACCGGTATCTAATAAGGTATAGACTTCGCAAAAATTTATAATTAACTAACCCGTGCTAACTTCGTTACGGTTACTCATTTTTTGAGAAGTCACGAAAAACGCTCTTCCTGAAACCATCGACTTTGTTTTTTCCGTATCTGCCTTTGGTGCCACCATCCCAGCTGGACTTGACTTCACTGTACGATAAAATCGAGCTAAATGACCTTCTCTTCTTAAAATTTCCACTTCTATTATCTTGGCCATGATTACCACCGAAGTGGTTACCATTTTTGGCATGATAATTTCCCCCACGATGGTCATCATTGTTCCGATGGCCGTTGCTACCGGTACGATTATTATCGTGTTGTTGGTCGTTACATTTTGGTTGTGCTAACTCATTATCCCACTCCAATAATTGAGCCCTATTCACAATATCTGAATATAAATAAAGTTTATGACAAATGAGGTATTGACGTATATCTGGTTTCAAAACTCTTAGAAATATTCGCATCATTCGCTCCTCATTATCAACCAAATGAGATGCAAACCGGGATAACTCCGCAAACTTAGCCTCGTACTGCGATACGGCCATATTATTTTGCTCCATTACTTATCTCAACATTTTCAAACACTGTCACAAAACAAGGGTTAATTGACATATCACATATTATCCCTATACTCTAACTGACCAATTAAATACCAAATAAACTTAGGTAGGTCATACTAGCGAAGGAATTCCACGTCTCTCCCCTCCTAGTTCTTATCTCACATCTCAGCCAGGAATCATATCCCTAAGCTTTGATACCAACTGTGACGCACCCAAAACAGGTATACATCACCTATTCTGAGTCGCCAAATACATGATACAAAATACAAATACAATTTTAAATATACAACATGAGCTGTGAGTTTTAATACAAATATTGTCTTCTAGACAGTATTCAAACTCAAAATAAGTCCTCAATACATTTATTAACACACTATTTTATAGAATAGTGAGGACTGCTAATGTTATCCTCTGGACCGTCACTCCGTTCCCCGACTAGTCCCTGCTACGTTCCCATTTCCTGAAGAGAACAATGAAATCAAAAAGGTGAGCTCAACTAACCCAGTGAGAAATATTATGACTAAGATAATGCAGGATAAATTATCCTTAGCCGTCAATAGTGTTAAACTGATACAATATAACAGACATTAAGTTTAACTGTAGCGGAACAAGCAATCTATTAAAAGAGTTAAGTAGAGAATAAAATCTACTATCTTTTATGATTTAAAAAGGTTTTTCATCACTTTTATCGCTGAGACTCAGCTTAATAAATAATCCACATCATCCGTGCACTACGGCCAAGGATATTCATTAGTATCACAACCACAAATTATCCATGCACTACGGGCCAAGGATATTCGTGTATTCATCAATGGTAATGATCATGCCAACAACTGTGCATCAATGCACTACGGGCCAATGAAGACTTTTACCACATCATTTGTAACATTACGATCATGATTATACCGAATAATTTCTGGTCATAATCATACCAAGTCCATCTATGCACAACAGCCCACAGATGACTTTCAACATAATATAAGCATGAGGATGATGACAATGATATAAAAATTCAATAAAACAAGTTCAAGAATTAATTTATCCAGAATTCAATAACGTCCAAATTGTCAACATGATACTGCTTTGTAGAGTAAAATTCAAGAATGTTCAGAAGAATATTTCCATGAAAAGATACTGGATGAATCACAAATATCAATGATATTCCACTAATTTCATGGAGTATAGAAGTCAAAGCTATAACTAACTGAGTATAACAGAATATATGAAACGACAAATGGATTTTCGCCCGCCATGCGGTAATTCACGTAGACAGATCATTTCCACAATTTAATAAGAAATGAATACGAAAGGTCATTCACCATACATGTGGTAATCCACATAGACAGATTATTTCATCAGAATAATAAAGAATGGAATAACATAAGAATTCACCATACATGCGATAGACCGCACAGACAGGTTATTCCGACAGAATAATAAATAATGGAACCAGGTCATGCGTAAATGCATAGACAGGATATTCCAATAGAATAATAAAGAATGAAATAACAAAAGACATCACCAGGCATGCGATAGACCGCATAGACAGGTTATTCCAACAAAATAATAAATAATGGAACCAGGTCATGCGTAATACGTACAGACAAGATATTCCAATAGAATAATAAAGAATGGAATAACAAAAGACTTCACCAGGCATGCGATAGACCGCACAGACAGGTTTTTCCAATAGAATAATAAATAATGGAACCAGGTCATGCGTAATACGCACAGACAGGATATTCCAACAGAATAATAAAGAATGGATTAATAGAAGAATTTCACCATGTATGCGGTACTTCGCATATATAGGTTATTCCAACATAATAATAAAGAATGAAATAATAGAAGAATTTCACCAAGTATAGGGTAGCCTGCATATACAAGTTATTCCAATAGAATAATAAAGAATGGAATAACAGAAGTTCTCTTCAAGAATATAAAAGAAATAATACCCCTTATGTGACGCCCCCAAAATAGGTCCATTCCATCCAACCCATTCTGAGTCGCCAAATACATGGTACAGAAATAACTACAACTTTATTACTACAATTGTCGTGTAAAATACAACAACACATATACTGTGAGTTTAAATACAAATATTGTCTTCTAGATAATATCCACACTCAAATAAGTCCTCATTATTGATACACTATTTTACAAAATAGTGAGGACTACTAAGACAGCTATCTTGAACCATCACTCCACACACCGACTAGTTTCTGCTATAATCTCGCTTCCTGAGAAGAAAAATAGAACAAAAAGAAAGGGTGAGCTCAACTAGCCCAGTAAAGAATGTTATGACTAAGATAATGTACAACAAATTATCCTTAGTCTTCAACAGGAAAAAAATTTGATAGAATACAATAGACAATAAGTTTTAGATCAACAACTGCAGCGGAAACAGCAATTCATTAGAAGAGTTAAGTAGAGAATCAGTTCTACTATCTTCTAAGATTTAAAAGTCCATCGTTAATATTTTATCCCTGTAACAACAATCAATATACATCTTTAATCAAATATTCATCTTTGTACTACAGGCCAAAGATATTCATTTGTATCACCAGTTGGTCATGTTCATCTCAACAACTGTTCATCTTTGCACTACAGGTCAAAGATATTCATCAGTTAATCATTCATCTTTGCACTACAAGCCAAAGATATTCATAATAAAATCAACCATCTTTGCACTACAGGCCATAGATATTCAGTAACATCATCATTTAGGACTGAGGATGATGAAAATAATTTTAAAGAAAACGAATCCAGTGAAACAAAAGAACGAGTATTATGGATTCGTACTTTAAACAATTCGAGTTCAAGAATACTTCATAAATAATCATACTGAAGTAAAATTCAAGAGTGATCAAAACATAGATCCAATCAAAGATAGGAACTATAACAGACAATCTTGGACATAGAAAAGAAAATTTAATTTTTTTGTGAATAGTGTCGTATTCGTGAATAGTGCTGTATACGTGAATAGTGTTGTATACGTGAATAGTAACTCCGATACCAAAAGATAGAAATTTCACAAAAAACATCATTATGTTTCGTGAATAGTACTCGTGAATAGTAACTTGGGAATAATAACTCATGAATAGTAACTCGTGAATAGTAACTCATAAATAGTAACCCCGACATGAAAAACTTCCAAATTTGATAAAAATTTCCAACCAATATTTTGGCATAATGATATTGAAGAAGAAATATCACTTACGAAGAAAATAACATCCCTTACCTCGTAAAGACAGTACTTCTAGTTGAAACACCGGATATAGGCTATAACTTGAACTTGCACCGTATAGCAACACTCAAAGTATCAAAATCTTCACAAGAATACGCTCAATATATAGAGAGAGAAATAGAGAGAAAACTTCTATTTTTGGTCTGATTTTCAATTCTAACCAAAGCACTTTATTTATAGGAAAATGCATAGAACACTAAAGTAGAAAATTGAATATAATAATATTATTTATAAACAAAATTCCTTAGCCCACCTTCTTAGATCTGAATTCAGCCATATCACATGTTAAATGAGGTTCACAAACTCACCAAAAACGTTTTTCTCAAAATAATTAATTAAAACTCCCAAAAATCAATTATTTCGGAACTTCGGAACTTCAATAATTCATAACAAATTGCCCTTTTGTCAGAAAATTCGAATCTCGCTTTTTTTTATAGGAAATTCAATTCTCTACAACTTTTCAAAAGAAAGTTTTTCCAAATTCCAAATAGAAATTGACTGAAATTCACAAACGGACGATTTTACAGTCCATAATCAATTTTCGGTCAAGAATTGTGGTCCACCGACACCCAAAACATGTGTTAATCATTTAATACCACAAAAATACTCTTCCCCCTCATATACTCATATATCCCACATTCATTGTAAAAATATCACCGTTAATATATTATTAAAATAATATATTTAAATGAATTATTTTATCAGAAAAATATAAAATATTAATTTTCAACAATTGTCACATTAAAAATTTTCTCCATCTATATCCACATAAAATGAATATTTTCTTTATCATAATAATCAATAATTAATTATTCACAAATAATATTACAGAATCACATTATTGACAACCAGACAGTTCCCAGGAAAGAGGGGGCTTTCCAATAAGGATCTCTCCTTACTGGCGCGCAATTAGGTGACCAAATCTCTCCTTAGACAGAACTTTCTAGACATTACCAATAATGTTTTCTAATAATATTATTCAGATAATATGAATTATTGCTTCGATAATTGAAAATACTGTGCAGTGACAATTATTAAAATAACAGTAATATAAAATATCAACGCAGCAATTATTGAATCAATAAAATAAAATACTGAACAGTAATTACTGTAACAATTATTGAGTAGTGCCTTCTTACGTAAAAATCAATAATTGGTGAAATACCGTGTGCTACTGTGTTTAAACCATCGGGTATTCTAACAGTATTAATGGTAACAACTACGCCGTTATTATAAACAACTTATACTTGTCATTTTCTTCATCAAATCACTTTCTGTTAGGGGGGCCCACACAAGGTTGCTCCGTCGTACGAATATTCCCCTACAGTAAAAATATTCCACGACCAAATGAATATTCTCCGATAACAATGAATATTTTATAATCACTTGCTAATTTAAAAATATTTGCGTATTTTACCCATAACTAACCACATTAATCAAATTAACCCTTACTATATCAAAATAATAAAGAGAAGAAATTTTAATTTCATTAATTAAAATTTGGGGTCTTACAACCTCCTCTCCTTATGAAATTTCGTCCTCGAAATTAACGTACGTAACTGGTGTTTCGAAAAGGTGAAGATACCTCACCTTCATTTCCGTTTCCAACTCCCAGGTCATTTCTTTAATAGCATGGTTCCTCCATAAAACTTTAACTTGTGGTATAACCTTTGTGCGTAGGACATGCTCCTTTCTATCCAAGATCTTGACAGTTACCTCCTCGTACGTTAAGTCTTCAGCTATCTCGTTCGATTCTAACTCAATAACATGGTTCGGGTCGTCCACATATTTACGTAACATCGATACGTGAAAAACGTTATGAACACGTGTCATACTTGGCGGTAAAACGAGTCTATAGGCCACAATTCCTATTAGATTGATGATTTCAAATGGACTAATAAATCGAGGGTTTGAGCTTTCCTCACATCACTGATTCTCGCTTTTGAAATAACAACTTCTTGCACCTCCTTCTTCAAATTCATCAGCTTCGGTGTGTAGCTTGAACAACTTTAACTTTATCGATTAAAGTCGATTATACTCGTATATCATCATTTGGGTACCTAGAGTTTTTAACTCTATCTCTATCATTTGTAAGTTATACGAAATGGGTTTTTGACAATATCGTACTCGTACTCGTATACGATCTTCTACTTAACACATCAGCTACCACGCTCGCTTTTCCAGGATGGTATGGTCAGAACATGTGCCGAAATGAGTCTCCACTTGAGTTCTTCGAAGCTCTTCCACATTCTTTGCTCCATTCGAATTTGTATCTTTACGAGTCAGCTGAGTTAATGGAGTAGCGATTTGAGAAAATCTTTCCACGAATCTCCGATAATAACCAACTAAGCCTAGAAAGCTACGTATTTCGATTACTGACTTAGGTTTCTCTCAACTGTGACTCATATCCCGATCTTGGATAGCACGTCACAATGGCACCTATCATTTTACTACCGCACGAATATGGCGTTCCCTACTAAGAGTCTGGCTTTGGTGTATTCCACAAAGGAAGTCATCAAATAAAGGCTCAGGTACAAACTTCTACAGTTGAATTTTTAACTCCTGAAGTTCAATAGGAGTCATTCTATATGAGATTTTAGAAATGGGTTTTGTACCGGGTTCAAAGTCGATACAAAATTCAATATCACGCTCTGGGAGTAGGCCAGGAAATTCTTCAGGAAATACGTCAGGAAATTTACTAACAACAAAAATTTCAAATCTGGCGTATTTTTGTTCAAGTCCATAACATGGGCTAAGAAAGCTTGACATCCATTTTTCAATAAACGAATGACTTCATGGCTTGATATGAAAATATTTAACTTCAATGGTTTGATTGCTTGAATTCGAATAATAGGTTACTTAGGAATATGAAAACTAGCAACTATACGAAAGCAATCAATTTTGGCATGATGAGTAGTTAACCAATCAATCCCTAAAATCACATCAAAAGCAAGTATCTTTAAAGAAATAAGGTCAACAGGTAATGTGATGGTGCCAACTTGAATTAAGCAAGATTTCTAAACAATGGATGTAAAGAAAGTTTCTCCTAACGGAGTCTCCATAGATAAGGTAAAGTCTAATCTCTCAGGAGTCAAGTTCAAACGTTGAGCGCAAGCAAGAGAGATAAAAGAATGGGTAGAATCGGTATCTAATAAGGTATAAACTTCACAAAAATTTATAATTATCTTACCCGTGCTAACTTCATTCGGGTACCTCGCATTTTGACCGGTCACGACAAACGCTCTTCCAGGAACCGTTGACTTTGTCTTTTCCGTATCCGCCTTTGGTGCAACCGTTCCAGCTGGACTTGATTTCGCTACAGGACAAAATCGAGCTATGTGACTGTCTTTTCCACAACTAAAACATACCTTGGAAGGCTGTGAATAGTTTGGACTTATGTGTCCCTCCTCTCCGTATCTGTAACATCTAACTGGCGGTCGTTCTCCTCCCCTAGAATTTGTTGCTGGCGCTGATGCTGCTGCCGACGTCATCCCGTCATCGTTAAATCTTCTCTTCTTGAATTTTCCACTTGAGTTATTTCTTCTATTATCTTGGCCATGATTACCACTGAAGTGGTTACCATTTCTGCCATGATAATTTCCTCTACGATGGTTATCATTGTCCCAATGGTCGTTGCTACCGGTACGATTATCATCGAGTTACAGGTCGCCTAGTTGAACAGACTCATTATCTCGCTCTAATAATTGAGCCCTGTTCACAACATCTGAATATTGAGAAAATTTATGAGAAATGAGATATTAACGTATGTCGGGTTTCAAACCTCTAAGAAACATCCGCGTCATACGTTCCTCATTCTCAGTTGTCATTCTTAAATACTGCCATAAAACAAGGGTTAATTAAACAAATTAACATACCACTTAATATCCCTATACTCTGACTAACTAACAAATAAGCTTAAGTAAGATATACTAGCAAAGGATTTATTCGTCTCTCCCCTCCTATTTCTATTCCTCGATCTCCGCCAGAGACCATATCCCTAAGCTCTGATACCAACTGTGACACCCCCAAAATAGGTCCATTCCATCCAACCCATTCCGAGTCGCCAAATATATGGTACAGAAATAACTATAACTTTATTACTACAATTGTCGTGCAAAATACAACAACACATATACTGTGAGTTTAAATACAAATATTGTCTTCTAGACAATATCCACACTCAAATAAGTCCTCATTATTGATACACTATTTTATAAAATAGTGAGGGCTACTAAGACAGCTATCTTGAACCATCACTCCACACCCCGACTAGTTTCTGCTATAATCTCGCTTCCTGAGAAGAAAAATGGAACAAAAGGAAAGGGTGAGCTCAACTAGCCCAGTAAAGAATGTTATGACTAAGATAATATACAACAAATTATCCTTAGTCTTCAACAGAAAAAAAATCTGATACAATACAATAGACAATAAATTTTAGATCAACAACTGCAGCGGAAACAGCAATTCATTAGAAGAGTTAAGTAGAGAATGAGTTCTACTATCTTCTAAGATTTAAAAGTTCATCATCAATATTTTATCCCTGTAACAACAATCAATATACATCTTTAATCAAATATTCATCTTTGCACTACAGACCAAAGATATTCATTTGTATCACCAGTTGGTCATGTTCATCTCAACACATGTTCATCTTTGCACTACAGTCCAAAGATATTCATCAGTTAATCATTCATCTTTGCACTACAGGCCAAAGATATTCATAATAAAATCAACCATCTTTGCACTACAGGCCATAGATATTCAGTAACATCATCATTTAGGACTGAGGATGATGAAAATAATTTTAAAGAAAATGAATCCAGTGAAACAGAAGAACGAGTATTATGGATTCGTACTTTAAACAATCCGAGTTCAAGAATACTTCATAAATAATCATACTGAAGTAAAATTCAAGAATGATCAAAACATAGATCCAATCAAAGATAGGAACTATAACAGACAATCATGGACACAGAAAAGAAAATTTATTTTTTCTGTGAATAGTGTCGTATTCGTGAATAGTGCCGTATACGTGAATAGTGTTGTATACGTGAATAGTAACTCCAACACCAAAAGATAGAAATTTCACAAAAAAATCATTATGCTTCGTGAATAGTACTCGTGAATAGTAACTCATGAATCGTAACTCGTGAATCGTAACTTGTGAATCGTAACTCATGATATTTCGGCATAATGATATTGAAGAAATAATATCACTTACGAAGAAAATAACATCCCTTACCTCGTAAAGACAGTACTTCTAGTTGAAACACCGGATATAGGCTATAACTTGAACTTGCACCGTATAGCAACACTCAAAGTATCAAAATCCTCACAAGAATACGCTCAATATGTAGAGAGAGAAATAGAGAGAAAACTTCAGTTTTTAGTGTAATTTTCAATTCTAACAAAAGCACCCTATTTATAGGAAAATGCTTAAAACACCAAAGTAGAAAATTGAATATAATAATATTTTTTATAAAAAAAATTCCTTAGCACACCTTCTTAGATCTGAATTCAGCCATAGCACATGTTAAATGAGGTTCACAAACTCATCAAAAACATTTTTCTCAAAATAATTAATTAAAACTCCCAAAAATCAATTATTTCGGAACTTCGGAACTTCAATATTTCATAACAAATTGTCCTTTTGTCAGAAAATTCGAATCTCTCTTTTTTTATAAGAAATTCAATTCTCTACAACTTTGCAGAAGAAATTTTTTCCAAATTCCAAACAGAAATTGACCGAAATCCACAAACGGACGATTTTATAGTCTGTAATCAATTTTCGGACAAGAATTGTGGTCCACCGACACCCAAAACATGTGTTAATCATTTAATACCACAAAAATACTCTTCCTCCTCATATAATCATATATCCCACATTCATTATAAAAATATCACCGTTAATATATTATTAAAATAATATATTTAAATAAATTATTTTATCAGAAAAAGATAAAATATTAATTTTTAACAATTGTTACATTAAACATTTTCTCCATCTATATCCACATAAAATAAATATTTTCTTTATCATAATAATCAATAATTAATTATTCACAAATAATATTACAGAATCACATTATTGACAACCAGACAGTTCCAAGGAAAGAGGGGGCTTTCCAATAAGGAACTCTCCTTACTGGCGCGCAATTAGGTGACCAAATCTCTCCTTAGACAGAACTTTCTAGACATTGCCAATAATATTTTCTAATAATATTATTCAGATAATATGAATTATTGCTTCGATAATAGAAAATACTATGTAGTGACAATTATTAAAACAACAGTAATATAAAATATCAACGCAGCAATTATTGAATCAATAAAATAAAATACTGAACATTAATTACTGTAACAATTAATGTGTAGTGCCTTCTTACGTAAGAATCAATAATTGGTGAAATACCGTGTGCTACTGTGTTTAAACCATCGGGTATTCTAACAGTATTAACGGTAACAACTACGTCGTTATTATAAACAACTTATACTTGTCGTTTTTTCATCCAATCGCTTTCTGTTAGGGGGCCCACACAAGGTTGCGCCGTCGTACGAATATTCCCCTACAGTAAAAATATTTCACGACCAAACGAATATTCTCCGGTAACAATGAATATTTTATAACCACTTACTAATTTAAAAATATTTGCGTATTTTACCCATAACTAACCACATTAATCAAATTAACCCTTACTATATCAAAATAATAAATAGAAGAAATTTTAATTTTATTAATAAAAATTTGGGGTCTTACACCTTACCTTAGAAGAAACTGGATATAAGAGTAGTGAAGTAGCATAATACTTTTCTTCTTTCTCTCTATAGTTTCTCTCTCTAAAGTTTCAGTGAATTCGTAAGAAATAATGAAGGAATGAGCTTCTATTTATAGGAGAATGGACTGAATAGTAACTAATTCATGAACGATCCAAATTGATTTACTTTTAAACGGTCGGTCCATATTGATTATTATGCAGTATTAATAAAATATTCTAATAAAACAAAATCTTTTAAATAAAATATAATATATTTTATTTATAGTCTAATAAAACAAATAACTTTATAAAAGTATTCTGTATTATATAAAAAGATTTTACTATGCAAACACTATGCAGGCACTATGCAAACACTATGCAAAATAAAATATAATATATTCTAATTATTGTCTAATAAAATAAATAACTTTATAAAAGTATTCTGTTTTATATAAAAAGATTTTACTACAAAAGATTATGTATAATAGAATATAATATATTCTATTTATAGTCTAATAAAACAAATAACTTTATAAAAGTATTCTGTTTTATTACATTAATAATACTAATAAAACAAAATTTATATAATATATATATATATAAACTTCCGTGACTTCATAAAAAGACACCTCAATATATTTAACAACATTTATCATCATTTTTATAATTCACATTATTAATCGACCAAGTCGTTCCCAGGAAAGTGGGGACTTTCTAATAAGAATTTCTCCCTATTGGCGCGCAATTAGGTGACTAAACCTCTCATTGGCAGAACTTCTAGACATCGTTAATATTACAAAAAATAATATTAATAACTCTGTCATCTCAGTTATTGATTTAATAATATATAAAATATTGACAATAATTGAATCAAATAACGTGAGATACTATGCAGTAATTACTGTAGCAATAATTAAACAAAACTGAGTGACTTCTCACGTAAGCATCAATAATCAATACCGTGTGCTACTATGCAACCACGCGTATTACTGTACTTTTACTACCGAGTAGTTCAATAGTTTTAACGGTAAAACTTCTGCCGTTATTTTCATAAAATATTTTTGTCGTTTTCTCAAGCCTACAATAATTCCATTGCGGGGTCCACCAATGATTATGCCGTTGTATGAATATTCCCTATTAAAATAAATATTTCCCGACCAATCGAATATTATATAACAACTTGCGTACTTTTCAAAATTTATAAATATTACCCACAACTATAATATTATATCAAATTCATTCCATAATATTGAAAAAAATATTTCGAGAAATTAAAATTTTTATTCATAAAATCTGGGGTCTCACAGGAAAGACTTAGTGCTTTAGAGAAGACTGAAAGTTTTAATGGAAAATCAATTTAGCATGGATCAAGCTATATATCATCTAGAAATTTAAATGAGTCGATTAGCCATCATAATAAATAAACAAGAGGTGAGAGTTGAGATTAGTCTATTAGTCTATATATTTTGATAAGGTCAATGAGTTGTTGAGATCCACTACAAATAAGTTAACTAAACTAGAACATGTATTTGAACCAAATTCTTCCATCTTTTGAACATGTTAGTGAAAGTTTTCCTGAGGTAGACTTTAAGCATAATTCTGATAAAAATTCTGACTATTTTCAATTTCGTAGACCTCCTGAAATTATGAAAAGTTCACACTTACTTACCCATTTGCTTCAAAGTACATTGAATGAAATAACTGGGTATCCAAGTCTCAAGAAGTATCGATATTCACGCTAAACAGTGTGATGGATAAAAGCAGTTTGACTAGTCTAATTTTCTGGCATTTGTTACACAAGTTAGTATGCCCTTAGCTTAGGGGTGTCTTTACACCAAGTGCCCTAAAGCCAACTGGTTTGGAAGTCATTGGTCCAACGCTCGTTACATGGGTAACTTTGAAAAGCATAAGAAAAATAGACATTGCACATGTCTAGAAGAAAGATTCAAGAAAAGAAAAATTGAAAAAGGTACGAGCAAAAACTAGGTATGAGGGTATTTGATATACACATAGTTCATATATTTTATTAGCTATAATTTTGTCCTTTTAATTATATTAGTTTATTTAATTAATATGTTTTATTTTATTTTAATTTGCAGGATTTAATATTGAGTTCTTCTAGGTGAATATGAAAATTGGACACGAGTGTATTTGAACTTCACCTATTTATATCTTTATCCACCATTAGGGGTCAAAATATAATTAAGTAAAATTTAAATTCACTTATGTCTAATTTTCATATCCACATAGAATTTTTGTTTAATATTTTATTCCAATAAAATCAAAATCTTGGTGATCAAGCAATATTTAATGCTCTTATTCATGTAAGGAAATATCCAATAAGAATCCTACAACGAAAATGAAGAAGGTGAAACAATATTGGATTTATCTTGTGTATCTTGGTGAATAAGAAAAAGATAATTATTCTAGATTTTAAAGATGAAAAAGGCCTCTTGGGAGATTACAATGAGATTGAAGTCAAGAACGAAAAAAGAGGATAAAAGGGAACAAAAAAGACCAAGTTCAATGAATTTAAATTAGAAAATAATTAAATTTATTTTTCTTATAAATATGTCTTGTTTTAGAGAGAATAATGTATTAGTTTAGGTTAGGAGTAGGAGTAGACTAAATTACTTTTTCATTGTACGGTTGTTGGAGAATCGTGAATAAAGAGAATTTTTTTTATTATTTATAATCTTCTACTTTTTCTTTATTTTTGTTAGTTTACTTTTTTTCATGTCTAGTTAATTTTTTTTTATCTAGGATGAAGATGAAATTAAATTATTTTTCATGATAATATTTTGCATCTCTTTTATTATTTATGCTATTATGTTTAAATAATCATACCAAAGATGACTTTCACCACAATATAAGCATGAGGATGATGATAATGTTATAAAGAATGAATCAATGATAAATATTAGGGATTTATAATTTAATTTATTCAGAGTTTAAAAATGTCCAAATTATCAACATGATCACCAATTATGGAGTAAAATTCAAGAATGATATTTAAGATTAATATTTCAAAGATGATTTGGACAAAGAAAATGAAATTAAATTCTGTCGTGAATAGTACTCATGAATAATGTCGTTTGAATAGTACCGGATTAATAATATGTACTCTGACATAAAAAAATTAAAATTTAATAAGAAAGTTCAGACCAATATTCTAGTGAAATGATATTAGATGAAACGCAAACCTTAAGGAATTTCTAAACATTTCAGAAATTATAGAAGCAATACTTGCCGTAGTAAGTTTAAATTTAGAAATATGAAATAAAATAATATCACTTACATAATATGGAGTATTAAAAAAAATGATATTTCTTACAAGTATTGAAATAAAATAATATCCTTTACCTTTGTAGAAAATTAGATTTGACTGAAATATCGGATATTATCTTGAGAAAATATTGCACTATTAACTACACTCAAAGTATCTTTATATTCAAGAGAAATATTCACAATATTATAGAATAAGAATTTCTGATATTGTGGGTCTTGGTTGCTTATCCGAGTAATATATTTATAGTGCAATTGAGGGAGAAGGTTTGGGAAAATTTGGCAGATAATTAGGCAACCTTCAATCTCCACCAATCAAGTGGCCTCTATGGGATAAAATAAGTAACATGTATACGGAAGAAAACAAACCCAACACACACGATTTTGAAAAAGAAACTGCAAAAGAATTATATATGCATATCAACTATAAAAAAGTAATACAAAACAAAAACAACTAATCCCCCACCCAACTTTAATATGCCAGGAAAGTATATGTTAATATAATATATTAATATTACTATTTAAAAAGTCATCTGATATATATTATAAGACTATATATACTATTATAATATTATATTATACTATTATAATATAATACTATAATAATATACTTGAATGAACATTTTATCAGAGAAAATTATTGTGGTTCCATAAAAAAATATGTCAAACTTTTAACAAAATGTCTCATGCTAAATTCCTTCATTTATATCAAAATTGAACAAATATCCACCACATAATAATTGTTCACAATTAATATTATAAGCTTACAATATTGACAACCAGATCATTCCCAGGAAAACGGGGGCTTTTCGATAAGAATTTATCTTTATTGGCGCGCAATTATATTATAACATAACCCCTTTCCTCGAAAAATTTTCTAGACATTATCAATAATGCTATCTAATAATATCAATTAAATAATATGAGTTACTGTGTCATGACAATTATTGAATCAATAATATAAAATACTATTCAATTATCACTGTAGCAATTATTACATTAATAATATGAAAAACTGTGTAATTTTTACTGTAGCAATTATTGAGTGACTTCTTACGTAAGAATTAATAATCAGATATAATATGCAATATCATGTGATACTGTGGAACAACGCATATTACTATACTTTTATCATCGAGAACTTCAACAGTTAACGGTAAAAGTTCCGCCGTCAATTTTTATAAAAAGGTTATTTCCGTCGCTTTCTATATCCGACAGTTATTCCGTTATGTGGTCCACCAATGATTGCGCCGTCGTACGGATATTCTTCGACAAAAAGAATATTTCTCGACTAAACGAATATTTTTCGACAACTGTTTACTATGTATAATTTGTACATATCACCGACAACTATAACATTTAATAAATAAGCACCTTACTATTTAGAATAATATATAAAGAAAATCAAATCTTACTCATAAAAAGTTGGGGTCTTACATTGGAGACTTGAAATCAATTATGACAATAAGTGGTAAAAAAATATTATGTGACTTTTATTGATGATTTTTCAAGGTATACAAATGTTTATTTGCTTAGACATAAAAATGACGCATTTGATATGTTTGTTAAATCTAAAACTAAAGTTTAAAATAAATTGGTTAGAAAAATCAAAAGGCTTAGATTTGATAGAGGTGGTGAATATGAACCTTTAAATGTTTTTTGTGCAGAACATGGTATTGTACATGAAACCACACCTCCTTATTCACCGAAATCTAATGGTGGTATTGAAAGAAAAAATCGAACTTTAAAAGAAATGATGAATGCTTTGCTGATTAGTTCCGGTGAACCTTCTAACTTGTGGGAAAAAGCAATTTTATCTACATGTCACACTCAAAATAGAATAATTTATAAAAGGACTGGTAAGACTTCATTTGAATTCTAGGAAAAATCATATACCTAATTTAAAATATCTCAAAGTGTGGGAGTGTTTGGCTAAAGTTTTACTTTCTGATCTTAAAAAGAGAGACTAGCATGCATTTCCATGGTTACCACAAAACAAAATAATTGCCTTGTTTTGGTTTTTCAGGCGTTAACGCCAGATTTTGTATGCCTGACGAAATCGGCAAAACAGCAGGCCAAAATAACGCTAATAGTTGTTGGAATAATTGATTGTATTGTTGTATACATGTAAAATCCCAAATATTACGAATAAAGATTTAAATTTCTCGAATTTTTTTTTGAATATTATTGTGTGGATTTAATATAATGTTATAGTTGTGGGTAATATTTATAAATTTTGCAAAGTATGCAAGTTGTTATATTATTCGATTGGTCAGGGAATATTCTTTGTTTCGGAGAATATTCTTTGTTTCGGGGAATATTCATACGACGGCACAATCATTGGTGGACCCCACAACAGAATTATTGTCGGATTGAGAAAACGACAAAAATAATTTTATGAAAATAACGACGAAAGTTTTACCGTTAATACTGTTGAACTACTCGGTAGTAAAAGTACAGTAATACGCGTGGTTGCATAGTAGCACACGGTATTGATTATTGATGCTTATGTGAGAAGTCACTCAGTTTTGTTCAATTATTTCTATAGTAGTTGCTGCATAGTATCTCACGTTATTTGATTCAATTATTTTTAATTGTTATATATATATATATAAGTTTTGTTTTATTAGTATTATTAATGTAATAAAACAAAAAAACTTTTTATATAAAACAGAATACTTTTATAAAGTTATCTATTTTATTAGATAATAATTAGATTATATTATATTTTATTATGCATAGTGTTTGTATAGTGTCTGCATAGTGTTTGCATAGTAAAATCTTTTTAAAAGTTATTCGTTTTATTAGATTATAAATAGAATATATTATAGTTTATTGTAAACTAATCTGGATCGTCCGTTTAAAGTAAATCGATATGGACCGTTCATGGATTGGTTACTATTCAGTCCATTCTTCTATAAATAGAAGCTCATTCCTTCATTATTTCTTACGAATTCACTAAAACTCTAGAGAGAGAAACTGTAGAGAGAATTATTCTTCTATAATCTTGAGCGTATTTATTTAGCGTTTAAGAAAGCTTTGAGCGTAGTGCAAGTTTCTTCAAGTATATTCCCGCCCTACCATCGGAGTACTCTTCTTTATAAGGTAAGGGGTATTTTTTTTTCATATTCATGAAGAAAACTTATGTTATTTCATTCTTTATTATTCTGTTGGAATAACCTGTATACGCGGTCTACCCTATACTTGGTGAAATTCTTCTGTTATTCCATTCTTTATTATTTTGTTGGAATATCCTGTCTATGCTTTCTACGCCGGACCTGGTTCCGTTATTTATTATTCTGTTGGAATAACCTGTCAATGCGAAGTACCGCATGCATGATGATTTCTGTTGTTATTACATTCTTTATTATTCTGTTAGAATATCATGTCTGTGCATTTTACGCCGGACCTGGTTCCGTCTTTATTATTCTGTTGGAATATCTTGTCTGTGCATTTTACGCCGGACCTGGTTCCGTCTTTATTATTTTGTTGGAATATCCTATCTGTACGTTTTACGTCGGATCTGATTCCGTTATTTATTATTTTGTTAGAATAACCTGTCTATGCGAAGTACCACATGCATAGTGATTTCTGTTGTTATTTCATTCTTTATTATTATGTTCGAACATCCTGTCGGTGTGAATTTTGCCTGAATTATTCCGTTATTTATTATTCTATTGGAATAACTTGTCTATGCGAAGTATCGCATGCATGGTGATTTATTTTGTTATTCCATTCTTTATTATACTCAGTTGGTTAAAGTTTTAACTTCTATACTCCACGAAATTAGTGGAATATCCTTGATATTTGCACTTCATCCAGTATCTTCTCATGAAATATTCTTCTGAGCATTCTTGAATTTTACTCTTCAAAGAAGTATCATGTTGACAATTTGGACGTTATTAGTTCCTGGATAAATTAATTCTTGAACATGTTTTATTGAATTCTTATATCATTGTCATCATCTTCATGTTTATATTATGTTGAAAGTCATATGTGGCCTGTAGTGCATAGATTGACTTGGTATGATTACGACTAGGGATTATTCGGTATAATCATGACCGTAATGTTACAAATGATGTGGAAAAAGTCCTCATTGGCCCGTAGTGCATTGATGGACAGTTTTTGGTATGATTATGGCTATGGATTCTCTTCGGCCAAGGGAACAAAGATGAATTGTTTTATAGCATGATCAGGACCGTTGACGAATACACGAATATCTTTGGCCCGTAGTGCATGGATAATTTGTGGTCGTGATACTAATGAATATCCTTGGCCGTAGTGCAGGGATGATGTGGATTATTTATTAAGCTGAGTCTCAGCGATAAAAGTGATGAAAAACCTTTTTAAATCATAAAAGATAGTAGATTATATTCTCTACTTGACTCTTTTAATGGATTTCTTGTTCCACTGCAGTTAAACTTGATGTCTATTGTATTTTATCAGTTTAACATTGTTGAAGACTAATGATAATTTATTCTGCATTATCTTAGTCATAATATTTCTTACTGGGCTAGTTGAGCTCACCCTTTCCTTCACTGTTCTCTTCAGGAAATAAGAACGTAGCCGGGATTAGTCGGGGAACGGAGTGACGATCCAGATGATAGTATTAGTAGTCCTCACTATTCTATTAAATAGTGTGACAATAAATGTAATGAGGACTTATTCTGAGAGTGGATATTGTCTAGAAGACAATATTTGTATTAAAACTCACAGCTTTCTTGTTGTATATTAAAGATTGTATTTATATTCTGTACCATGTATTTGGCGACTCAGAATAGGTGATGTATACCTATTTTGGGAGCGTCACAATACACACATCATTTTAACATATATAAAATATAGACACAAGAATTTAGGTGAAAATCTAATTGGAAAAAAACCATAGAGAGAGATAAGTAATCCACTATAAAATAATAACGGGAGTACAAATTGTTTATTTGTGTTATCTCCATAAACCCTCGCTTATTATTGTATTTATAGATGTAATGTCTACCTAAATCCATTTAGTTTTAGAAGTCCTTTTTAGAATCACCTTATAAATGTAATTAATGGTTGATCGATTCCTTCCCAAATTAGATCTGCTTATCCCACCAAATAAGAAAGCACAATTTTACTTTAATAAGGATTCTCCCATCACTTGAGCAAGCTGTCAAAATAAACGTATATGGGCCAACACCATATCCAGACCATTAAATAAATTGGGCTACACCCCAAATAATTGCATCCCAATATTGCCCCTCATTCTCCTATTATAAAGAATTTATAATAGGAGAGTAATCAAAAAGTTCATCATACCCTCCGACTGTCATGTTGGTAAAACTATTGAACCCGCAACATCTACTTTCGTTTATCCATTCGGGAGAACAATGCATTCCTGAAGGATGTTTATCCGAAAGATGTTTATCCGAAGGATGTTTATCCTTTCGGGAGGAAACTAAACCTTCCCGAAGGATGTTTATCTGAATGATATTTATCCGAAAGATGTATATCCGAAAGATGTATCCTTTCGGGAAAACAAAACCTTCCTGAAGGATGTTTATCCGACCTTATAGCCCCCAATACCCATCAGGCTCCGCCATACGATTATGGTTTTAATTGATCTTGACAAACCAAATATGCCCGTTGACTCATTATTTGTTGCGTCACAACACTGGTCAAACAATATTATGCAAACATTTCTTCTTCCGATCCCACTCCAACTACATGAATAACATCCTAGGCTCCCTTCTACAAATAACCTCCTTTTATTTTTACATATATATTTGTAGGTTCGGTCTGTCGTACGTGACTATTGACCACATGCATAGGCATGGTCTTGAAAATGATTAGAGGAGAGATTAAGAATAATCAATATTCGAATCTATCCAAACTCTTCGGGAAGAAACCGTAACCCTTAACTAGACAAATCAATGCTCTCAATCTCATTTACAGATGCATCCTGCACTGGACCAATAATCAAACTAAATAATGCTTTAATTTTATATGTATCACATGTATACTGTAAGACCCCAACTTATTATTAATGAAATTGAATTTCTTCTATTTATTATTTTGAAATAGTAAGGGTTGATTTGATTAATGTGGTTAGTTATGCGTAAAATGCGCAAATATTTTAAATAAGCAAATGGTTATAAAATATTCATTGTTGTCAGAGAATATTCGTTTGGTCGTGGAATATTCTTACTGTCGGGGAAGATTCGTACGACGGTGCAGCCTTGTGTGGGCCCCATAACAAAAAGCGATTGGATGAAGGAAAACGACAAATATAAGTTGGTTGTAAATAACGGCGTAGTTTTTACAGTTAATACTGTTGGAATACCCGGTGGCTAAAACACAGTAGCACTACTCAATAATTATTACAGTAATTACTGTTCAATATTTTTATTTTATTGATTCAATAATTGCTGCGTTGATATTTTATATTGTTGTTATTTCAATAATTGTCACTACACAATATTTTCTATCATCAGATCAATAATTCATATTATTTGAATAATATTATTAGATAACATTATTGGCAATGTCTAGAAAGTTCTGTCTAAGGAGAGGTTTGTTCACCTAATTACGCGCCAGTAAGAAGAAATCCATATTGGAAAGCCCCCTCTTTCGTGGGAACGGCCTGGTTGCCAGTATTGTGATTCTGTAATATTATTTGTGAATAATTAATTATTAATTTATATGATAAGAAAAATATTCATTTTATGTGGATATAGATGGAGAAAATTTTAAAGTGACATTATTGAAAAATTGATATTTTATCTTTTCTGATAAATAATTCATTTAAATATATTATTATATTTTAATAATATAATAATGGTGATATTTTTACAATGAATGTAAGATATATGAATAAATGAGGAGGAAGAGTATTTTTGTTGCAATAAATGTTAAAAACATGTTTTTCATGTTTGTGGACCCCATTTCTTAACTGAAATTTGATTATAGCCTGTAAATTCGCTCGTTTGTGGATTTTGGTCAATTTCTGTTTGGAATTTAGAAAAACTTAAACTTACAAAGTTGTAGAGAATGGAATTTCCTATGAAAAAGACATAAGATTCGAATTTTTTCAGATAAAAGGGCTATTTATTATGAATTATTGAAACTCCGAAGTTCCGAAATAATTGATTTTTGGAAGTTTTAATTGTTTTAATTATGAAAAATGTTTTTCTTACTTTTTGAGAGGTGGGCTACATGTGTGGCTAATGGTTGATTAAGAAAAAGTGTGCGTATGAAGTTTTAAAAAAATAATAATAATATTTAATAAATTTTCTGCTTTGGTGTTCTAAGCATTTTCCTATAAATAGGGTGCTTAGGTTAGAATTGAAAATCACACTAGAAACTGAAGTTTTCTCTCTCCATATTATCGAGCGTATTCTTGTGAGTATTTTGATACTTTGAGTGTTGCTATATGGTGCAAGTTTCCTTCAGCACTATATCCAGTATTCCAGTCAGAAGTATTGTCTTTTCGAGGTAAGGGATGTTATTTTTTTAAAAAATAATATTATTTCTTCTAATATCATTATGTCAGATTATTGGTAAGATTTTTCTTGTGAAATTCTTGTCTTTTAGTGTCGGGGTTACTATTCACGTATACGACACTATTCACATATACGACACTATTCACGAATACAGCACTATTTACAGAAAAATCAATTTTTTTTTTCAAAATATCGATTATGGATACTAACTTTGTTTGTATCCATGTTTTAATCATTGTTGAATTTTACTTCACTATGATTATTTATAAAGTATTTTTGAACTAGGATTGTTTAAAGTACGAATCCTTAATATTTGTTCTTTTGTTTCACTGGATTCGTTTTCTTTAAATAATTTTTTATCATCCTCAGTCCTAAATGATAATATTACTGAATATCTTTGGCCAGTAGTGCAAAGATTAATGATTTTCTTATGAATATCTTTGGCTTGTAGTGCAAAGATGAATAGGTGTTAAGATGAACATGACTAACTGATGAATATCTTTGGCCTGTAGTGCAAAGATGAATATTTGATTCAAGATGAATATTGATTGATGTTACAGGGATAAAATATTGATGATGGACTTTTAAATTCATAGATTATAGTAGATTTCATGTATCTCATCTATGAAATTATTATTTCCGCTGCGAATATTGATCTGAAACTTGTTGTCTATTGTATTTTATCAGATTTTTTCCATGTTGAAGACTAACGATAATTTGTTCTATATTATCTTAGTCATAATATTCTTTACTGGACTAGTTGAGCTCACCATTTTTCTTTTTGTTCCATTTTTCTTCTCAGGAGGCGAGAATGTAGCGAGTTCTAGTCGGGGTGTGGAATGATGGTTCTAGAAAGTTGTTTTAGTAGTCATCACCATTTTTGTAAATAATGTATCAATAATTGTAGCGAGAACTTATTTGAGTGTGGATATTGTCTAGAAGACAATATTTATATTTAAACTCACAGTTTATATGTTGTATTAATAAAGTTGTAGTTGTTTCTGTACCATGTTATTGACGACTCAAAATGGGTAATGTATACCTATTTTGGGGGCGTCACATATACTACTACTACAAACACAATATAAGAAGTATGACTTGTAAAGTATTATCAATACTTTATTACAATCACGTTTGTATTCCTATATAATAATCTCATGGTTATGTTGCGAACATTATTGACTTAATAAAGAATGCAGCTTGTAAGACTCCAACTTTTTAATAAAGATGATTTTTCTATAAATATCATTTTTAAATATTATGGAATGAATTTGATATATTGTTATAGTTGTGGGTAATATTTATAAATTTTGCAAAGTACGCAAGTTGTTATATAATATTCAATTAGTCGGGGAATCTTCGTTTTAACAAAGAATATTCGTACGACGGCACAATCATTGGTTGACCCCATAACGAAATTACTGTCGGATTGAGAAAATGACAAAAATATTTTTATAAAAATAACGACGGAAGTTTTACAGTTAAAACTGTTGAACTACTCGGTAGTAAAAGTACAGTAATACGCGTGGTTGCATAGTAGCACACGGTATTGATTATTGATGCTTACGTGGGAAGTCACTCAGTTTTGTTCAATTATTGCTTCAGTAATTGTTGCATAGTATCTCACGTTATTTGATTCAATTATTGTCGATATTTTATATATTATTAAATCAATAATTGAGATGACAAAGTTATTAATATTATTATTTGTAATATTAATGATGTATAGAAGTTCTGCCAAGGAGAGGTTTGGTCACCTAATTGCGTGCCAATAGGGAGAAATCCTTATTGGAAAGCCCCCTCTTTCTTGGGAACGACCTAGTCGATTAATATTGTGAATTATAATAACAATGATAAATGTTGTTAGATATATTAAGGTGTCTTTTTATGAAGTCACGAAAGTTTATATATATATATATATATATATATATATATATATATATATATATATATATAAATTTCGTTTTATTAGTATTATTAATGTAATAAAACAGAAAAACTTTTTATTTAAAACAGAATACTTTTATAAAGTTATTTGTTTTATTAGACAATAGTTAGAATATATTATATTTTATTATGCATAGTGTTTGCATAATGTCTGCATAGTATTTGTATAGTAAAATCTTTTTATATAAATAGAATATTTTTTTATTAAGTTTTGTTTTATTTGATTATAAATAGAATATATTATATTTTATTGCATAGTGCAGCATAGTATCCTTTCTATTTTTCTATAAATAGGATGCTTAGTTAAAATTGAAAACCACGCCAGAAGTTCAGAGAATTCTTCTATAATCTTGAGCGTATTTCTTTAGAGTTTTAAGAAGCTTTGAGCGTAGTGCAAGTTTTATTCAAGAATATCCTCGCCCTACCAGTCGGAATACTCTTCTTTTACGGTAAGGGGTATTATTTCTTTCTTTCGTCTTCATGAAGAGAACTTCTGTTATTCCATTCTTTGTTATTATGTTGGAATAACATGTCTATGCGAAGTACCGTATACTTGGTGAAATTCTTCTGTTATTCCATTCTTTATTATTATGTTGGAATAACCTGTCTATGCGAAATACCGCATACATGGAGAAATTCTTTTATTATTCCATTCTATATTATTCTGTTGGAACATCTTGTCTGTGCATTACGCATGACCTGGTTCCGTTATTTATTATTCTGATGTAATATCCTGTCTGTGCGTTTACGCATGACCTGGTTCTGTTGTTTATTATTCTGTTGGAATATCATGTCTGTGCGTTTACGCATGACCTGGTTCCATTATTTATTATTCTGTTGGAATATCCTGTTTGTGCGTTTACGCATGACCTGGTTCCATTATTTATTATTCTATTGGAATAACCTGTCTGTGCGGTCTATCGCATGCCAAGTGATTTCTTTTGTTATTCCATTCTTTATTATACTCAGTTGGTTAAAGTTTTGGCTTTTATACTCCATGAAATTAGTGGAATATCCTTGATATTTGCGCTTCATCCAGTATCTTTTAATGGAAATATTCTTCTGGGCATTCTTAAATTTTACTCCACAAAGAAGTATCCTGTTGACAATTTGGATGTTATTGGTTCTTGGATAAAATAATTCTTGAACTTGTTTTATTGAATTCTTATATCATTGTCATCATCCTCATGTTTATATTATGTTGAAAGTCATTTATGGCCTGTAGTGCATAGATGGACTTTGTATGATTATGACCAGGGATTATTCGGTATAATCATGACCGTAATATTACAAATGATGTTGTAAAAGTCCTCATTGGCCCGTAGTGCATTGATGGAAAGTTGTTGGCATGATCATGACCATTGATGAATACACGAATATCCTTGGTCGTAGTGCATGGATAATTTATGGTTATGATACTAATGAATATCCTTGGCCGTAGTGCAGAGATGATATAATTTATTTATTAAGCTGAGTCTCAGCGATAAAAGTGATGAAAAACCTTTTTAAATCATAAAAGATAGTAGATTTTATTCTCTACTTGATTCTTTTAATGGATTGCTTGTTCCGCTACAGTTAAAATTGATGTCTATTGTATTTTATCAATTTAACATTGTTGATGTAAGACCCCAAATAATTAATAAATGAAATTTAATTTTCTCTAATTATTATTTTGAAATAGGGTTGATGTGATTAATGTGGATAGTTATGGGTAAACTACACAAATATTTCAAAATAAGCAAGTGGTTATAAAATATTCATTATTGTCGGGGAATATTCGTTTGGTCGTGGAATATTCGTATTGTCGGGGAATATTCGTACGACGGCACAGCCATGTGTGGGCCCAGGAAGAAAACGACAAATATAAGTTGTTTAAAAATAACGGCGTAGTTGTTACCGTTTACCCGGTGGTTAAAACACAGTAATACGCGTTGTTGCACAGTAGCACACGGTATTGCACCAATTATTGACTCTTACGTAAGAAGGCACTACTCAATAATGGTTACAGTAATTATTGTTCAGTATTTTATTATATTGGTTCAATAACTGTTGCGTTGATATTTTTATATTGATGTTGTTTCAATAATTGTCATTACACAGTATTTTTCATTATCGAAGCAATAATTCATATTATCTGAATAATATTATTAGATAACATTATTGGCAATGTCTAGAAAGTTCTGTCTAAGGAGAGGTTTGGTCACTTAATTGCGCGCCAGTAAGAAGAAATTCTTATTGGAAAGCCCCCTCTTTCCTGGGAACGGCCTGGTTGTCAGTATTGTGATTCTGTAATATTATTTGTGAATAATTAAATTATTGATTTATATGATGAGGAAAATATTGATTTTATGTGGATATAGATGGAGAAAATTTTTAATGTGACAATTGTTGAAAATTAATATTTTATCTTTTTATGATAAAATAATTCATTTAAATATATTATTATATTTTAATAATATAATAATGATGATATTTTTACGATGAATGTGGGATCTATGAGTATATGTGGAGGAGGA
Organism: Panax japonicus; assembly: GCA_020205505.1. Taxonomy (NCBI): domain Eukaryota; kingdom Viridiplantae; phylum Streptophyta; class Magnoliopsida; order Apiales; family Araliaceae; genus Panax; species Panax japonicus. Next base: position 7,491,594 of record CM035100.1, read on the forward strand.
GTATTTTTGTTACAAAAAATATTTAAAACATGTTAAATATGTCGGTGGACCCCATTTCTTGACTGAAATTTGATTATAGCCTATAAAATCGCTCGTTTGTGAATTTTGGTCAATTTCTGTTTGGAATTTGGAAAAACTTCCTTCTGTAAAGTTGTAGAGAATTGAATTTCCTATAAAAACTCGCGAGATTCGAATTTTCTGATAAAAGGGCTATTTATTATGAATTATTGAAGTTCCGAAGCTCCGAAATAATTGATTTTTGGAAGTTTTAAATATTTTTTTTAACAAAAATGTTTTTTCACTCCTTCTAGAAGATGAGCATGTGGGATATGTTAGAAATCTGATTTTTCAAGGAGGCGTATGAAATTTATAATATATTTTATAAAATTTTCTGCTTTGGTGTTCTAAGCAATTTCCTATAAATAGGTGCTTAGGTTAGAATTGAAAATCACACCAGAAACTGAAGTTTTCTCTCTCTATATTATCGAGCGTATTCTTGTGAGTATTTTGAGTATACTTTGAGTATTGCTATACGGTGAAAATTCAAGTTATAGCCTATATCCAGTATTCCAGTTAGAAGTGCTGTCTTTCCGAGGTAAGGGATGTTATTTTCTTCTCAAATGATATTATTTCTTCAATATCATTATGCTGAAATATTGGTTGGAATTTTTTATCAAATTTGAAACTTTTTCATGTCGGGGTTACTATTCATGAGTTACTATTCACGAGTTACTATTCATGAGTTACTATTCACGAGTTACTATTCACGAGTTACTATTCACGAAGCGTGGAGATGTTTTTTTGTGAAATTTCTATCTTTTGGTGTCGGAGTTACTATTCACGTATACGATACTATTCACGTATACGGCACTATTCACGAGTACGACACTATTTACCGAAAAATAAAATTTCTTCTTTTCGTCCAAAATATCTATTCCGGATACTAGCTTTGATTGTATCCATGTTTTGATCATTCTTGAATTTTACACCACTATGATTATTTTTGAGGTATTTTTGGACGTGGATAAAACAAAGTACGAATCCTTAATCCTTAATCCTTGTCATTTTGTTTCACTGGATTCGTTTCTTTAGAAATATTTTTTATCATCCTCAGTCTTAAATGATGATATTATTGAATATCTTTGGCATGTAGTGCAAAGATGAATGATTTATGATGAATACCTTTGGCCTGTAGTGCAAAGATGAATGATTTCTGATGAATATCTTTGGCCGTAGTGCAAAGATGAACAGGTGTTTAGATGAACATGACCAACTGATGAATGTCCTTGGCCTGTAGTGCAAGGATGAATATATGATTCCAGATATATATATTGATTGGTGTTACAGGGATAAAAATATTGATGATAGACTGTTAAATTCATAGATATTAGTAGATTTCATTCTCTACTTAACTCTTCTATGAACTAATATTTTCCGCTGCGAGTATTGATTTAAAACTTGTTGTCTATTGTATTCTATTATATTTTTTTCCCTGTTAAAAACTAACGATAATTTTATTGTATATTATCTTAGTCATAATATTCTTTACTGGGCTAGTTGAGCTCACCCTTTTTCCTTTTTGTTCCATTTTTCTTCTCAGGAGGCGAGAATATAGCGAGTACAAGTCGGGGTATGGAATGAAGGTTCTAGGGAGAGTTGTTTAGTAGTCCTCACCATTTTTGTAAAATAATGTATCAATAATTATGATGGGGATTTATTTGTATGTGGATATTGTCTAGATGACAATATCTGTATTTAAACTCATAGTTTACATGTTGTAATAATAAAGTTATAGTTGTTTCTGTACCATGTATTGACAACTCAGAATGGGTGATGTATACCTATTTTGGGGGCGTCACAGTTGGTATCAGAGCTTAGGGATATGATCTCTGGCGGAGATCGGGGAATAGAACTAGGAGGGGAGAGACGAGTAATTCCTTCGCTAGTGTGTCCTACCTAAGCTTATTTATTAGTTGGTCAGTATATAGGGATATTATGTGATATGTGATTCGCTTAATTAACCCTTATTTTATGGCAGTATTTAAGAATGACAACCGAGAATGTTAACAGTGGAGTTAATGAGACCGTGGAGATGCCTGTACTTACCAACGAGGAGAACGTACAACAGGCTGGCAATGTTCATCCTGTGAACAACACCACTGATCAGACGATGAATGACGCAATGTTTAGAAGCTTTTTGCAGTTCATGAAAAATCAGATGAGGGAGACTCGTGTTCAAAATACAGGAGGAAATGATAGCAATTCACGAGTTGTCACAGCCAAGCAGTTCAAAGAGTTGGGACCACCAGAATTTAAGGGAAAGCCAGATCCGATCATAGCGGAAACGTGGGTCAAGCAAATTACCAAGATATTCGATGTCTTGGGATGCATGGAGGAACAGAAGGTTCCGTTCGCCACCTTTATGTTCCGTGGTGAGGCAGACTACTGGTGGGAGTCTGTGAAGCGTACCCATCCAGCCGCACTCAGCATGTCTTGGGAGACGTTTCAAAAACTATTTAATGACAAATACTTTCCTGAAAGTGTTCGTCATATGAAGGAAGTGGAGTTTTTCAGATTAGAACAAAATAACATGACGGTGTCTCAGTACGAGGTAAAGTTTGCAGAGTTATCCAGGTTTGCACCTCATTTGGTGGAGAATGAGGAACGTATGACGCGGATGTTTCTGAGAGGTTTGAAACCCGGCATACGACAAAAATGGTAACCACTCTGGTGGTAATCATAGTTATGAGAATAGAAGAAGCGAGTCAGGAGGAGATTTTAAAAAGAAGAGATTCAACAACGACAATGTGAAAATGGCAGCACCAGCAACAACTGGTTCCAAGGGAGGGGAACGACCACCGGTCGTATGCTACAAATGCGGAAAAGAGGGACATATCAGTCCAAACTGCCCACAACAGTTCAAGTTATGCTATAATTGTGGAAAGGATGGACATATCGCTCGAGATTGTACGGTAGCGAAACCAATTCCAGCGGGGACGATGACTCAAAAGACTGTCCCAAAAAAGTCAAAGTCAACGGTTCCTGGAAGAGCTTTTGTTGTGACTGGTCAAAATGCGAGGAACCCAAACGAGGTGATCACGGGTAAGCTATTTATACATTCTTGCGAAGTTTATACCTTACTTGATACCGGTGCTACCGATTCATTTATCTCTCCTGCTTGTGCTCAACGTTTAAACTTAACTCCGGAGAAATTAGACTTTGACCTATCTGTGGAAACTCCGTTGGGAGAAACTTTCATCACATCCACTGTTTATAAATCTTGTTTGATTCAAGTTGGCACCATCACCTTACCTGTTGACCTTATCTCTCTAAAGATACTTGCTTTTGATGTGATTTTAGGGATTGATTGGTTAACAACTTATCATGCCAAAATTGATTGTTTTCGTAAGGTTGTTAGTTTTCATATTCCTAATCAACCTGTTGTTCGAATTCAGGCAACTAAACCATTAAAATCAATCATTGTCATATCTAATCATAAAACTATTCGTTTATTGAAAAACGGATGTCAAGCTTTCTTAGCCCATGTTATGGATTTAAATAAAGACACGTCAAAATTGAATAATATTCCTGTTGTTATTGACTTTCCTGACGTATTTCCTGAAGAACTTCCCGGTCTACCCCCAGAACAAGAAGTTGAATTCTTTATTGATCTTGAACCTGGTACAAAGCCCATTTCTAAAACCCCATATCGAATGGCTCCTATTGAACTTCAGGAGTTAAAGGTCCAACTACAGGAATTGTTGGACATCGGTTTCATTCGTCCTAGTACATCTCCTTGGGGTGCTCCTGTTTTATTCGTAAAGAAGAAAGACGGGAGTATGCGACTTTGTATTGACTATCGGGAATTGAACCATGTCACTATCAAGAATAGGTATCCTCTACCTCGTATTGATGACTTGTTTGACCAGTTGCAAGGAGCACAATTCTTTTCAAAAATCGACCTTCTTCTGGATATCATCAGCTGAAAATTAGAACTGAGGATATTCCAAAGACTACCTTCAGAACTCGGTATGGGCATTATGAATTTTTAGTCATGTCTTTCGGATTGACTAATGCTCCTGCGGCTTTCATGGATATGATGAACCGAGTATTCAAGGATTATTTGGACCAATTCGTTGTTGTCTTTATTGATGACATCCTCATATATTCCAAAAGCCGTGAAGATCATGAGCACCATTTGAAGCTGGTACTCCAAAGGCTTCGTGAAAACAAGCTATATGCCAAGTTAAAGAAATGCGAGTTCTAGCTTGAGGAAGTAGCATTTCTTGGGCATGCGGTGTCAAAACATGGAGTATCTGTTGACCCGACGAAGATTGAAGCAATACAGAGTTGGGAGCAACCGAAGACGGTGACTGAAGTTCGTAGCTTTCTTGGCTTAGCTGGTTATTATCAGAGATTCGTGGAAGGGTTTTCTCGAATCGCTACTCCATTAACCCAGCTAACTCGGAAGGATACAAAATTCGTTTGGAGCGAAGAATGCGAGAAGAGTTTCCAAGAGCTTAAGAGGAGACTTATTTCGGCACCTGTTCTAACAATACCATCTGGTACGGATGGATTTGTTATCTACAGCGATGCTTCGGGCAAAGGGTTAGGATGTGTTCTCATGCAACATGAGAAAGTCATAGCCTATGCCTCACGACAACTTAAAGAGTATGAGAGGAATTATCCTACTCATGATCTAGAGTTGGCAGCAGTCGTTTTTGCGCTAAAGATATGGATGCACTATCTATATGGGGAGAAAGTGGAGATATATTCAGACCATAAAAGCCTTAAATATTTCTTCACTCAAAAAGAACTCAACATGCGGCAGCGACGTTGGCCCGAGCTATTAAAAGACTATGACCACACTATTCAATACCATCCTGGAAAAGCAAACGTGGTAGCTGATGCGTTGAGTAGAAGGTCATATGCAGGAACAAGTGCGATGATGTCAAGTATACGCATAGAGCCAACTTTAATAGAAAAAGTTAAGGTTGTTCAAGCCACCGATCCGGAGTTGATGCATATGAAGAAGAAAGTAAAAGAAGGTGCTATTCCAGAAGCGAGAATCGATGAAGAGGGAATACTTCGAGTCCACTCCAGACTTTGTGTTCCTAACGACTCTGATTTAAAGTATAAGATCATGATGGAGGCACACAATACACCATTTGCAATCCATCCTGGAAGTACCAAAATGTATCGTGATCTTCGACATACATTTTGGTGGAACAATATGAAGAGAGAGATTGCAAAGTTTATCTCAACATGTTTAACTTGTCAACGTGTAAAGGCGGAGCATCAAGTGCCTAAGGGACCATTGCAACCACTTGAGATTCTGAAATGGAAGTGGGAACATATTACTATGGATTTCGTTACGGTTCTTCCCACGGTTTCTCAAGGCATCAATGCTATTTGGGTTATTGTTGATAGATTAACCAAGTCTGCTCATTTCTTGCCGATACGGGAGACTTATTCCCCTGAACGTCTTGCTCAAATGTATGTAAATGAGATTGTGAGATTGCATGGCATGCCAGTATCCATAGTTTCGGATCGTGACCCAAGATTCACTTCAAGATTTTGGGTTAGTTTGCAAAAAGCTATGGGCACGGATTTGCGATTCAGTTCGGCATACCATCCTCAAACGGACGGACAATCAGAGAGGACTATTCAAGCTCTTGAAGATCTATTAAGACTCTGTGTCCTAGATTTCAAGGGCAATTGGGATAAGTATTTACCATTGGTGGAATTCTCGTACAACAACAGTTATCAAGCAAGTATAGGTGTAGCTCCATTTGAAGCATTATATGGACGAAAGTGTCGCTCTCCAATATGTTGGGATGAGGTGGGTGAAGCAACATTGTTGGGACCCGAGTTAGTACATATGACTACCGAAAAGATCCAAATGATTCGACAACGTATACAAACGGCACAAGATCGACAAAAGAGTTATGAGGATCTTCATCGAAAGGACGTAGAATTTAGTGTTGGGGATCATGTATTGTTGTGTGTTGCCCCATGGAAGGGAGTTACAAGATTCAGGAAGAGAGGAAAGCTCAATCCACGATTTATTGGTCCATTTCAAATTCTTGACCGAGTAGGAAATGTAGCCTATAGACTCGCGTTACCTCCAAGTATGTCTCGTGTTCATAATGTTTTTCATATATCTGTGCTTCGTAAATATATGAAAGACCCGAACCACGTTATTGAGTTAGAACCAGATGAGATAGCCGAAGACTTAACGTACGAAGAGGTACCTGTCAAGATCTTGGATAGGAAGGAGCATGTCCTACGCACGAAGGTCATACCACAAGTTAAAGTTTTGTGGAGGAACCATGCTATAGAGGAAATGACGTGGGAGTTGGAAACGGAAATGAAAGCGAGGTATCCTCACCTTTTCGAAACACTAGGTACGTATGTCAATTTCGAGGACGAAATTTCATAAGGAGGGGAGGTTGTAAGACCCCAAATAATTAATAAATGAAATTTAATTTCCTCTAATTATTATTTTGAAATAAGGTTGATGTGATTAATGTGGATAGTTATGGGTAAACTACGCAAATATTTCAAAATAAGCAAGTGGTTATAAAATATTCATTGTTGTCGGGGAATATTCGTTTGGTCGTGGAATATTCGTATTGTCGGGGAATATTCGTACGACGGCACAGCCATGTGTGGGCCCAGGAAGAAAACGACAAATATAAGTTGTTTAAAAATAACGGCGTAGTTGTTACCGTTTACCCGATGGTTAAAACACAGTAATACGCGTTGTTGCACAGTAGCACACGGTATTGCACCAATTATTGACTCTTACGTAAGAAGGCACTACTCAATATAATGGTTACAGTAATTATTGTTCAGTATTTTATTATATTGGTTCAATAACTGTTGCGTTGATATTTTTATATTGCTGTTGTTTCAATAATTGTCATTACACAGTATTTTTCATTATCGAAGCAATAATTCATATTATCTGAATAATATTATTAGATAACATTATTGGCAATGTCTAGAAAGTTCTGTCTAAGGAGAGGTTTGGTCACTTAATTGCGCGCCAGTAAGAAGAAATTCTTATTGGAAAGCCCCCTCTTTCTTGGGAACGGCCTGGTTGTCAGTATTGTGATTCTGTAATATTATTTGTGAATAATTAAATTATTGATTTATATGATGAGGAAAATATTGATTTTATGTGGATATAGATGGAGAAAATTTTTAATGTGACAATTGTTGAAAATTAATATTTTATCTTTTTATGATAAAATAATTCATTTAAATATATTATTATATTTTAATAATATAATAATGATGATATTTTTACGATGAATGTGGGATCTATGAGTATATGTGGAGGAGGAGTATTTTTGTTACAAAAAAATATTTAAAACATGTTAAATATGTCGGTGGACCCCATTTCTTGACTGAAATTTGATTATAGCCTGTAAAATCGCTCGTTTGTGAATTTTGGTCAATTTCTGTTTAGAATTTGGAAAAACTTCCTTCTGTAAAGTTGTAGAGAATTGAATTTCCTATAAAAACTCGCGAGATTCGAATTTTCTGATAAAAGGGCTATTTATTATGAATTATTGAAGTTCCGAAGCTCCGAAATAATTGATTTTTGGAAGTTTTAAATATTTTTTTTAACAAAAATGTTTTTTCACTCCTTCTAGAAGATGAGCATGTGGGATATGTTAGAAATCTGATTTTTCAAGGAGGCGTATGAAATTTATAATATATTTTATAAAATTTTCTGCTTTGGTGTTCTAAGCAATTTCCTATAAATAGGTGCTTAGGTTAGAATTGAAAATCACACCAGAAACTGAAGTTTTCTCTCTCTATATTATCGAGCGTATTCTTGTGAGTATTTTGAGTATACTTTGAGTATTGCTATACGGTGAAAGTTCAAGTTATAGCCTATATCCAGTATTCCAGTTAGAAGTGCTGTCTTTCCGAGGTAAGGGATGTTATTTTCTTCTCAAATGATATTATTTCTTCAATATCATTATGCTGAAATATTGGTTGGAATTTTTTATCAAATTTGAAACTTTTTCATGTCGGGGTTACTATTCATGAGTTACTATTCACGAGTTACTATTCATGAGTTACTATTCACGAGTTACTATTCACGAGTTACTATTCACGAAGCGTGGAGATGTTTTTTTGTGAAATTTCTATCTTTTGGTGTCGGAGTTACTATTCACGTATACGATACTATTCACGTATACGGCACTATTCACGAATACGACACTATTTACCGAAAAATAAAATTTCTTCTTTTCGTCCAAAATATCTATTCCGGATACTAGCTTTGATTGTATCCATGTTTTGATCATTCTTGAATTTTACACCACTATGATTATTTTTGAGGTATTTTTGGACGTGGATAAAACAAAGTACGAATCCTTAATCCTTAATCCTTGTCATTTTGTTTCACTGGATTCGTTTCTTTAGAAATATTTTTTATCATCCTCAGTCTTAAATGATGATATTATTGAATATCTTTGGCCTATAGTGCAAAGATGAATGATTTATGATGAATATCTTTGGCCTGTAGTGCAAAGATGAATGATTTCTGATGAATATCTTTGGTCGTAGTGCAAAGATGAACAGGTGTTTAGATGAACATGACCAACTGATGAATGTCCTTGGCCTGTAGTGCAAGGATGAATATATGATTCCAGATATATATTGATTGGTGTTACAGGGATAAAAATATTGATGATAGATTGTTAAATTCATAGATATTAGTAGATTTCATTCTCTACTTAACTCTTCTATGAACTAATATTTTCCGTTGCGAGTATTGATTTAAAACTTGTTGTCTATTGTATTCTATTATATTTTTTCCCTGTTGAAGACTAACGATAATTTTGTTGTATATTATCTTAGTCATAATATTCTTTACTGGGCTAGTTGAGCTCACCCTTTTTTCCTTTTTGTTCCATTTTTCTTCTCAGGAGGCGAGAATATAGCGAGTACGAGTCGGGGTATGGAATGAAGGTTCTAGGGAAAGTTGTTTAGTAGTCCTCACCATTTTTGTAAAATAATGTATCAATAATTATGATGGGGATTTATTTGTATGTGGATATTGTCTAGATGACAATATCTGTATTTAAACTCATAGTTTACATGTTGTAATAATAAAGTTGTAGTTGTTTCTGTACCATGTATTGACAACTCAGAATGGGTGATGTATACCTATTTTGGGGGCGTCACAGTTGAAGGCTAATGATAATTTATTCTGCATTATCTTAGTTATAATATTTCTTACTGGGCTAGTTGAGCTAACCCTTTTACTTTCATTATTCTCTTCAGGAAATAAGAACGTAACAGGGACTAGTCGGAGAACGGAGTGACGGTCCAGACGATAGCAATAGTAGTCCTCATTATTCTTTGAAATAGTGTGTTAATAAATGTATTGAGGACTTATTTTGAGTTTTAATACTATCTAGAAGACAATATTTGTATTAAAACTCACAGCTCATGTTGTATATTTAAGATTGTATTTGTATGCTGTACCATGTATTTGGCGACTCAGAATAGGTGATGTATGCCTATTTTGGGGGCGTCACAGTTGGTATCAAAGCTTAGGGATATGGTCCCTGGCTAAGATGTGAGATAAGAACTAGGAGGGGAGAGACGGGGAATTCCTTCGCTAGTATGACCTACCTAAGTTCATTTGGTATTTAATTGGTCGGTCAGAGTATAGGGATAATATGTCATATGTTAATTAACCCTTGTTTTGTGGCAGTATTTGAAAATGACATCCGAGAATGTTGAGAACATCAATGGAGCACATGAGACCATTGAGTCTCCATAGATCAATAATCAGAATAATGTGCATCAGGAAGGCGACAATTCTCAGGCAAACAACAACACGGACCAGATAATGAACGATGGAATGTTCAGAGGATTTATGCAATTCATGCAACATCAGGCAAGAGCGGCTCCTGTCCAAAATGCAAGTAGAAACACTGGCAACTCTCGGACGGTCACCGCTAAACAGTTCAAAGAACTGGGACCACCGGAGTTTTTTGGAGAGCCAAAACCACTTAAGGTGGAGACGTGGATAAAGCATATCAACAAGATATTTGATGTCTTGGGAAGCTCCGAGGAGCAAAAGGTTCCCTTTGCCACCTTCATGTTTCGGGCAGAGGCAGATTACTGGTGGGAATCTGTAAAATGTACTCAACCTGCCGCACTGAAGATGTCTAGGGAGAAGTTCTAAGAACTGTTCAATGACAAGTACTTTCCCGAAATTATTCGTCACATGAAAGAGGTAGAGTTCATCAAGCTAGAGCAAAACAACATGACCATGTCACAGTACGAAGCCAAGTTTGCCGAGTTGTACCGGTTTGCGTCTCATTTGGTTGATAATGAGGAGAGAATGACGCGAATATTTCTAAGAGGTTTGAAACCCGATATACGTCAATATCTTATCTCTCATAAACTGTATTTGTATTCAGATGTTGTTAATAGGGCTCATTTATTGGAGCGCAATAATGAGTCAACCCAACCAAAAGAGAGCAGCCGGCAAAATGATAATAACAGTCATCGAAGCAGTGACAATAAGCGTGGAGGGAATTAACATGCCAGAAATGGTAACCACTTTGGTGGTAATCATGGCCAAAATAATAAGAATGGACATTTCAAGAACAGGAGATTCAACAATGATGGAAAGACGTCAGCATCAGCACCTGTCGTTAAGGAAGGAGAACGACCACCTATCATATGCTTCAAATGTGGAGGGGAGGGACGCATCAGTCCAAACTTCGCAATGCCCTCCAAAGCATTTTATAATTATGGAAGAGAATGACATCTGGCCCGATTTTGTTGTGCACCGAAGACAATTCTAGTTGGGATGGAGGCATCAAAGGTCGTCCTAGACAAGACAAAACTGGTAGTTCAAGGGAGAGCGTTTGTCGTGACCTCCCAGAAAGTAAGGAACCCGAACGAGGTCATCACGGGTAAGCTTATCATAAACTCTAGCGAAGTATATACCTTATTTGATACCGGTTCTACCCATTCTTTTATTTCTCCTACTTGCGCTCAACGTTTAAATTTAAATCCGGAGAAATTGGACTTTGACTTATCTATTGAAACTCCATTGGGAGAAATCTTCATTACATCCACTGTTTATAAGTCTTGTTTGGTTCAAATCAGTACCCTCACATTACCTGTCGATCTTATTTCTTTGAAAATACTTGCATTTGATGTGATTCTAGGGATTGATTGGTTAACTACTCATCATGCAAAAATTAATTATTTTCATAACGTTGTTAGCTTTCATATTCCTAACCAACCTATTATGCGAATTTAAGCAACCAAACCATTAAAATCAATCACTGTCATCTCAAGCCATAAAGCTATTTGTTTATTAAAAAACGGATGTCAAGCTTTCTTAGCTCAAGTCACGGATTTAAACAAAAATACGTCAGTTTTGAATGATATCTCTATTGTTAATAAATTTCTTGACGTATTCCCTAAAGAACTTCCTGGCCTACCCCTAGAGTGTGAAATTGAATTTTGTATCGATCTTGAACCCGGTACAAAACCTATTTCCAAAGCCTCATATCGAATGACTCCTATTGAACTTCAGGAGTTAAAGACCCAACTGCAGAAATTGTTAGACATCGGTTTCATTCGTCCTAGTACGTCTCCTTGGGGTGCTCATGTTCTATTCGTGAAGAAGAAATATAGGAGTATGCGACTTTGTATTGATTATCGGGAGTTGAATCATGTCACCTTCAAAAATAGGCACCCATTGCCACGTATTGATGACCTGTTTGACCAGTTACAAGGAGCCAAATTCTTTTCAAAGATTGATCTTCGTTCCGGATATCACCAATTAAAGATTAGAACCGATGACATTCCAAAGACGGCTTTCAGAACTCGGTACGAGCATTATGAATTCCTAGTCATGTCTTTTGGATTGACTAATGCTCCTGCTGCTTTCATGGATATGATGAACCGAGTATTCAAGGAATATTTGGATCACTTTTTGGTAGTCTTTATTGATGACATCATTATTTATTCCAAAATCCGTGAAGATCACGACCAACACTTGAGGCTGATACTCTAAAAGCTTCGTGAATATAAGCTTTATGCCAAGTTAATGAAATACGAGTTCTGGCTTGAGGAAGTAGCATTCCTTGGGCACGTAGTATCAAGTCATGGAATATCTGTTGACCTAGCAAAGATTGAAGCTATTCAAAGCTGGGAGCAACATAAATCAGTAACCGAAGTACATAGCTTTCTCGGCTTAGCTGTTTATTATCGGAGATTCGTAGAAGGGTTTTCTCGAGTCGTTACTCCATTAACTCAGCTGACTCGGAAAGATACAAAATTCGGTTGGAACGAGGAATGTGAGAAGAGTATTTAAGAACTCAAGAGGAGACTCATTTCAGCACCTGTTCTGACAATACCATCTAGCTTGGAGGGATTTGTCACAGTGATGCTTCGGTCAAAGGGTTAGGATGTCTTCTCATGCAACATGGGAAATTCATAGCCTATGCCTCTCGATAACACAAAGAATATGAGAGGAATTATCTTACTCATGATCTAGAGTTGGCAGCTGTTGTTTTCGTACTTAAAATTTGGAGGCATTACTTGTATGGGGAGAAAGTGGAGATCTTTACGGATCATAAAAGCCTCAAATATTTCTTCACTCAAAAGGAACTCAACATGCGACAACAACGTTGGCTTGAACTGTTGAAAGATTATGATTATACCATCCAATACCATCCTAGAAAAGAGAACGGGGTAGCTGACGCATTGAGTAGAAGATCATATGCGGGTACGAGTACGATATTGACAACGCAAAGGCCCATTTTGTGTGACTTGCAAAGGATGGAGATAGAGTTAAAGACTCCAGGGACCTATGTGATGATGGCGAATATACGAGCTAGTAGAATCGACTTTAATTGATAAAATTAAAGCTGCTCAAGTTACAGATCTTGAGCTGATGCGTATGAGGAAAAAAGTACAAGAAGGTGCTATACCAGAAGCAAGAATCGATGAAGAAGGAATACTTCGAGTCAACTCCAGACTTTGTGTTCCTAACGACCCTGATTTAAAGTATAAAATCATGATGGAGGCGCACAATACACCGTTTGCAATCCATCCTGGGAGTACCAAAATGTATTGTGATCTTCGTCATACATTTTGGTGGAGCAATATGAAGAGAGAGATAGCGCTGTTTATCTCAAGGTGTCTAACTTGTCAACGAGTCAAGGCGGAGCATCAAGTACCAAAAGGTCCATTGTAACCACTTGAAATTCCAGAATGAAAATTGAAGCACATCACCATGGATTTCGTTACTGGTCTTCCCAAGGTTTCTCAAGGCATAAATGCAATTTGGGTCATTGTTGATAGATTGACCAAGTCTGCTCATTTCTTACCAATACGAGAAACTTATACACTTGAACGTCTTGCTCGTATGTACATAAACGAGATTGTAAGACTACATGGTATGCTAGTATCCATAGTTTTTGATTGAGACCCAAGATTCACTTCACGATTTTGGGTTAGTTTGCAAAAAGCTATGGGCACGGACTTACGATTTTGTTCGGCATATCATCCTTAGACGGACGAACAATCAGAGAGGACTATTCAAACTCTTGAAGATTTATTAAGACTCTGTGTCCTTGACTTCAAGGGAAGTTGGGACAAGTTCTTACCGTTGGTGGAGTTTTCATACAACAACAGTTATCAAACAAGTATTGGCATGGCTCCATTCGAAGTGTTGTATGGAAAAAAGTGTCGTTCTCCAGTATGCGGGGATGAGGTGGGTGAAGCAATGTTGTTGGGACCGAAGTTGGTACGTATGACTACGGAAAAGATTCAAATGATTGGGCAACGTATAAAAACCTCACAAGATCGACAAAAGAGTTATGATGATCTTCATCGAAAGGACATGGAATTCGATATTGGAGATCGTGTGTTGTTATGTGTTGCTCCATGGAAAGGAGTTACGAGATTTGAAAAGAGAGGAAAGCTCAATCCTCGATTCATTGTCCCATTTTTAATCCTCGATCGAGTAGGAATTGTGGCGTATAGACTCACTTTACCGCCAAGTACGTCTCGTGTTCATAACATTTTTCACATATCCATGTTACATAAATATGTGGAAGACCTGAACCACATTATTGAGTTAGAACCGGACGAAATAGCGAAAGATTTGACGTATAAAGAGGTTCTTGTTCAAATCTTGGATAAGAAGGAATATATTCTACGCTCCAAGGTTATACCTCAAGTTAAAGTTTTGTGGAGAAACCACGATGTTGAGGAAATGACCTGGGGGTTAGAATCTGAAATGAAATCAAGATATCCTTACCTTTTCGACATACTAGTTACGTAACCTAATTTCGAGGGCAAAATTTCATAAGAATGGGAGGTTGTAAGACCCCAACTTTTTAATAAAGATGATTTTTCTATAAATATCATTTTTAAATATTATGGAATGAATTTGATATACTGTTATAGTTGTGGGTAATATTTATAAACTTTGTAAAGTACGCAAGTTGTTATATAATATTCGATTGGTTGGGGAATGTTCGTTTTAACAAGGAATATTCGTACGATGGCACAATCATTGGTGGATCCCACAACAGAATTATTGTCAAATTGAGTAAACGACAAAAATATTTTTATGAAAATAACGGCGGAAGTTTTACAGTTAAAACTGTTGAACTACTCGATAGTAAAAGTACAGTAATACGCGTGGTTGTATAGTAGCGCACGGTATTGATTATTGATGCTTACGTGGGAAGTCACTCAGTTTTGTTCAATTATTGCTTCAGTAATTGTTGCATAGTATCTCACGTTATTTGATTCAATTATTGTTGATATTTTATATATTATTAAATCAATAATTAAGATGACAGAGTTATTAATATTATTATTTGCAATATTAACGATGTCTAGAAGTTCTGCCAAGGAGAGGTTTGATCACCTAATTGCGCGCCAATAGGGAGAAATCCTTATTAAAAAGCCCACTCTTTCTTGGAAACGACCTGGTCGATTAATATTGTGAATTATAATATTAATGATAAATATTGTTAAATATATTGAGGTGTCTTTTTATGAAGTCACAAAAGTTATATATATATATATATATATATATATATATATATATATATATATTATTTTATTAGTATTATTAATGTAATAAAACAGAAAAACTTTTTATATAAAACAGAATACTTTTATAAAGTTATTTGTTTTATTAGACAATAATTATAATATATTATATTCTATTATGCATAGTGTTTTGCATAGTAAAATCTTTTTATATAAAACAGAATACTTTTATAAAGTTATTTGTTTTATTAGACAATAATTAGAATATATTATATTTTATTATGCATAGTGTTTGCATAGTGCCTGCATAGTATTTGTATAGTAAAATCTTTTTATATAAAATAGAATACTTTTTATAAAGTTTTATTTTATTTGATTATAAATAGAATATATTATATTTTATTGCATGGTGCAGCATAATATCCTTTCTATTTTTCTATAAATAGGATGTTTAGTTTGAATTGAAAATCACACCAGAAGTTCAGAGAATTCTTCTATAATCATGAGCGTATTTCTTTAGAGTTTTAAAAAGTTTTGAGCGTAGTGCAAGTTTTATTCAAGAATATCCTCACCCTACTAGTCGGAATAATCTTCTTTTATGGTAAGGGGTATTATTTCTTTCTTTCGTCTTCATGAAGAGAACTTCTGTTATTCCATTCTTTATTATTATGTTGCAATAACCTGTCTATGCGAAGTACCGTATACTTGGTGAAATTCTTCTATTATTCCATTCTATATTATTATGTTGGAATAACCTGTCTATGCGAAGTACCGCATACATGGTGAAATTCTTCTGTTATTCCATTTTTTATTATTCTGTTGGAACATCCTGTCTGTGCGTTACGCATGACCTGGTTCCGTTATTAATTATTCTGTTGGAACATCCTATCTGTGCATTTATGCATGACCTAGTTCCATTATTTATTATTTTGTTAGAATATCATGTCTGTGCGTTTACGCATGACCTGGTTCCATTATTTTTTATTTTGTTGGAATAACTTGTCTGTGCGGTCTATCGCATGTCTAGTTATTTCTTTTGTTATTCCATTCTTTATTATACTCAGTTGGTTAAAGTTTTGGCTTTTATACTCCATGAAATTAGTGGAATATCCTTGATATTTGCGCTTCATCCAGTATCTTTTCATGGAAATATTCTTCTGAGCATTCTTAAATTTTACTCCACAAAGAAGTATCCTGTTGACAATTTGGACGTTATTGGTTCCTGGATAAAATAATTCTTGAATTTGTTTTATTGAATTTTACTACCGAGTAGTTCAACAGTTTTAACGGTAAAACTTTCGCCGTTATTTTCATAAAAATATTTTTGTCGTTTTCTCAATCCGACAATAATTCTGTTATGGGGTCCACCAATGATTGTGTCGTCGTACGAATATTCCCTGTTAAAACGAATATTCCCCGACCAATCGAATATTATATAACAACTTGCATACTTTGCAAAATTTATAAATATTACCCACAACTATAACATTATATCAAATCCACACCATAATTTTGAAAAAAATATTTCAAAAAATTTAAATCTTTATTCATATAATTTGGGGTCTCACATATATAAACTTCCGTGACTTCATAAAAAGACACATCAATATATTTAACAACATTTATCATCATTATTATAATTCACAATATTAATCGTCCAGGTCGTTCCCAGGAAAGAGGGGGTTTTCCAATAAGGATTTCTCCCTATTGGCGCGCAATTAGGTGACCAAACATTTTCTTGGCAGAACTTCTAGACATCGTTAATATTGCAAATAATAATATTAATAACTCTGTTATCTCAATTATTGATTTAATAATATATAAAATATCGACAATAATTGAACAAATAACGTGAGATACTATGCAACAATTACTGAAGCAATAATTGAACAAAACTGAGTGACTTCCCACGTAAGCATCAATAATCAATACCGTGCGCTACTATACAACCACGCGTATTACTGTACTTTTACTACCGAGTAATTCAACAGTTTTAACGGTAAAACTTCCGCCGTTATTTTCATAAAAATATTTTTGTCGTTTTTTCAATCCGATAATAATTATGTTGTGGGGTCCACCAATGATTGTGCCGTCGTACGAATATTCCCTTTTAAAATGAATATTCCCCGACCAATCGAATATTATATAACAACTTGCATACTTTGCAAAATTTATAAATATTACCCACAACTATAACATTATATCAAATCCACACCATAATTTTAAAAAAAATATTTCGAGAAATTTAAATCTTTATTCATAAAATTTGAGGTCTCACATGGACCAACACTAGATCTGGACCACTAAATAAATTGGGCTACACCGCAGATAATTACATCCCAACATCAGGTTTTGATTTTGTAAGAACAAAATCAACCTTTGCAATATCTAGTACTGATAAAATATTAGTTTGCCATCTCTTAAAATTAGAACCAGAAAAAATATCAATTTTTGTGATGTCGGGTATGGCCTTAATTAGTAGCAGTTAACATAGCAGAATTCATGTTAATTTATCTTTAAGATTATAATAAAATAATTTAAAACATAGCAGAATTCACCTAAATGAATTGAGACGTGTGTAGAACACTCTCCTTAAGGATAATTTTCGTTCCTCGGATATTATATATTACCGGCCAGTACAAAAGGTCACATCAAATACCTTCCAAAATTCAACAATTTCATTTTCTCTAATGTATACTTAATTAGAGAAGGTGACATGAACAACTCATTGTTTTTTCGTGAGTTTTAGAACAAATGATTCAAGCGAAAGTGTTGAAGTGCAATATGTTTTATTATTATTATTATTATTATTATTATTATTATTATTATTATTATTATTATATAAAGTAGAAGACATGCATGCTAATCTCTTTTTATAAGAGTAGAAGACTTTCTATTTTATATTGTATCATGCATGGCTAAGAATTATAGCTATATACCAAAAGGTTTTGTAACGACTAGACTTTATCTGCAACTCCTAGAAACTTAAAGTTTTGCAACGGATAGAGGTATAACGGCTAGTAAATAAATTACTCAATTAATAGAAATCAATCTCATTGATATTGTAATGTAAGGAAATCAATTTTCGTAACTCAAACAATATAAAATTTAATATTAACAATAAAGCACTCTAATAAACTTAGACTTTAAAATTCCTTTTATATTTTATAAATTAAAAAAAAATCTATCAAATATAAGGAACAATAATATATCAAACGCGAACTTAATTTTAGCCGCATGTGTTGAATGGATAAGGTGGGAACTGAAATAGGTGTGTGCTGATAATGTTTAAGTTTTTTTCACGTCCACCCATCGAAAATCCAATTCGATTAATTATGACAACAATGGATTGCTGTGAACAAGATATTTATATTGAAAACAATGGACTATTTCATA
Source organism: Panax japonicus (assembly GCA_020205505.1). NCBI lineage: Eukaryota > Viridiplantae > Streptophyta > Magnoliopsida > Apiales > Araliaceae > Panax > Panax japonicus. The sequence continues at coordinate 7,510,065 of CM035100.1, forward strand.
ATAACCTGTTACTCATTATCATCTGGAAGTTTTTATTACAAAAGATACCCTAAACTACAGTACATCGATCATTCTCTTTATACCATCAGTTTTGCTTATAAATAAAGTTAACCTAACAACTAAATCTAGTTAATTACAACAAACTATAGTTTATAAGTTAGCTAGCTTCAGTATCATGTGAGCAGCATTATTCTTGTGTTTCTAATCACCGTCATAAGGACTAGTTGTATCAACAACTCTATCATCGTTCCTTCCATTCCAACCATTCCTTCTTGTTATATTAGTTATGCTTAAGCATTTGATCATAGCCAGTTTCACTTCCTTATTCCTTAGTAATAGACTGATGTACACATATGTTTTTACTAGTGACTTGTGCTTGTGTTGTTAGCTGCTGTTAAAGCCAATTGTGGTGCACTGATTGCACTATCCTTAATATATATATATGGGGTTCCATCCACAGCAACCGATTGTTGGGAGCAACTCATTTTTGGCCAGCCGGTACAGCTTGTACCGGCCTTAGAATTTTTTTTTTTATAAGCCGTAACAAGTTGTACCGGCTGGCCAAAAAAAGTTGCTCCACAACAACCGGTTGCTGTGGATGGAGACCCTATATATATATATACATATATATATATATATATATATATATATATGCATGCTACGTATACGCTGCGTACGTAATAGTGATGACCTGTGAAAATATTCGTCAGCATGTTTAGTGTGAAAAGTTGAAAACTACGGATTCCAATGCATGTTGGGTAGGTCTTATGTAGGTTCTCCTATAAAAGGAGGCTCAGTGCATATATTATTATATTATATCAACCCAAGTGCTAAATTAAACGCGATGAATTTCATATTTACATTGGAGTTCAACGTTAGAGCGGGAAGGGGAGCTTATAGGAGTTTTATTGAGGGTCTACGCTACCGATTGGCCGGAGATAGAGTGTCACATAATCGTCCCGTGCTCCCCCCTCAGGCGAACCCACCCACCGAATGGTTCGAAATTGTGCTGCGAACCAGAGAACATCATGTCCGGCTACTGTTCCGGCGGGGCAATCTCTACTTGGATGCCTACCAAATGGAGGGTTCTGAAACGTGGTTAGAGTTTTCGGTTCCCAATCAGACTCGACATCTAATTCCAGACTCCACTTTCCTGGGCTTCGATGGTAGTTACACCGGCACTCATGGCTTGGAAAATACAGCTGGAATAACAAGGGCGAGAATTCGACTCTGTCAACATTCCCTCACAAATGCTGTAAATCATCTCGCTACTTCCGATGACTGGCAAGTAAGAGCAGAGTCACTACTCGTCATCGTCCAGATGTTTTCCGAATCTATTAGATATGAAGATATAACAAACTTTATCCTTACATATTACCTCGCTGGTGAATCGGGTCCTGCACCCGAGGAACGGATCCTCGCACTTGAGAACAACTGGGGAACCATCTCCAACGCTTTGCTCCGCTCTGATGCCCATCCTGAACTCTGTATTTTCCCTCTTGGTTTCCCTGAAATATGGCCGATGAATTCAGCTGTGGAGGTGGCGGCTACAATCGGAATCCTGCTATTCAACGTCAGAGGAATTCCGTCGCGCGTCCCGCGCAGCTTGCTAGGGGCGGTGGATTTAGGACGAGCACTTGTGGAGGTGTTTGCAGTGCAAATCAACAACATCGACAAAGAGAACCCGGGCGACCTTTATGGGACAGTCACGGTTACAGACGGACTGATTTCTCAATACCTCTACAACCGGGAAAGGGGAAACTATGAATCAATTAAACCAGCCGAGAATGCTCTACTGTCTGGCCCCGCTGCTCGAGCCATCTCGGCCATGGATAGCTTCACCATCAACGTGGCTCTCATGGACAAGGACTCGTTCCCAGACTCTTCACCTGATGATCATATCAGCGATGGACAGATAGATTGGAACGTTTACCACCCCACAAATGAGTATGATGTACCTATATCTCAGAAAATCGATGGCCAGAATGGCTCGGCAACTGTGGTCTACGCGGTGTTCAGTAACGCGGCCCAAGCAATTTTGGAGGTTACAATGATAGATGGGGATGGGGAAAATCCAGCTAATGTTTATGGAACTCTTGCAGCTGCCAATACCAAAATTTCAAGTGATTATGAGAGTGTGCTCTTCCGGAAGGACTCGAGTGGAGACGTAGATGTAAGACCCGGGGAGCTCATTCCGTTGTCCAGATCCATAGTAGCCGTGCCATTGGACTCCGACCTCATAGTTCGCGCAAGTCTGTACGATTATGACACCATTTCCTCGGACGATGAGATTGCCAAAGGCACTGCAAACTTCCCTGCACAACTCTCCGGTATTTCACAACAGAATATATCTGGCGAGGACGGTAAGATACAAGTGAAGGTCACTTGGACTCCGTGAGATACGAAAAAAATTTAGGTATCTAGTTACCAACATTCTGAATAATATATATATATATATATATATATATATATATATATATATATGTGTGTGTGTGTGTGTGGGGGGGGGGGGGGGGGGGCTAATTATAGATACGTACGCTACGTACGTACTAGTTATGAGTGTGAATAAATGTTGCTTTCCTTCCCACGGGAAGAACTGAAGCAATCATATAGTATCATATATATATATATATATATATATATATAGTAACTATGTATGTTGCTATGATTAAATATATGAATATATGTATATGTTTGCCTCCTAATTAATTTTTTTTATGCTACCTAAACTTTCAGCATGGAGATTGGGGGTACTTTGGTAGTTTCGTCCTTTCTTTAAAAACTAATACAAAATTTCAACCATCCAAATTTTTAATCAAAATGCAAATATTCATCGAATGGTAATTAATAAAGTTTTTAATAGTTTTCATTTTTTTGTGGAATTATATATATGACTCAATAAAATAAATTAAGTGATGGGTGTTGATTTTATAAAATTCAAAATTTCAAATAATTATAAAATAGAGAAATGAGCCAAGAATAATATAAGAGTACAAAGCATAAAAAAAATTAAATAGATAAACACAAAAGTGTACATTTAAGCACTCTAAATGGTAGAGATTAAGAGAAAACCACATGCTTCTGTGCTCATTGAGCTGAGAAGTTTAGATAAATTTTAGAGCTTTTGAAGTTTTATTCTGTACGGTAGGAAGGAGATCAACGTCCATAAGGTAGAGTCGAAGCTTGATTATGACTTTTTGTTTTTTCTACTCGGTTCTAAATTATAAAATTATTATAATTAATTTTTGAAAATTAATTTGTTATATTTTTTATCTTAAAATTAAGATGATTCATTACTGTCCAAATTGTAATTGAATGCTTAGGCGATCACAATAAATTAAGATGGGTACGAAAGCCAAATTTAATTAAGTTTTCTTCACATCCAACCATCGAAAATCCAACTAGATTAATTAACAACTAGAAAAATAGAAGGCACTGCACTACTAAGTAACACGTTCCAATGCAGGTTGATCAGTCTTATCCTGTTTTTCTATAAAATGGCTTCAGCCTCTCACAATCTAAACAAAATAATATCAAAACTAAATAAATTAATAGAGTCCGATTAATATACTCTTAGAATTTGAGCTTAAATTTACGTGAGTTTGATTAATTATTTGAGATAAATCTACAAATAAATGTATTCTACTTTATTAGTAGATTAAAATCAAGTATTAAGAACCTCAAATTAATAAAATAATGAATGAGAAATTTAGGGGGTGTTTGATAAAAATTGAATGAATCTGAATCTGAATCTGAATCTGAATGAGCTGAATCTGAATCTGAATGAGCCGAATCTGAATGAAAAAAACTGTTTGATAACTGACATATCTTAAAGATCTGAATGACATATTTTTAATATTTTACCCCTCTGAAAAAATTCAAAGTTGTTGTAAATTTATTTAATATTACATAATATAATAGTTAATATTTTTTTTATTATTTTTATCATTATTTTTAATTTTTTTACTTCATTCAGCTAACCATTCAGCCATTCAGACCCAAAATTCGGACTTAACCATCCAGCCAACACATCTGACCGATTCAGCCATTCAGAATCAAAACAAACGCACTTAATGATTCAGCCACTTACCGATTCAGTCATTCAGACTCATTAAGTTCTAAACAAACAGCCCCTTACTCTCAAAAATCACCCATTGAAGATGATAAATATATGTTTGTGGGAAGTTGAGTTCCACTTGAGAACTAACCATTAAATGAGTATATAAACAATTAGATTGCTCTTGGATTTGGACACCAAAAGACACTCCACTTTTATGGAGGAGAGATGACTTAGCCAAGACTTGGTTTGGATTCATCACACGTGCCATGCCGCCTCCCCGACACAAATTGGTCGGGCGTGGGTCTCCTATATATCTTTTTGGGCAAAAATTTTGTTTTGTTTAGTTACGTTAATTTTATTTATTATAAACTGTTCGTTCAAATTAAACAACCATGTCTTTTCGTCCATGCATTTTCATATGTTGAAGGGTCACATTAATCAGCTATAAATATACTACGAAGTCAGTCATTCAATCATTGAAATTTTTTATTAATTCAATCATATTTAGAGTTCATTTGAAAGAGTTCGGGGCATTCATTGGTTCTCTGTGTGCACTATTTGTAGTGTTGCTATAGTACACATTGTCCTTAGACGACAAATGCTAAAACTCTTAAGCACCTAAGGAGAGCGCAATTGTCTTAAATACTTAGTACCAAATACTACCCTTGACATAACAATCCTAACATATATAACTAACTAAACAATTCTAGAGATACTGTGTAACGACCCCAAAATCTAGAATATTTTTACTTTCGAATCTTGTGCGTATTCTAGTTCCCCGTCAATAATCACTATTATACTTGATAAAACTTGTATATTCTCAAACTTTTTACAACATTCAAATATAATAAAGATATAAAAAATTAGTTGTTTAAAACTTTTCTCAATAATTTAATAAAAACCATAAATTTCAAAACCTTTTTCACCACTATTCGCCCCCGAAATTGCAACCTTCACAATTCATACTTATATCTCAAAATTATATATATTCTATGATTCATCTCAAATGTCAGTTGCGAATATAAAATTCGACTTTTGATATTGAATTTATTCTTCTAAACCTTTGTAACTATAATTCATCAATTATAAATCATCTCTCATACATTATTATCATCATATCAATTTACTTTACAAAGTAAGCGTAAAGCTACACTTCAAATTCAAAACGAACATTCTTTATTTCATAACTCAAGGTTTACATAACTTAGCTCATGTACATTATAAGAGTCATATTGACTTAATCTAAATCCAACTAAAGAAAACAATAAAATCTTCTTCTTATCACGTCTCAAGTTTTTTTCGCCATAATCATGAGAGAATTATATTCTTAATCAGTAAATAAAGATATTTGCAAGTATGAGCGTGACGGCTCAACAAATCTAACATTTAACACAATATTTCATTCTTCACATACCATACATTCTTTATAATTCATTCGTGTTACATATATTTCATGATATGCATTGTATAATGTAACACCCCCTTTCCCAAAAGGAAAAAGGGATGTCACGCACAAACATAATAAATACAAATCTCTAATAAACCTCAAAATATCTCCAATAAAATTTTATACCAAATGTCACATACTCCAATTTAAATAGAATGAACTCCACATTTATATAGTCTCTACTAAGAATAAATAAATATCAAAATAGTTCCCAAAACATCCAGTTACAAAATCTTAGGAAACCCAAGTCTAATAAAAATCTCAAAAGCTAATTTACTCATTTGGATCAAAGGTAGCTCTCATCCCACAAATCCTGATCACCCCTGATTACCTGCCGGAAAAAGAACACAGCGTGAGCCAATTGCCCAGTACGGATATGAAGATGAATAAATATATCACAATAAATAATGAATCTAAAAGAATTGAACGGATGAACACATGTAAATTACAAACGAATTACGAATAGATCAAAATTTGAGAGTCCATTAACAAATGACCAACACTGTCAATCGAATAATTATAGCCAAAAGAATTCTAAATAAATAAGGCTGAATCAAATGGTTGTAAGATAACAATTTCATACTGAGCTCAAATACAAATAGCCAAAGGCTAACAAAATACATCGGTACCATGATGTATACAAATCAAATCGGATAGTACGCACGACACATACGTCACTAATCCGCCAAACAAATCGAATCAAATCAAATACTGGGTCGACCCATACGTATCTTGAACAAATATATCAAATGGCCAAAGCTTATACCCAGAGCATACAAAAGGATACGCCGTGGACTAATCACACCGCCACGGAAGGTGTCATGCCCTTGTGTCAAGAGGACATGCCTGTGGTACCCCCACAGGTGGTTAGCTCAAGTATACCCTAAGGATCAAACTACAAAATGTAAGCCAAAAGGGGTTCAAATCACAAGGCTTACATGACCATATTCAAATGAAATCGAATTATCAAATACAAACATACCCAATTAGTACAAGATATCAATGATCAAAACAACTCCGAGTGTGAACGAAAATATACGAACAATGGTACAAACGAATAAAGTCTCCAAAATATATTGACACGATTAACTAGTTCAAAGAGTACAAATATGAATTCGAATATCAACGCCAAAACGAAACAATCTCAATAATTTTGACAAGAAGGAATAATCCCAAGAGGCAATACCAATTTCTAAACGAGTACGAAACGAACGAATTAAACTTAAAGGAATATCGCTGAAAAAGTACGGAATTCGTACCTTAAAATAATACCAAAATAATTCGCCGAATCCAAATATCACCCGCTAAACTCCCCCAATCCGATCTAATTATCAAAATAAAATATAAAGCATATAATTAAATTACGAACTCATACAAATTATATTTTTACAAATTTAATAATTTTAATATACTATATTCATTTTATGCTCAAAAGATATATTTTAACTATAATAACAATATTATAATATTATTTATTTCTGTCCCTTTTTTTTAAAATTTCTGCATATTTTATATATATTATATATAACAAATCCACCACTGCATATATATATATAGCCGAATTAATCAACTGCTGCAGATCTATATATAGAAACTAATATTCATGTTGCTAATACAATTTTCGCAGGCTTGCATTTAGTAAGATAGTAGTAGAAGTAGGCACACATATTATATAATATATCATGAAGCTTGAAAACTAAAAAGAAAATTTGATGCAAATATATATATATATATATATATATATATATATATATATATATATATATATATATATATATAATGATTACATGAGTTCTAGATTTCACTTTTGGTATGGGAACTAAAATTAGATACTGCTAATACATGAACAAAATAACAAGCAGGAAAACCTCTCCAAAAAAAAGAAGAAGAAAGTAGCTTACCAGTTTTCTTTTTTTCTTTTTTTTAGTTGCGGCTGAGTTCTGTTTTTCTTTTCCTTCAATTGATTCGCATAGATATAATAAAGCAATTAGGGTTTAGGTTTATTTATTAATTAATATGTTTTATTAATTCTTTTAATTTAAATAGAATTTAAAATTAGACAAATATAGTTTAGACCCAATTAATTTTAATGGCCCAAATAAATTAACCACAGTTTGTCCCAAATATTAGAAAAGTCCAATTAAATATTTTAAACCTTACTTAATTATTTTATTGGGTATTACATCACCTTCCCCTTAAAAGGATTCCGTCCCTGGAATCAAAAGAATAGAACGTACCACATTTTCAAAAAGATGAGGATATTCCACTCGAATAGACTCTTCTATCTCTCAAGTAGCTTCCCGCTCCGAATGGTTTTTCCACAAGACTTTAACAAAAGAAATTGTCTTCCTCTTCATAATCCGTTCTTAGCGATCTAGAATCGCCTCTACTTCTTCCTCACAAGTAAGATCTTCTTGAATCTTATGTAACGGGTATTGCACAACATGAAGCGGATGATAGTTGTATTTCCTTAACACCGAAACATGAAAGATATTATGCACATGAGATAATTGTGGAGGCAAAACAACCCGATATGCCACTTCTCCAAATCTCTCAAGGACTTCAAAAGGGCCAATGAAACGTGGACTAAGCTTCCCTTTCAAACCAAACCTTCGAACACCTTTCCATGGAGAAACTTTCAAAAACACGTGTTCACCAGGTGTGAATTCAAGAGCCCTCCTATGAATATCAGCATAACTCTTCTGCCGCGATCTAGCTTCTTTTAATTTTTCTTTAGCCACTGCTACCTTCTCCGTAGTAATCCTAACCAAATTGGGTCCTTCTATTATCCTTTCACCAACCTCATCCCAACAAGTTGGAGCTCGACACTTCTTACCATATAATGCTTCAAAAGGGGCCATACCAATACTAGCTTGCCAACTATTATTATATGCGAACTCCACCAAACTCAAATAATCATCCCAGTTTCCTGTCCACTCTAAAGCACAAGATCGCAACATGTCTTCTAATGTCTGAATAGTTCTTTCCGATTGTCCATCTGTCTGCGGGTGAAAAGCTGTACTATAGTTGAGTCGCGTTCCCCAAGCTCGTTGAAACCCTTTCCAAAATCGAGAAGTAAACCGCGGATCCCGATCCGAAACAATAGAAACTGGAGTTCCATGAAGCCTAACAATCTCACGTTGAAAAATATCTGCTAACTTATTTACCGAAAAATCTTCACGAATAGACAGAAAATGAGCCGATTTAGTCAAACGATCCACTACCACCCAAATAGTATCATTCTTTTTAAGAGTCCTCGGCAACCCAGTCACAAAGTCCATCGAAATGTCATCCCATTTCCACACAGGAATCTCTAACTGTTGCAACAAACCACCAGGCCGCTGATGCTCTATTTTCACTTGCTGACAAGTAAGACATTTACTCACAAATTCAGCTACATCCCTTTTCATTCCACCCCACCAAAAATTCTCCTTCAGATCCTTATACATCTTTGTAGAGCCCAGATGAATAGAAAATGGCGAACTATGAGCTTCAGTCAACACTACCTCACGAATCATTGGATCCATTAGAACACATAACCGTTTACCGAACCATATTATACCTTGCTCATCAATACGATACTCTGGTTGCTTACCCTCATTCATATTTTGCGCTACAGTCCATAACTCACCATCCTCCTTTTGGGCTTCTTTGATACGCAAAATAAGAGAAGGTTCCACCCTCATACCAGCTACCAACCCATCAGAACCTCTAGCATATAGCTCCAAACCCACACGCTCCATATCCGAGATAAGTTGAGGTTGTGTAACCAAGGCAGCTACACTCCCTGAACTCTTCCGGCTAAGAGCATCTGCAACCACATTAGCCTTACCGGGGTGATACTGAATCATGGCATCATAATCCTTAAGAAGCTCCAACCAACGCCTTTGTCTCATGTTAAGCTCCTTCTGAGTAAAAATATATTTAAGGCTCTTGTGGTCGGTGAAAATGTCACAAGTCTCTCCATATAAATAGTGCCTCCAAATCTTTAGGGCAAAAATAACTGCTGCTAGCTCCAAGTCATGGGTAGGATAATTCACTTCATAAGGTTTAAGTTGTCTGGAAGCATAAGCAATTACCTTACCATGCTGCATCAAAACACACCATAATCCTTTCTTGGAAGCATCACTGTAAATTTGATAACCTCCTGTTCCCGACGGTAATGTAAGCACTGGAGCCGACACAAGCCTCTTCTTAAGCTCCTCAAAACTTTTCTCACGTTCCTCATTCCACACAAACTTTATTCCCTTCTTCATCAACTGAGTTAACGGCAAAGCTAACAACGAGAAACCTTCCACAAATCGCCTGTAGTACCCTGCCAAACCCAAGAAACTCCTTATTTCAGTTACCGTGGTAGGTCTTGGCCATTTAGTGATAGCCTCAACCTTCGCAGGATCGACCTTAATACCTTCAGCAGACACGACATGTCCCAAAAATGCTATCTGTTCTAACCAAAACTCGCATTTGGAGAACTTAGCATACAACTTATTCTTTTGCAGAACCCCCAAAACAGTACGAAGATGCTCTTCATGCTCCTCCTTAGACTTGGAATACACCAAAATGTCATCAATGAAGACAATGACAAATTGGTCCAAATACTCACTAAAAACCCGATTCATCATCCCCATAAACACTGCCGGAGCATTAGTTAACCCAAATGACATCACCAAAAACTCATAGTGCCCATATCGAGTACGAAAAGCTATTTTTGGAATGTCCTCTTCCCTCACCCTCAACTGATGGTACCCCGACCTCAAATCTATCTTTGAGAAGAACTTTGCCCCTTGGAGCTGATCGAAAAGGTCATCTATCCGTGACAATGGATATCTGTTCCTGATAGTGATCCGATTTAGCTCCTTATAATCTATACATAATCTCATAGATCCGTCCTTCTTCTTCACAAATAATACTGGAGCACCCCATGGCGATACGCTTGGCCTAATGAATCCACGATCTAACAACTCCTGCAATTATTCCTTCAACTCCTGTAACTCTAATGGAGCCATCCTATAGGGTGCCTTAGAGATAGGTTACGCTCCAGGAATGAGCTCAATAGTAAACTCAACTTCCCTTGGCGGTGGCAATCCTGGCAGATCCTTAGGAAATACCTCAGGAAATTCTCGCACAACTGGATAGTCATCAAGTTGGGGCTCATCCCTCGAGGTATCCTTCACATAAGCCAAATAACAGTCATGTCCCTTAGAAATCATTTTGCTCGCCTTCAAGGCTGAGATCAACTTTACAACACCATTCGGCTTTGAACATTGAAACTCGAATTCTGGATTATCTAAGGGTCCAAAAATAACTTTTCTCGCCTGACAATTAATAGTGGCTCGATGCTTACTCAGCCAATCCATACCCAAAATAATATCAAAATCATGCATCACCATCGGAAGTAAGTTAGATGCGTACACTTTCCTCCCTAACTTCAAAGGACAATCGCGAAAATGCTCAGAAATAATCACAGAATTCCCCATCGGGGTAGCAATAGACAAATGAGAATCTAATATTTGAGAAGACACACCAAGATGACGAGTAAATGAAAGTGCAACAATAGAGTGTGTAGACCCAGTGTCAAACAAAACCGATGCCTCACGATTTCCTACAAGAATAATGCCTGAAATAGTACCTAGTGCTTGGGCTGCCTGATTAGCTATCAATGCAAAAACTCTCCCACCGGTGTTGCGCTGACCGCCATTACCAGCATTACCGCCTCCCCCATTATCACGCTGAACTATGCAGTCCCTTGCTCTATGTCCCATCTGTCCACATAAGAAACAAGCCCCTGTATTTCTATAGCACGCCCTACCAGCATGATACCCACCACAAGTAGCACATGGAGCAGGTGGAAGTGGCAAAAGGTTCGGATTGCCTCCACCTGCCGGTCCCGGATAACGCCCCTGAATTTGACCCTGTTGGCGATGCTGACCCTGATTCTGATTTTGCTGGAAGACCCTGTTCTGTTGAAATCCCCTATTTTGATACTGCCCTCTAGCTTGCCATTGACCCTGCTGCTGACCTCCATGACCACCCTGCTGCATTGGCTAAGCAAAATCCCTTCTTGGATTAAATCGCTGACCCGATGGAGACTCATTCCAATTATTTTGCCTTCTATTCTGATTCCTGCCAAACTGTCCCATCCCTTGCCCTTGCTGATCATCTCTATCTCTCTTTCGACTCCCATCTGATCTTGAAGCTCGAAAGTCCTTGTGCTCCATCTCCACACTCTTAGCTGCATTGGCCACCTGTGATACATCTGTAAATATGGTGTGGATGATCGATCTCCTATACTCGTATTTCAAAGCCCATTTAAACTTTTCTGCCTGATATGCAGCTGTCCCAGCTATCGAACCCGCAAAACCAGCCAATCTCGTAAACCTCGCTATGAAATCATTAATAGTCTCATCATCCTTCTGCCGAATGGACACAAATTCCCTGATGTATGCATCCCTATCAGCATTTGGGAAATACTGCTGATAGAAAAGGTCACAAAAACCGCTCCATATGAGTCCATCCATAAATCCATCTCCCTGTGTAGCCTTCAACGATTTCCACCATCGCTGAGCATCATCCTCTAGCTTATAAACTGCTAACCTCACCTTCTGATTTTCTGAACACCCAATAACATCAAAAATCTTCTCCAAGTGGGCGATCCAGTTCTCCGCATCAATTGGAGTTGGAGCAAAACGAAAAGAGTTAGGCTTCTGCTTAATGAACCTCTCCAATAACACATACAACGGCTGCACTTGCTGACCCACTTGATCCTCGGGAGGAACATTCTGCTCATGCTGTGGTATCTCTGCATCATCCCTCATGCCATTTGCATGCTGATTTCCTTGCATCTGAGGAATACCCTGCATAGCCTGTGCCACGGCCTGCGTAACTGCCTCATTCACCATTGCTGCAACCATAGCCGGGGTTATTATTGCATTACCCTGGGCCCCATCATTTCCACCCTGGTTAACAGCCTCAGCCTGGGGCTGCCTCTGACCCCTCCTACCGTTATTACCGGCCTGCCTCCCAGCAATTCTCGAAGACTTACGAGCCATCTACGATACAAAATCAAACAGACGAGAACAAACATATCAAAACAAATAATCAAGGCCAAATTTGTGCAGAACATAAATCAAACGTAATACAAATCTTATAACTACCCAGTGGTCTACCCATAACTCACAGGTCAAGCCTAAAAGGCAATCTACAAGATCATAACCTAAGCTCTGATACCATATGAAACAACCCGGGTCAAATTCCGAGTCCGGAACAAATCTTGGGTCAAATCCCAAGTCCGAATCGAATCAAATATATCCAAATAAGGCCTCAAACCACTGGCCTAATAGTATCTTCTTGGGTCATCTAGCCCACCACAGGCTCCCAAAAGGGTATGACTTGAAGGTACTATTGGTAGTTACTTAATTCCTTATATGCAGACAAATTTTCCTCTCATCTTTCGATGTGGGACTGGGGTGTTACAAACTCCCCCACTTAAATTTCTAACGTCCCCGTCAGAATCCGATCACACACACGGGCCCAAAGATCTTTGCCTCTCTAGCCATTGTGGGATAATATCGGCTGGCTTCGTGTCCCAACCTCCGGACCTCCATCTCTCCATTGTGGGATAATACCACCAGCCTTCGTGTCCCCACCTCCGGCAACCCGATCGGATGACCCGACCCGAGCTTTCGAGAGTCGGCTCTGATACCAACTCTGTAACACCCCCTTTCCCAAAAGGGAAAAGGGATGTCACGCACACACATAATAAATACAAATCTCTAATAAACCTCAAAATATCTCCAATAAAATTTAATACCAAATGTCACATACTCCAATTTAAATAGAATGAACTCCACATTTACATAGTCTCTACTAAGAATAAATAAATATCAAAATAGTTCCCAAAACATCCAGTTACAAAATCTTAGAAAACCCAAGTCTAATAATAATCTCAAAAGCTAATCTACTCATTTGGATCAAAGGTAGCTCTCATCCCACAAATCCTGATCACCCCTGATTACCTGCCGGAAAAAGAACACAGCGTGAGCCAATTGCCCAGTACGGATATGAAGATGAATAAATATATCACAATAAATAATGAATCTAAAAGAATTGAACGGATGAACACATGTAAATTACAAACGAATTACGAATAGATCAAAATTTGAGAGTCCATTAACAAATGACCAACACTGTCAATCGAATAATTATAGCCAAAAGAATTCTAAATAAATAAGGCTGAATCAAATGATTGTAAGATAACAATTTCATACTGAGCTCAAATACAAATAGCCAAAGGCTAACAAAATACATCGGTACCATGATGTATACAAATCAAATCGAATAGTACGCATGACACATACGTCACTAATCCGCCAAACAAATCGAATCAAATCAAATACTGGGTCGACCCATACGTATCTTGAACAAATATATCAAATGGCCAAAGCTCATACCCAGAGCATACAAAAGGATACGCCGTGGACTAATCACACCGCCACGGAAGGTGTCATGCCCTTGTGTCAAGAGGACATGCCTGTGGTACCCCCACAGGTGGTTAGCTCAAGTATACCCTAAGGATCAAACTACAAAATGTAAGCCAAAAGGGGTTCAAATCACAAGGCTTACATGACCATATTCAAATGAAATCGAATTATCAAATACAAACATACCCAATTAGTACAAGATATCAATGATCAAAACAACTCCGAGTGTGAACGAAAATATACGAACAATGGTACAAACGAATAAAGTCTCCAAAATATATTGACACGATTAACTAGTTCAAAGAGTACAAATATGAATTCGAATATCAACGCCAAAACGAAACAATCTCAATAATTTTGACAAGAAGGAATAATCCCAAGAGGCAATACCAATTTCTAAACGAGTACGAAACGAACGAATTAAACTTAAAGGAATATCGCTGAAAAAGTACGGAATTTGTACCTTAAAATAATACCAAAATAATTCGCCGAATCCAAATATCACCCGCTAAACTCCCCCAATCCGATCTAATTATCAAAATAAAATATAAAGCATATAATTAAATTACGAACTCATACAAATTATATTTTTACAAATTTAATAATTTTTATATATACTATATTCATTTTATGCTCAAAAGATATATTTTAACTATAATAACAATATTATAATATTATTTATTTCTGTCCCTTTTTTTTTAAAATTTCTGCATATTTTATATATATTATATATAACAAATCCACCACTGCATATATATATATATATATATATATATATATATATATATATATATATATATATAGCCGAATTAATCAACTACTGCAGATCTATATATAGAAACTAATATTCATGTTGCTAATACAATTTTCGCAGGCTTGCATTTAGTAAGATAGTAGTAGAAGTAGGCACACATATTATATAATATATCATGAAGCTTGAAAACTAAAAAGAAAATTTGATGCAAATATATATATATATATATATATATATATATATATATAATGATTACATGAGTTCTAGATTTCACTTTTGGTATGGGAACTAAAATTAGATACTGCTAATACATGAACAAAATAACAAGCAGGAAAACCTCTCCAAAAAAAAGAAGAAGAAAGTAGCTTACCAGTTTTCTTTTTTTCTTTTTTTTAGTTGCGGCTGAGTTCTGTTTTTCTTTTCCTTCAATTGATTCGCATAGATATAATAAAGCAATTAGGGTTTAGGTTTATTTATTAATTAATATGTTTTATTAATTCTTTTAATTTAAATAGAATTTAAAATTAGACAAATATAGTTTAGACCCAATTAATTTTAATGGCCCAAATAAATTAACCACAGTTTGTCCCAAATATTAGAAAAGTCCAATTAAATATTTTAAACATTACTTAATTATTTTATTGGGTATTACATATAATGTATCGGATACTTCATACGATGTATTTCCCTTTAACTACTAACAATTATTCATATTTATCAACTCAACAATTTCAACTACAATATTCACAAAACATTTATGTAATACCCGAAAAAAAAATATATTTAATTGTTAAACATTAATTGGACTTTGTTTTTATTTGGGTCAAACTAGTTATTTAATTTGTGTGGGCTAATAAATATTAATAAGTGATGGGTAAATTAATTTAGTACAATTTGGGCCTAAAAAAAATTATTAATTGGGTTTAATTTATATGTGGATAATAAATCCTATTAGAACTAGGATAATTAATAAAATATTGATAATAAACAACAAAAACCTAATCTTCTTCGCATATAATTGTTACGAACTGAAGAGGAAAAGAAGGGAGAAAAGCGGCTGTGAACTGTAAATCGAGAAGGATGTTATCTGGGTTAGGAAATAGAAAGAAATTATCAGGTTTGTCTATACCTTCGAATTTTACTTTCTTTAGAAAATCATGATAATGGTGATGTTAGTTGGTAAAGAAAAAAAAAGAGAGCAAGACAGATATATATATATATATATATATATATATATATATATATATATATATATATATATAGTGGATGG
Source organism: Panax japonicus (assembly GCA_020205505.1). Classification (NCBI taxonomy): domain Eukaryota; kingdom Viridiplantae; phylum Streptophyta; class Magnoliopsida; order Apiales; family Araliaceae; genus Panax; species Panax japonicus. The sequence goes on from CM035100.1 coordinate 7,526,076, forward strand.
GAGAACATTTGACCATTAATATACTATAGATATAATGATTGCATGGGCATGGGTTTATATATATAACTTTAGAGTATGCTTTTAATAAATACCATATTGGCGTAAAGTAGAGATTTTTTTATCTGCCATGCGAATTTGGATGCTTTTATGAATTGGTGGGATTGGGCAATATAATACAATAATAATAAAAAAAAAATCTCTGATCTCTCTCTTAAAGGGGTTTTGTTTGTATTCAAATTAACTAATGTAGGCATGAACAAGTATAATTTTAAAATAAATATTCAGAACATAATTATGTACTTTAATTATGTACAAAAGTGTAACTATGTACAGAAGTGTACATACTTAAGCTATTCAAATTTTAAATTTTTGAATAATGTTATAATAAATATAATCATAACTATAAAAACTGTTTAGCATGAGTACAATATTTTGTAATTGTATTTATAGTTTTATTATTTTGTTTAATTAGCTCGAATGGAGGGAGTCTAAACGAGTTATATTTGGAATTATAATTTTGGATATTGCATTGCTTAATCAGGTACGGATTCCGTACTCTTTCAGCGATACCTTTGTTAATTTTGATTGTTCGTTTTGTTCCTCGTTTCGAATTTCTGTTATTATTTTACATAATTGTTTCTTGTGAAATTGATATATTTATTTCATTTTGGAGTTGACACATTGGACTCGTACTTGTACTCTTTGAATGAGGTTATCATGTCTAATATTTATTTTGATAATTGTAGAGCGGTACATGTTGCTACCTTTTTTTTGAAACATTGTGACTATAATTTGATTTGGTTCAACATGTACATATAGAACCCTTTTGTTGGTATTAGTCGCATGTGTTGTGACATGATATTTTTGTTAGAATATACCGTAGGGTATACCTGAGCTATAACCACCTGTGGGGGTACCACATGCATGTCGTCTTGGCACGAGAGACATGACACTTTCCGTGGCGGTGTGATTAGTCCACGGCGTCTCCATTTTGGGCTCCGGAGTAAATGGGTCATTTGGTGTTTTGTTGTGGGAGGCGTATGGGTTAACCCTAGTTTTCTGTTCTGCGGATTGGTGATGTTGTGCCAAGCACACCTATCCGATTTACATACATTTGGATTCGCGGTCCAATGTGTGATTTGCCTGTATGGCATTATTTTGACTTGCCTGTGTGGCATGGTTTGACTTGCCTGTGTGGCATCATTTGACTTGCCTGTGTGGCATTATTTTGACTTGCCTATGTGGTAAGGTATACTTCTGAGCTCATTCGGTATAAAATAACTCCAGCCATTTGTTTCAGCCTATTATTTTATTTGATTAGTTTTGTTGGTTTCTGTTCAGTTCAAGTCATTAAGTTAGTCACTTCAGTTCGTTATTTCTTTACTCTTTTATTTGTTTCGTCAATTACATTGATTCAGATATATTCATTACGTTGATTCAGATATATTCCATTCAGATCTTTGGATATTATACTTTCGTTCGTATTTGCACTTGAGGCTTTGTTCAATAGTTTGTCTCAGTTATTTTCGTATATTAGTTGTATATCTTTTGTATATCTGTATCCGTACTGGGCAATTGGCTCATGCTGTGTTTTTCTTCCGGCAGGTTTGCAGGGGTGATTCAGGGCTAGTGTGATGGGAGTATTGCCTTTGACCATCTAGGTGGATTCGAATTTTAGGTTTTGATTATTTTGACTCTATGTTGAGAATCGTATTTAATGCCTTGTTGATGGTTATCATTATTACATATTTGAAGTCTTTAGTGCTCTGTTTAATAATTTTGAGGTTTGTTGTGCTTTGCACGTGACCCTCCCTTTCCTTTTCGGGAAGGGGGTGTTACAGAGATGGTATCAGAGCTTAGGTTCTTTCTTGTAGAAAACCTATTTAGGTTTGACCTATGAGTTGTGGGTAAACCATTGGGTAGACGTAGGAGTTTGATTCAATTTTGTTCTTTGTTTGGTTGGTCTCTATTTTGACCAACCGCCGATTTCATTTCGATTTGTAGTTGATTTGAGGAAAGTGAAATAATTTGTTAAGGTGATTGAGTAATGATATTAGTTAAGAATTGTGATTCAATCATTAAGGTGAATAAAGTTATACTTTGTACAGATAAGAAGTGATCTTATATGAGACGTGATTATGATGTGAGTATTTGTATCGACGAGTATTTAATTTTGGAAAATTATTTGTTAATCATTTTTTTGTGGCAATTATTATGATCGTTGAATTGAGGAATTAATTTGAGTTAAGTTTTGATTTATGTTAAGCTTGTGGATGATTTGAGGTATTCGTATTGATGACATATTATGATAAAGTGAAAATTATTAAGTATAGAGGATTTCTTGTAATTTAAGTTGTTGATATTCGAGGTAATTAGATTAATCATTTGAAGTTAATGATCAATTTTGTGTCTATTTCTAATAAGATATTGGAGTTATGTTCTATGAAATTTCTTTGTGATAGTATGGGGTGACATTGAAATTTATTAGATTAAGATTTGTTCCGAACTCGTGATTTGACCCGGGTTGTTACTCGGGTTGTGATAGTAAGCTGAGATTTTGAAATTTGTTGAGTTAAGGTTTGCACTAAGAGAATGATTGATTTATTGAATGATTAGATATATAATAAGTGATGAATTCAATATATTTTAAGAGATTTTGGAAGTTATAGTTTGCTTATTCAAATAGTAGGATATATGATTTAGAGTTTGGTATGATGATGGAGAGATCTTAGTAGTATATTTTTGGTGTGATAATATTTGAGAACTAATTTGATTTGAGGTTATGATATTTTGAAACTCTTAAGGACTTAGGAGAGTTGGTGATAAAGAGATATTAGTAGTATATTCTTTGGTGTAATAATATTTGATGAATAGTTCAAATTAAGGATGAGATATTTTGAAGCTCTTGAGGACTTGGGGAGAGTTGGTAATATATTTTGCATAGTTGTTTGTTTATCTGATGTCATTAGAGTTTTGTATGAATTTATGTAAAATAAAACCAAAATAATTTGTTAGATCCTTGTCATGTGTGGAACATAAACGTTTTACGAATTAAAAATAATTTTAAATATTTTGGGTATTCGAATCGTATTTTGATGAAGATAATTTTTTTGTGATTTTGAATTATTTTCCGAAGAGTACGTTTACAAGAATGAAACTCAAATATATTAGTGACGGCCCGCACCAATGGTGGAGCATGTGATCTAATTTGATGCAACACGAAGAACCTTACCAAGGCTTGACACGGTAGCTGAAGAATCGTTTACAAGTACACTAATAATTACGTGGACCGATGACTTATTCGCGTTGATCGTTACAAATGGAGACGCTACGTCGTAACTAAATTTTTTATAACTTATTTGAATTCCGAGGACGGAATTATTTTTAAGGGGTGAAAAATGTAATAACCCATATTTTTTAAATTAAATATTAATTAATTTTATCTTATACAATTGTGTTTAAATGGGAAAAGGTAAATGATTTTGTTTTCTTATTTTCTTCCTTGTTTTGTTTGGAAAATTAAATTCTTTTAGTAGATAATTAAATAACTGATTAAATTAAAATTTGAGGAAGATAATTCCTTTTGTTAAAGTCTTGTGGTAAAATTATTCGGAGCGGGAAGCTACTTGGCAGATAAAGGAATTTATTCGAGCGGAGTATCTGCATCTTTTGATAATTAGGTATTTTCCATTCTTTTGATTCCGGGGACGGAATCCTTTTTAAGGGGTAGGTGATGTAATACCCGGAAAAAAAAATATATTTAATTGTTAAACATTAATTGGACTTTGTTTTTATTTGGGTCAAACTAGTTATTTAATTTGTGTGGGCTAATAAATATTAATAAGTGACGGGTAAATTAATTTAGTACAATTTGGGCCTAAAAAAAATTATTAATTGGGTTTAATTTATATGTGGATAATAAATCCTATTAGAACTAGGATAATTAATAAAATATTGATAATAAACAACAAAAACCTAATCTTCTTCGCATATAATTGTTACGAATTGAAGAGGAAAAGAAGGGAGAAAAGCGGTTGTGAACTGTAAATCGAGAAGGATGTTATCTGGGTTAGGAAATAGAAAGAAATTATCAGGTTTGTCTATACCTTCGAATTTTACTTTCTTTAAAAAATCATGATAATGGTGATGTTAGTTGGTAAAGAAAAAAAAAGAGAGCAAGACAGATATATATATATATATATATATATATATATATATATATATATATATATAGTAGATGGGAGAACATTTGACCATTAATATACTATAGATATAATGATTGCATGGGCATGGGTTTATATATATAACTTTAGAGTATGCTTTTAATAAATACCATATTGGCGTAAAGTAAAGATTTTTTTTATCTGCCATGCGAATTTGGATGCTTTTATGAATTGGTGGGATTGGGCAATATAATACAATAATAATAATAAAAAAATCTCTGATCTCTCTCTTAAAGGGGTTTTGTTTGTATTCAAATTAACTAATGTAGGCATGAACAAGTATAATTTTAAAATAAATATTCAGAACATAATTATGTACTTTAACTATGTACAAAAGTGTAACTATGTACAGAAGTGTACATACTTAAGCTATTCTAATTTTAAATTTTTGAATAATGTTATAATAAATATAATCATAACTATAAAAACTGTTTAGCATGAGTACAATATTTTGTAATTGTATTTATAGTTTTATTATTTTGTTTAATTAGCTCGAATGGAGGGAGTCTAAACGAGTTATATTTGGAATTATAATTTTGGATATTACATTGCTTAATCAGGTACGGATTCCGTACTCTTTCAGCGATACCTTTGTTAATTTTGATTGTTCGTTTTGTTCCTCGTTTCAAATTTCTGTTATTATTTCACATAATTGTTTCTTGTGAAATTGGTATATTTATTTCATTTTGGAGTTGACACATTGGACTCGTACTTGTACTCTTTGAATGAGGTTATCATGTCTAATATTTATTTTGATAATTGTAGAGCCGTACATGTTGCTACCTTCTTTTTGAAACATTGTGACTATAATTTGATTTGGTTCAACCTGTACATATAGAACCCTTTTGTTGGTATTAGTCGCATGTGTTGTGACATGATATTTTTGTTAGAATATACCGTAGGGTATACCTGAGCTATAACCACCTGTGGGGGTACCACAGGCATGTCGTCTTGGCACGAGAGACATGACACTTTCCGTGGCGGTGTGATTAGTCCACGGCGTCTCCATTTTGGGCTCCGGAGTAAATGGGCCATTTGGTGTTTTGTTGTGGGAGGCGTATGGGTTAACCCTAGTTTTCTGTTCTGCGGATTGGTGATGTTGTGCCAAGCACACCTATCCGATTTATATACATTTGGATTCGCGGTCCAATGTGTGATTTGCCTGTGTGGCATTATTTTGACTTGCCTGTGTGGCATGGTTTGACTTGCCTGTGTGGCATCATTTGACTTGCCTGTGTGGCATTATTTTGACTTGCATGTGTGGCAATATTTTGACTTGCCTATGTGGTAAGGTATACTTCTGAGCTCATTCGGTATAAAATAACTCCAGCCATTTGTTTCAGCCTATTATTTTATTTGATTAGTTTTGTTGGTTTCTGTTCAGTTCAAGTCATTAAGTTAGTCACTTCAGTTCGTTATTTCTTTACTCTTTTATTTGTTTCGTCAATTACATTGATTCAGATATATTCATTACGTTGATTCAGATATATTCCATTCAGATCTTTGGATATTATACTTTCGTTCGTATTTGCACTTGAGGCTTTGTTCAATAGTTTGTCTCAGTTATTTTCGTATATTAGTTGTATATCTTTTGTATATCTGTATCCGTACTGGGCAATTGGCTCATGCTGTGTTTTTCTTCCGGCAGGTTTGCAGGGGTGATTCAGGACTAGTGTGATGGGAGTATTGCCTTTGACCATTTAGGTGGATTCGAATTTTAGGTTTTGATTATTTTGACTCTATGTTGAGAATCGTATTTAATTCCTTATTGATGGTTATCATTATTATATATTTGAAGTCTTTAGTGCTCTGTTTAATAATTTTGAGGTTTGTTGTGCTTTGCACGTGACCCTCCCTTTCCTTTTCGGGAAGGGGGTGTTACAATTTACATGCTCAACTTGTTCACATAGAACATCAAATTTTACTAACTACCATATACTCGTGTTTTAACACACATTATCACATATTTTCACATAACATCAAGTTTACAAATTACTGTGAGAATTGTCTCGGATTGCGTTTATACGTTCATCGAACCTCCATGATTCAATTTTTATTCATCGATTGTTAATACTCTTACAATTCCATTTGCAATACGACATATATATTACAAGTCGGTTATAACATGTTTATCAATTCCATTCGAGAATTTAATCTCATTTGAGACTACGAATACTCCTAGAATAACTTAGTAATCTTTACTTTATGCTACGATCGTAGGTACATTTAATACATAATACATTCAATACTTTATTTTAAAATTTTAATTTCTTTTTATACATAGATTCATTCATCCGACATGTAAACATGTCTATATGTCAAAATCAGAAACTCAAATAATAGCCTCACACTTTCATAATCTTAATCTCTTAACATTTCATTATCTTTAAGACCCCATTATTTAAACAAACATTTTCACCAACTCTGCAGCAGTCCCAGCAAGCCTGGGAGTGGCGTGACAGCGCCACATCGGCAGAGGCCAATCCTAGGTCTGGTACCCAGATTATTTATTTTTCTAGCCTCCTTCTCATTAGCATAACTTTCACATCATAACTTCAATTGGCCTGAGACTGATCCTACTTCTAGACCATACTACAAGGTACAATTTTCATCAAAATTTAGTCCTTACAAATATTTTTATGATATAGAATTAAAGGCTTGAAAATTTGTACTTGACACAATTTTTAGTTTTAACTAGTTCGTAAGAAATCCTCCAAAAACCATTTTGAACTTGATTTGAAACACCCAAATGACTTAAATAATCTTATAACTCATGTATGCATATTATTTAGCCCAAAACATTGGTCAATTCTCATGTTTTTAGCACAATAGCCTCTTTCAGGTATTTTAGCAAACACTTGGCATACATAATTTAAAAACTCAAAATTTATATGAATTCTAGTGTAATATTCGTGAAAAAAAATTTATATAATATTAATATTTAAATTAAAAATGTTTGAATATATATGTTGAAATACATATATAATTATGTGTGTCCTAGAAAGTGATAATTCAATTTAAATTGAGTGATATATGTGGTAAGTATGTAATGTGGTGGAAATAATGAAAAGTTTAATTTAAGCTTATGTGATATGCCTAGTGTGGCATAATGATGGACTAAGTAATTGCTTAATTAAAATTAAGGAAGAAATAATTAAATAATGTGATGAACTAATTATTACTATTTTAGTTAATAATTTGTTATGTGCAATTACATATGTTGTATGGTTTGGTTTTCTGCAGGAGCTGATCTGGTTTGGGACTGTCCCATAGTGGTGCAGTTGTGCCACTTCTGCAGTACAAACCAGCTCAGCTGCTGCGCCAGTAGCCAATCTTTGAAAATTCTTTTTGTTGCTTCTAATGTTATGAATATATAAATAATTTATGCAACAAAGTTGCTTCATGCATATTATATATGTTGGGATATTAAGAATAAATATTATAATATGAATAATCATTATATAAGACTATATTGTAAAAGTAAGCTTGAGATCTGTATTTCACTGAGTTGTATTAGGGAGCCTTGTGTGGCATAATGAGTCATGGTGAGTCAATTAATGTGTATTTTAAAAGTATGGAAAAAAATTAATTTCTGATATTGATTATCATTATAATATTGGGTCATTTACATAAGTATACAACATTTAGAAAGTAATTACACTATTAGTGCACTCATAAAATATTTATATAATTAATACACTTTCTATATTTATTTACAATATTAGTGCAATTAGGATTCCTTAATTTAGGGAATTAGTATAAGATTCAAATCATAATAATAAGAAAACCTAAAATCAAGGAGAAATAACTACCATAATTAATAATTCAAATTCAAATATCTTGGATCTAACAAACAAAACAAATTCAAATTTAAAAATAATAATTAAAATTCAAATATTCCAAGTTTGGCAACGTCATCTTCCTCCTCCCCTTCGCCGGTCATCTTCCTCCTCCCCTTTGCCGCCGCCGCTTCAACACCATGAACGCCGACCATAGCTGCCATTATGACGAAGGTTGATTTAGTCCAGAAATTAAAAGGAGAAAAAGATAAATTTTAGTGCAGTTGGTATCCAAATATTTATACAAAGGTAACTATTTTAGTTTTTGTGGGTAACCAATAGAAATTTCAATGCAGTTGGTAACCAAAACTTTCAAATGTAACAATTTTAGTTTTTGTTGGTTACATTTGTATTAAGGTTTGGCTATCAACTGCACTATGAAAAAAAAATCTATAATAGATTTTTTATAATTAATTGGTAACCCAATAAAACTGAATTGGTTACCTTTGTATTAAGTTTTGTCTACCAATTGCATTATAAAAAAAAATCTACAATAATTTTTTTTAATTAATTGGTAACCCAATAAAACTGAATTGGTAAGATTTGTATAAAGTGTTAGCTACCAACTGCACTATTAAATAAAAAAATCTATAATAGATTTTTTTTAAATAAATTAGAAACCTAATAACATTGAATTGGTTACCTTGGTATAAATATTTGGCTACCAACTGTACTATAAAAAAATCGCAAAAAATTGCAGGTGTAGATGTGGAGGATGACGTTAATGGTGTGGATAAACATCATCTCCACTTGATCACTAGAAGAATTATTACTTAAACTTCCTTGATCATCTCCACTGGAAAATTCCTCCGTAACATTGTACTCTAAATCAGTGTCATCAATTATGATATCATTCTCTGGTTCAAAAAACATAGCATCTATGAACTCTGGAAGTGGCTCGATCACTATGTCCAAATTTGCTAAGGGCAATAATTCTTGACCCAGGCCAATATCTATGCCCACGGAAAATTTTATGGATGATTCTCGCCGCCATCGAGTGTCCGATTTCAAGGCGGTGTACCGACGGATGGCAAGGACTTGCCACCTCGACGTGGTGATAATCGGTCGGAAGGATTCGTCAGCGGATGAGTTCATGAAGATTTACGATGAGAGAAGGACTGTAATTTATTTGGTAGTTTGGTAGAGATATTAATTACTTAATTTACTAAGTAAACCAATATTAATCCCCTAAATAAAAGAATCTTAATTGCATACTAATTCCTTAAATTAAGGAATCATAATTGCACTAATATTGTAAATAAATATAAGAAGTGTATTAATTATATAAATATTTTATGAGTGCACTATTGTTGTAATTATTTTTTAAAATGTAATAGAATATGTAATTCATCCTATAATATTTTGGTGTAATTGAAATAATAAGTTTTATGAAAAATAATGGATTGTTAGTACCCAACTAGTTTTATTCTAAACAAATTTAAATATTATTTGGACTAACCCAATGTACATGGATTGTATGATTATGAGTATATATACCCCTAACTTCTCACAAGTTAATAATATTAGCTCATTAAAATTTCACTTGTGAGCTTTAAAGGAAATAACCTCAGTATAACTACCAGCTTTTTGCTAATGTAGTATATTAAAAAGCCTTGTCCCAAAATCATTGTCCCATTCTATTTCCATCAGCCTTGTATAGGCCTATCCCCTACAATTTCAAACTCAGAGATTGTAAATGATGAAGGGGGGAGTGGTCTCAATAGTGTGTGGAAACTATTCCACCAACTTGATATTACCAATCTTCTTCTTCTTCTTCTTCTTCTTCCTGCTGGGTTAGAACTCTAAGGCAATGGCTTTGTATGGGAATTGAATTTTCTGTAAATAAAGACCCTTCTCTTCACAATTCCATTTGTTAGTTTGTCTGATAAGTTCCAAGTAGAGAAGTACTGAAATTGAGTGAGATATCTGAAATTGGAAGCAAGTTTGGTAATTCAACTTCAAAGAGGTAATAATCTTAACCATGTTCTTAATTGTAGGCTTGACAAATTTCTAGAATTTTCATGAATTACTCGTTAATTGAATTTTCAATTGATGTCAAGATGTTATCTGAGATATATGTATGTTATTGAAGCAATGTGGTTGGTTTAAGCATGTTACATTGATCCATGAAGGATTTCATGATTTGTTTCTGAGTTCTGCAGAAGTAGAACTGTTCCTGGAACTGTCCACGAAGGGCGTTGTTGCGCCCATTCTGCAGTTCAAACTAGCGTAGAAATAGATCTGACATGTGGTCTCATGTTCCTTTGTATATCGATCATAAGTTGTTTTAGATTGCTTTAGCGTGTATTTTCTAAAAGAAAACTTAAGAGTTTTGAAAACGAATTTGAAGGAACTTATGTACCTTAAGTTCTGACCATGTTAGCATGTGTACATGGCCTAGTTATGTATGAAATGTGATTCAAAGTTAATTTGCATGCGCTAAGTTGTTTTAGCTTGGTCTAAAATGATTTTAAAGACGAAATTGGGATTTTTGGAAACTAATATGTATGATCGAGCCATATATTGGCGAGATTCTGAACTTGTGATATGACACGATAGTACTTCATATGTTACTAAACATGACCTATATGTACACTCATCTAGTTAGACACAAGATAAGTTATTCGAGCATGATTTTAAATGCGTTTTGAAGTGATGAACTATAGTACTAGCTATGTGTAAATAAGTTGAATACATGTGAACATGCGTATTGAAGATTGCTTAACATCGTTGCGTGATTAATGATCTTGTTACGAAGGAATTTGGAATTAAGGAGCAGAAGAGAACTAAGATAAGGAGGAAACAATTTTGGTGATAAACTCTGCTTTTCATTTAATCCATTCAGGCTATATATAGCCATACAACTAGTAAAGAAATTAACAACGATACAAATAAACAAGACCCATTATGCTAAAGAATAGCACCCACTCTGCTACCCACTACCCAAAGCTTATTCTGACTCAACAAATAAGGACTGAATCAGACCATCACTACCACTTCCCATCTTGTTGCCACTACTAGTACGTGTATAACATGCTACTGCCAAACAAAGACTAAATCAAACAAACTAGACCACGTAGCCACTTTCTAACATGCTACTGTTGTACTCTGTTGTGTGTGCCAGATATGTATCTAAAGTGGCACATATCATTCCTCACCACTTAAGGATCCTTGTCCACAAGGATAAAATCAGGATAGGACTTGGTAAAGCGCCACTCATTTTCCTAGGTTGCGTCGGCTGCTGGTGCACCCACCCATTTCACCAAGATTTCAGACTTTGGACGATATTTCCCCTTGCTGATCACACGTCGATTTAAGACGGCTTCAGGTTATGGAAGGATGATTGAAGTATCAAAGACATGGGGAAGTTGGGAAGAAGTAGGAGTGACTGACCCCACATGCTTCCGTAACAAACTGACATGAAACACGTTGTGAATTTGAGAACCAGGAGGCAAAGCCAATTTGTAAGCCACGGAACCCACCTTTTCAATGACCTGATATGGTCCAAGGAAACGCGATGCGAGCTTCAAGGAGCCCCGAAAAGCTACAGAAGTTTGTCTATAAAGTTGTAGTTTCAAATACACATAATCTCCCACAGCAAACGAGGCATCGCGCCGATGTTGGTCCGCTTGACATTTCATCCGATTTTGAGTCTGTAGGAGGTTGTGTCGCAGCTCGCGCAGAATGGCATCGCGGTCACGCAGATATTCATCCACAGCTTGGACACAGGAAGTGCCTGGTACATAGGCCAATAGCCTTGGAGGCGGAATGCCGTAAACTGCTTGGAAGGGAGTCATCTTGGTAGAGGAATGAATGGAGGTATTGTAGCTAAACTCGGCCCAGGGAATCCATTCTAGCCATTTTCGTGGCTGATCACCAGCAAAACATCGTAAGTACTGCTCCAAAGTTCGATTTACAACTTCGGTTTGTCCATCAGACTGAGGGTGATAACTGGAGCTCATACACAACTTGGTTCCCTGGAGCTGAAACAATGTTTGCCAAAAGGAGCTGATGAATACCTTGTCTCGGTCACTAACAATTGATGTCGGAATACCATATAGGCGAACCACGTTGGCGACAAAGGCCTTGGCAATAGTTACAGCCGTAAAAGGGTGTTTCAAGGCTATAAAGTGAGCATATTTTGTTAGACGATCGAAAATGACCATGATGGCAGTGTATCCATTAGAAGATGGTAACCCCTCAATAAAGTCCATTGAGACAACGGTCCACATTTGGTGAGGGACTGGCAGCGGCTGAAGCAACCCCGCTGGCTTCATACAATCGGTTTTGAACCGCTGACAAACATTACATTGCTGCAGAAATTCCTTCACCATTCAGCGCATGCTAGCCAAACAAAGCTATGCTTAATACGGAAGAGTGTCTTATGAAATCCAAAATGCCCACCAATAGAAGAGGAATGGCAGTCAACAAGTATCTTTGGAATCAAGCTGGAGGTGGGGCTCAAATAAACTTTATCGCTTTTGAATCATACTCCATCATGTTAAAGCAGCTTGTGGCCCGATTGGGAGGTGCTTTTCTCTATCAATTTTTCATAAAATGAGTCCTGTTGGATTTCCTTTTGTAGTATTGACCACCAATCTACATGTGGCATAGAAAGTGATAAAAAATGGAATTCAACTACATGTGACAAGGAATCTGCACCTTGGTTTTCAGGCCCACGTTTATATTCAATTTTGTAATCATAACCAAGTAGTTTTGGCAGCCAACGCGTTTGTGCCGGTGTAGTAATCCGTTGCTCCAATAGGTACTTGAGACTTTTTTTATCTGTGCGGACAGTAAATGATTTTCCAAGCAGATATGGATGCCACTTCTTGATTGCTTTGACGATAGCCAACATTTCCTTCTCGTAGGTGGATAATGCCAAGGTTGAACCTTTCAATGCTTCACTAAAATATGCCACTGGTTGATTTTTTTGTGTAAGAATTGCGCCAATTCCAAGTCCGCTAGCATCGCATTCAATCACGAATGGTTGAGAAAAATCAGGAAGACATAGAGTTGGTGGAGAAGTCAGTGCCTCTTTCAATTGTTTGAAGGCCATCTCTGCTGCCTCATTCCAGTGAAATACTCCCTTGCTTAAGAGGCGGGTCAAAGGGGGCGCTATACATCTAAAATTACGGATAAACTTCTGGTAGTAGCCTGCTAATCCAAGGAACCCACGAACTCCTTTAGTTGTGGTTGGTGTTGGCCATTCTATGACAGCTTGGATTTTGGTTGGATCAACTGACACGCCTTGATCTGAAATAATGTGACCCAAATACTCAACCTGTGAAACACCGAATTGACATTTCGACTCTTTTGCAAACAAATTATTAACTGATAGGATTTGGAGAACAATTTGTAGATGTGTGAGATGGTCTTCCCATGATCTTGAATATATTAGAATGTCATAAAAAAAACCAAAATAAATTTCCATAGATAGGGACGAAAGAGATCGTTCATGAGACTTTGGAAGGTTGCTGGTGCGTTAGTGAGGCCAAAGGGCATCACTATAAATTTGTAATGTCCTTCGTGTGTCCGGAATGTTGTTTTAGGAATGTCAGCTTCGTGCACTCGAATTTGATGATATCCAGACCGTAAGTCCAATTTAGAGTAGAATTTGGCTCCATGGAGTTCATCTAATAGCTCATCGATAACGGGAATTGGATATTTATCTTTAACTGTGATGTCGTTCAAGGCTCGATAATCCACACAAAATCGCCAAGCATCATCTGCTTTCTTTACTAACAGAACTGGTGAAGAGATTGGGTTGTTACTTGGCTGTATCAAACCAGATTGTAAAAGCTCTTTTACCATCTTCTCTATCTCAGTTTTCTGGTAATAAGGGTATCGATATGGCCTCACACTCACTGGTCCTGCACTCGGCTGCAATGGGATCTGGTGGTCATGTGACCGCTTTAGAGGCAAGGTGGTGGGTAATTCAAATACATGGGAGAATTTTGCTAGGAGTTGGCCTATCTTAGATGGGTATGACTTTGGTTCGCTGCTTCTGCTGGAAGGAATTATTTGGAGTAATAATCCAGTGCCATGTAACCAGTGGATTCCTTGTTAGATAAAGCTTCAATGCTAGTTCATCCCAATCCTTGGAAGGTGTGGGAGGTTCCTTCTACTTTGAAGTTCATGGTGAGCTGCTTGTAGTCCATCTCAATGGGTACAAGAGTCTCAAGCCATTGTACTCATAAGACTAGTTGGCATACCGCGACCGGAAGAATGTAGTAGTCGGCGGTGACGGAATATCCTTGAATGGTGAGGGTGAGATTGCGACATAGTCCATCACATTCTATCTTCTCACGGTTAGCCACCATTACTTCAAATTTCTTATCCCGGATCACTGGTAACCCAAACTTAGAGACTATAGCATTATCAATGAAGTTGTGCGTACTACCACCATCTATTAAAACCATAACATTCTTGTTTTTCAGCTTGCCCATAACGCGTATAGTTTGTGGGTGTTCGGTACCTACAATTGCATGAAAAGAAATTTCTGGTATAACTACATGATGTTCTTATTCTGGGTGAGCGCCTTCGACATCCTCTGTAAGACCCCGAGTTCTATGAAATAAAAGTATTCAATTTTTCTTATAATTATAATTCAGTAAATGGTTAAATTGATAAAAAGTTAAAGTTAAGGGTGATATATGAAATTTTTTCAAAAATACGCAAGTGGTTATAAAATATTCATTGTTGTCGGGGAATATTCGTTTGGTCGTGGAATATTCTTTCTGTTGAGGAATATTCGTACGACGGCGCAGTCATTTGTGGGCCCCATAACAGAATAACTGTCGGATGAAGAAAAAGACAAATTAAAGTTTTTATAAATAACGGCGTAGTGGTTACCGTTAACACTGTTGCAATACCCGGTGGGTAAAGTAAAATAATACGCGTTGTTGAACAATAGCACACGGTATTGCACAGTATTTTTGAATTATTGATTCTTACGTAAGAAGGCACTACTCAATAATTTTTACAGTAATTATTGTTCAGTATTTTATTTTATTGATTCAATAATTGTTGCGTTGATATTTTATTTTATTTCAATAATTGTCACTATACAATTTCTTCTATTATCGGAGCAATAATTCATATTATCTGAATAATATTATTAGATAACATTATTGGCAATGTCTAGAAAGTTCTGTCTAAGGAGAAATTTGGTCACCTAATTGCGTGCAGGTAAGGAGAAATCTTTTTTGGAAAGCCACCTCTTTCCTAGGAACGGCCTGGTTGCCAGTACTATGATTCTGTAATATTATTTGTTAATAATTAATTATTGATTTATATGTTGAGGAAAATATTGATTTTATGTGGATATAGATGGAGAAAATTTTTAAAGTGACAATTGTTAAAAATCGATATTTTATTTTTTCTGATAAAATAATTTATTATTATATTTTAATAATATAATAATGGTGATATTTTTATAATAAATGTGGGATATATGAGTATCAGAGTATATGAGGTGGAAGAGTATTTTTGTTGCATTAAATGATTAACACATGTTTTGTGTGTCGGTGGACCCCATTTTTTATCTGAAATTTGATTATAGCCTGTAAAATCAACCGTTTGTGGATTTCGGTCAATTTCTGTTTGGAATTTGGAAAAACTTCCTTCTGCAAAGTTGTAAAGAATTGAATTTCCTATAAAAATTCGAGAGATTCGAATTTTCTGACAAAAGGGCTATTTATTATGAATTATTGAGATTTCGAAGCTCCGAAATAATTAATTTTTGAAGTTTTAATTATTTTTATTAATAAAAACGTTTTTTACATTTTTTGGGCCACATTTAACATGTGCTAGGGGCTGATTTCAGTTGGCAAAGGTGTGCGTAAGAATTTGGTTTATAAATATTATTAATTTATTAAATTTTCTGCTTTGGTGTTCTAAGCATTTTCCTATAAATAGGTGCTTAGGTTAGAATTGAAAATCACACTACAAAACTGAAGTTTTCTCTCTATATATTATCGAGCGTATTCTTGTGAGTATTTTGAGTATACTTTGAGTATTACTATACGGTGCAAGTTCAAGTCATAGCCTATATCCGGTGTTTCAACTAGAAGTACTGTCTTTCGAGGTAAGGGATTTTAAGGGTTATTATGTTTTTTTCAGTTCGTACTTCTTCTGACCTTCAGAAAATTCTGGAAAAATTTGAAATGATATATTGATGAGTTTTATTGATTGTGTCCAAAAATGGTGATTTTTGGATGTATAGATTAAGAGTTATGAAGTTTATGAGAAAAGACTATTTTAAAAGTAACTGCTTATAATTCCTTGTGGTTAACTCCAAAATTGATGAAATTTTTATTGGGAGTACATCTATATAATATCAGTGTACTCTGTGAATTTTGGAATTTTTGGATAAAAGTACAATTTATAATAAATGTTTAAATATTCGGCGGTTTTGGCCATATGAAAAATAGTAAATGAATTTTAAAAATTCTAAGAAAAATATATGCTCAATATGGGACTATATTCTGCTAAATCTCAGAAAAGAAATATTTTTGGAACTGATTTGGTATTTTTCATAAAAATATACTAGTTATGAATAAATGAGTTAAATATGTTATGTGAAGGAAGAAAATTGGAAAATATGATTTTATGGCTTGAGAATCATATATGTGGTGTATGCAGATTTTTGATGAGGGTTTTCGTTATTGGTGATGAAATCTTATAAGTTTGGCATTTTATGATGATTAAATGCATTATTTAGTAAAGTGTAAACAATTAAAATAAATTATTTATAAATTTAAGAAATGTTATTCTTTCAATATCATTATACCAAAATATTGGTATGAATTTTATTGTGAAATTTCTACCTTTTTGTGTCAGGATTACTATTCATGAATTACTATTCACGAGTTACTATTCACGGGTACTATTCACTACAAAATTGGTTTCTTTTTCTAACCAAATTATAGTTGATTTATGAATATTACTCTGGAGATTAAAACTATATATTGATTATATTGATTTTATTATCATATATAATATTTTTATAACCCTGATGTTGAAATTCTCTTTCACTGGAGTGTAAAGATGAGTAGATTATTGGTATGATCATGACTAGGGTTCTCTTTGGCCAGTAGTGAAAAGTTGAATTGTGACTGGTATGATCATGACCATTGAATTTATATTTGAATATCTTTAGCTTAAGTGCAAAGGTGAATTGATCAACATGGTTATAATTATGGTTTATATAGATTTTGAAATGATTATATATTTCTTTGAGATGTGAATATCTTTGGCCCGTAGTGCAAAGATGTATTATTATTAAATATCTTTGGCCTGTAATGCAAAGATGATTTGTTGATGAATATCGTTGGCTCGTAATGCAAAGATGACCTATTGTTGAATATCTTTGGCCTGTAGTGCAAAGATGACTTGTTGATGAATATCTTTGGCTCGTAGTGCAAAGATAAATTTATTAGTATGATTATGAACATGAACTGTGATTTGGTATAACCATGATCTTTGATGTTTCAGGTGATGAAAATTATCTTTGTCCTAGATGAGAAAAGGAATTTAGAACTACAATTACGATTATGAGTTATAGATGTGATTGTGGACAGGAATTGTTGATTGATGTTACAGGGATAAAACATTGTTGGTGGACTTTTAACATGGAGAAGATAATAGATTTTATGGTCTATTTGACTCTTCTAATGGATTGCTCGTTCCGCTGCAACTATGGTTGAAAAGTTTTATCATCTACCATATGTTCTAAATCTCTGATTTATTACTGTTGAAGACTATTGATAATTTATTTATCTTTAGTCATGATATTCTTTACTGAGCTAGTTGTGCTCACCCTTTTGCTTCACAATTCCTTTCAGGTAATAAAAGTGTAGCTGGGACAAGCGGGGAATAATAGGGGAATAGAACGGTGGTCTATAGATATTGAGGGTGAGGTGAATTTAACTTGGAAGGGTGTTTTGCCACTATCATACAAGATGTCTAATGACATACAACCTCGTGTCATCATAAGACAGGGTTGTGCTCATCCACTTGCTGAATATATCTACCAGCACTATCTATATGATCTTGGAGTCTATTTGAAATATAACTCTCAATTAGAGACAGTGGAGATAATGATATGTCAAGAGAAGACTCGCCATTGAAAAGAATATGATAGTAATCTTCTCGTTTTTCTTTGGGGTCTATTGGGTCAATCAAGGATAATTTTGTGGCCATATGATATCTATCATAACCTAGACGCATGGCCTCCCATGTACGAAGGTTTCCTTGAGCACTTCCCAAAGATTTTAATTTCTAAAACAGTTTTCGACTATACCTTTATGTAAGGTGTCATTATGAGGTGTTGTCCACGGTTGGGACATGAGTCACAGTTATTATATATTTGTATTTAAACTCACAGTTTAAGTGTTGTTGTATTTTGCACTTCAATTGTTGTAATTAAGTTATAGTTGTTTTCTGAACTATGCATTTGGTGACTCAAAATAGGTTGGATGGAATGGACCTATTTTGGGGGCGTCACATCCTCGGTGCTCATATGAGGTGAATCCTCGATCATAAATAATTGCGGTCGTTCACAACGATGGCCAGCAATGAACTTCTCGTCACAATAATAACATAATCCCTTCTCTCGTCGTTCGCGTGCCTCTTGATTGGTGATTCGACAGAATGTTGCTAGTTGAGCATTCAAACTTTGGTTACGCTGGGTTAGTGAAGGTCCTAGAACACCAGTTGTGGGGTTGGGTGATGCCTTTGGTGTCAATGAGGCTGGTTGGAAATGAGTTTGCTGGGTTGGCTTCCTCTACAGTAGGTTTCGTTCCTCGATCAGCCTAGCCAATCCTATTGTATCCGTCAAGGTTTGGGGTTGTTTAATTTTTACATCTATGCGAATTTCGTCTCTAAGTCCTGCAATAAAACAACCGATAAGAAAATTTTCAGGCAGGCCATCAACTCGGTGGGAAAGCTTTTCAAAAACTTCTTGATAAGTTGGTACGGTTGTGGTTTGTTTGAGGCGAGTCAGAGCTTCTGACGGGTCTTTGTAGTCGGTTGGACCAAATCGAAGTTGTACAACCTTGGTGAACTCATCCCATGTGAGTGGTCCACGAAATTTTGTCAACCACCTGTGCCATTGCAGGGCGATGCCTTCTAAATGGAAGGAGGCCAGCTAAACTTGTTGACCTGGCGTGATGTTCTTGAAATCAAAGTATTGTTCTGCTTTGTAAATTCAGCCAGTTGGGTCATCTCCATTAAATTTTGGGAAGGATAACTTAAGGTGTTGATAAGGGCGGTCATTGATAGTGTTAGAACGAGCATTATGTGGGTGTGAGGATTCATCACGTGCAAATGGGTTGGTTTCAGAAAGGCTAGTGTTTTGGCTACGGGAGGCTCGAAGAGTTTGCAGCTCAGTTAACACCGCTTGTAAGGCAACGTTCACTTGATCGAAGCTTGACTCGTGTCGTGCTAAGATCTCATTGACATCGTTATGAAATTGTGCATTGGTTTTGCCACGAGTGTCCATGGTCGGGACTGGCTTTGATACCACTGTTACGAAGGAATTTGGAATTAAGGAGCAGAGGAGAATTAAGATAAGGAGGAAACAGTTTTGGTGATAAACTCTGCTTTTCATTTAACCCATTCAGGCTATATATATCCATACAACTAGTAAAGAAATTAACAACGATACAAATAAACAAGACCCATTATGCTATAGAATAGCACCCACTCTGCTACCCACTACCCAAAGCTTATTCTAACTCAACAAATAAGGACTGAATCAGACCATCACTACCACTTCCCATCTTGTTGCCACTACTAGTGTGTGTATAGCATGCTACTGCCAAACAAAGACTAAATCAAACAAACTAGACCACGTAGCCACTTTCTAACATACTACTGTTGTACTCTGTTGTGTGCGCCAGATATGTATCCAAAGTGGCACATATCAGATCTCATAGATAGTCTCTCGTGAAATGAACTCACTAGGCCTTGTTAATTGAAAATTTCATAACTTTTGAAAATAAAATTAAAGTAAACACAAGAGATGTCAAACCTATCCCAAACCCTCTTAACATGTGTATTATATGTGTGTGGCTCATTTACAATACTGCTCAATACAACATGTACTCCTTTGCTGATTGCTTTGCGGGGTACCATCAGATCATGGTTGCCGAGGAAGATCGTGAGAAGACTGCTTTCATCACTCCTTGGGGAACTTTTTGCTATAGACGGTTGTCATTCGGCCTCATCAATGCCGGAGCTACCTATCAACGAGCTATGATGGCTCTTTTCCATGACTTAATGCATAAAGAGATTGAGATCTACGTGGAAGACATCATTGTCAAGTCCCGAAAGGAAGATGACCATCTAGACCATCTCAGAAAGTTGTTCAACAGGTTGCGTATTTACAACTTGAAGTTGAATCCAGCTAAGTGCGCCTTTGGCGTCAAGTCAGGCAAGTTGCAAGGATTTCTAGTCAGCCACAAAGTGATTGAGCTGGATCCTACCAAAATCCAAGCCATCACAGAAATGCCCATTCCTCAGACAGAGAAGGAAATACGTGGATTTTTGGGAAGGATCAACTTCATCAGCAGGTTTATCTCCCAACTCACGACAACCTGTGAGCCAATCTTCAAGTTATTAAGGAATAACTCCTCCATGAAATGGAATGATGAGTGCCAGAATGCCTTCCTTACAATCAAGAAACAGCTAGTCAAAGCTCCTATCTTGGTACCACCCAGGGATGATGTTCCCCTGTTCATGTACCTGTCCATAAGTGACAATGCCATGGGCTGTATGCTAGGACAGAAAGACGATAAAGGCTAAGAACGAGCTATCTATTACCTCAGCAAAAGGTTCAGCAACAGTGAACACAAGTACACTCTGATCGAGAAGATGTGTTGTGCTTTAGCATGGGCTTCCATGAGGTTACAACATTACCTCCATGGTCACACAACCCATCTCATATCCTGCGTGGATCCTCTCAAGTACGTGTTCAACAAACCCATGTTGAACTGCCGGCTGTCCAGATGGCAGTTGATCCTACAATAATTTGACATTGTATATGTGACTCAAAAGTCCATCAAAGGTCAAGGAATCGCAGATCAACTGGCCGCCGCACCTTCAGGGGATTTCAAACCCTTGGAAACATATTTCCCCGATGAAGGAGTAATGACAGTGCAGCAACACCATCTGTATAATACACGCCAATCATGGAAGATGTATTTTGATGGAGCTGTTAACATGGAAGGTTCTGGAGCTGGAGCAATTCTAGTATCTGATACGGGGGAGCAGTATCCCGTTGCTATCAAATTACAGTTTGTCAACACCAACAATACGGCTGAGTATGAAGGCTATCTCATGGGGCTAAAACTTGCCCGTTCAATTGGCATCAAGCGGTTAACTGTCCTTGGAGATTCGAAGTTGGTAATCAGACAATCCACCGGAGTCTATCAAACCAAGGAACTACATTTGCTGCCTTACCATCAGCAGGTTTTGAAGATGGCTTTGGAGTTCAAAGAAATCTCCTTTCTACACATTCCTCGTAATAGGAATGATTTCGAGGACGCATTAGCAACTTTGGCCTCCTTGATTCGCATATCAGACAAGGAACACTTGCCAAGGGTCACAATTTCCCTGCACAAAGCCCCAGCCTATGGGAATTACGTTGGAGAAGTATCAGATGAGCTACCTCCCATCCAACCTCCTTGGTATCAGCATATCAAGGAATATCTGCGAGATGGATCTACACCCGCTGAGGCGAACCTGACTGAGAAAAGGCGGATCCATCGACTTGCTATGAAGTTCTACTTGAGTGGAGATGCGCTCTATAAAAGAGATGCAGGACTAGGTCTCCTCAGGTGTCTAGACAAAGATCAAGCCCAAAGGCTTATAGATGAAATCCATGGCGGAGTCTGTGGCCCCCACATGAGTGGCCCCTCCTTGTCAAGAAAGTCCTCAGGACGGGACATTATTGGTTATCTCTCAAGGCTGATTGCCATGACCACATCAAAAGATGCTATCAGTGCCAGATTCATAGGAATGCTATACACGCCCCTCCATTGGAGCTCCACAATATGAGTTCGCCTTAGCCCTTCTCAATGTGGGGAATGGACGTTATTGGGCCCATTGAGCCTAAAGCCAGTAATGGTCACCGATTTATCTTCACCTTGATCGACTACTTCACCAAGTGGGTAGAAGCAGCCTCCTTTCCCAGGGTCACTAAAGAAGTCATCATTGCTTTCATCAAAAATAATGTCGTTTGTCGATATGGACAACCAGAGGTGATTGTGTCAGACAATGCCAAAAACCTCAACAACAAAATGATGGAGGAGTTATGCAGTAAATTCCACATCAAACATCTTAACTCTGTCATCTATCGTCCGAAGATGAACAGTGTTGTTGAAGCGGCTAACAAAAATATCAAGAAGATTATGCAAAAGATGTCAGCCAACCACAAAGATTGGCCTAACCTGTTGCCTCTTACTCTGTTAGCCTACAGAACCACATTGCGTACTTCAACTAGGGCAACTCCCTATGCTTTAACCTATGGGATGGAAGCAGTGCTCCCCATAGAAGTTGAGATGGAATCTCTCAGAGTGTTGATCGACGCTCAGCTGGATGAAAACCAGTGGGTACAAGACAGGTATCACCAATTGTCTCTGATAGACGAAAGGCGAACCACGACTATCTTCCATGGTCAGCTATACCAGCAAAGGATCGCCAGATCCTACAACAAAAAAGTTCGGCTACGGCAATTTAAACAACATGACTTGGTTCTGAAGAAGATTCTTGAAAATCAAGATCAGGCCAAAGGAAAATTTGCTCCTAACTGGGAAGGCCCGTTTATTGTCAAAAAAGTATTGACAGGAGGCGCTCTCAGATTACAAGAAATGGACGGCGATGAATTTCCACAACTCATCAACTCAGACACCGTGAAACGGTATTATGTCTGAAGTAACCAGCAAACACCCTGGTGCATCATCATCAGGTCACCAGTTATTCCAGTTCTTTAACCCTTTACCACCTACAACTTGCTACACTTTGCCCCTCAGGGAAACATACTCTTCAAGCCAGCAGCCTGGCATTCTCCTTTGCACTCATACAACTTAGGTCATCCCACCGCGGATTGAACCTCTTGTGTTCGCAGTTTGGCTACCTATACATGCGATCAAACTTCTCCTACCTGCAGTTTATCCTCAACCTAGGATTAAACTTTCTCCTCCCCGCACTCTGACCTGCACATGTGATTACGCTTTTCTTCTCGCCCTGAGGGGCGAACTACATCGACTTAATCTCCTCTTCAATAGGAGTATGTAGGCAACCATGTTACATGGCCCGGTCGCAATAAAACAAAAACAACAAAAACATTTCTACCCTCTTCTCCTTACAAAAGCAAAAATAACCAAAAACATTCCTACACCATATCAGCCATATACAGCGTTGAACCTCTTACACCAGGTTTGAACTACGCAGACCTGATCTCCTCTTCAATAGGAGTACGTAGGCATCCATTCATGGTGCGGTCTCACCCCTTACCAAAATACAAACCATTATCAGCGGGTATTGGATTCTCTTTCCATGCACTATATTTCATTCGGCTTCAGACCAAAGGGATGGAATTACCTGAACTCCTCCCAAATAGGAGATTCGGCGACCATCTAATCTGCGGTCATACCTCGAAGAGCAATACTAAACCATAAGAGGTGGAATTAACTAGGCTTCTCCTAAATAGAAGTACTGGCGACCATCTGTGGTGCGGTCAATCTCAGAGAGGAAAGCCACATTCCTCTCCACATTTCCATTCAGAAACAAGTCCCAAGACACCAAAGATGGTAGGGATATACATAGATCGATGATCCATTCTGAACTATCCAAAGACAACTCAATGTCCATCCACCAAGGAAGAATTCAGAATTCATCCAGATCACAAGCCCTGAAGCAGCAGGCAAAATATCAAGTAAATAGCAAGGCATATCTAAAAGGGAAGTGATCAAAAAAAATATTTCCCTATCATATATAATGTTGTTTGATATATATACAATGTGAACTGTACATGAAAAAATAGCTAAGCTAGTCTGTGCAAGTAAATACAAGATCATCTACGAATCAGGGTACATGCGAGCTAGCAAGACCAACATGGCATCCCTCTCAGAAGAAGGAGGTAAAGTTGTGGTCTCCTGCATGAGAATATCCACGTGACCTAATAGATCAGAAGCTGTCTGCATGATGACCATATGCTCATCAATGTAAGCACTCATCTCTGCGATCATACCAGTGGTAAGGGACCTCGCTGCAGTACTATCTGTGACAGCCACATCCCGGGCAGATATAGCACTATCCCGCTCAACTATCACTGCATCTCTGTCTGACCTGGCCTCATCCCGCTCAACAACAGCGGCATTTATACGAGCTAATGCCTCGTCTCTCTCTAATAGGGCGGTGTCCCTCACATCAAGAGCAGTCGACATCATAGATCGAATCTGGTCTTTCTCAAAGGTCATCAGATGAAGACACTGCTCTAAATACTGTGCCGAGTGCTGGATCACAAAAGTACTGGTACTAGGAGAATCTGGAAGAAATGCTGGCAACCCAACAGCAGTATCCTCCTCGACGTAGGTATCAATGTCCTCTATAGGCTCTACATCGTCTAACTCAATCTTCGGTACTGCAAATACTGTTGAAACTGATAAAACCTCCGTCTCCATCCATGCGGAGTACTCTGCGGAATAACCGGGACGACTGCCAGGAAAAGCAGCTAGCTCACGCTGATCCCAGCAACCGTATACACGAGATCGGTCCTCGGCTGAGAGGTATCGAGAAGCTGAGCGCTGACCTGCCGCCCCTTCGAAAGGATGAAAATCCTGGAACTGGTCAAACTGCGACATCACGACCAATGGATGATAAGTCATCACGCCCCTCAAGCCAACCAAAGGGAGGAAATCCATGCCCGGAGCATGAGTAATGAAATTGTATGGTGAGCAAAGCCCCGAGCAAAAAAATATGCTAAATGGATCTCGGATATCTGCTAAAAATGCGGACCAGGACTGAGCATCTACACACTCCGATGACTGAAAGGAATACGACATAGCCACATCATGAGAAAAGAAATACCCATGCCGTCTAAGGGTACCAACCGATCGCAAATGTGACATAAACCACACATACATCATGACCGAACTCCCTGTAAACACACCTGACGGGTAAGTACGGCAGTAGGACGCTAATCGCAAGGTCTCTGCCATAATCATAGGTACAATGGTACGACCCTCCCTAAGAGCTCTCACCGCCATAATAACGCCTATATCTATCTCATCCATGTACCGCGGCATGTACACGTATGACAGTACACATAGTATCAGTACATCAACTCTGGCCGAATGCCAATGATCCTCCGACACAGTGAAATCCCCTGAATGTAGTGAGTAGCTATCCTCCGCACCAAATCTGTCACACAGAAAATGCTGAGAGATCACATGGCCAAATGTCAGCTCATCCTGCACCACTCTGCGCCTCAATCTGGTGAGAGTCATGAATCGTCTACTCATGTCTCCCAAAGCCATGTGTATGCAAGGTCAGTCTAGGGGCAACATCGTCAAACGGGCATACTCCTCTAGAGTAGGAGTCAACTCATGGGTTCCAAAGTGAAATACCTACCTATCAGCTAGCTAATGCTCTAGCATCCCATCTACAAATCCTGCAGGAACCTGAAATGCCAAAAGGGTCATGCTATGCTGCAATAACAGATCTACAGTCACCCTATCTGGTGGTGACATGCTATCGTACCACGAGCGCATACCCAATACCACCATTGACGGTGGAGTATGATCTATACGGCTAACTGTCGAAGAAGACATCTGTGCGGGTCGTGTCATAAGACCATCCAGGGGTCAATACTGAGTATCGCTAGACATACATACATATGCATAACATGATACATGCATAACAGATAATAGATGGCAATATGATATAGGGAATAAAAAAAAATGGTGCATACATTCCTAAATATATCATCATCTAATACATCAGCTCTATACAGCTACCAGTACATGAAAATGGGGCACAAATACCCTACTACTAACAGAGGCCTATCTAAAGATATAGCGAGAATGGGGAATAGCCACCCAATATCTAACAGAGGCCTATCAAAAGATATAGCGAGAATACACATCAGAAGAAGACATGGGTCTCGATGTCCACATCCTCAATCCTGTCCACCTGATGTAATTCCTCCTGAGTCACTGGATCTCTATCAACAGGGATGTCAGGCCTATAAAGGGAGGATCTGCGCCGACAAAACCAAATGGGTCATCTGAGGGGCCAACACCTGAGCTGGAAGGAACAAATTTCTCCACCTCTGCTGGATCTCTGCCCAAATGCCGAATAAATATATGTGCCCGATCCAACTGCCGGGTCAAGCTATCAATCTGGGTCAGATGAGTCAGAGCTCGGACACAAGCCACCCAATCCGTCATCATCAAAGATCCTGGAACCATGTCCACCATAAACTGTGTGGCACGGGACTGGGCACCAATAATGCGAGGGAGCCACCAGCGCTGGAATATCTCCTGAATACATGGACCCTCAGATAAATCAAAACCGTCAACTCCCAACAATGGAATATCAATGGTGGGTGACTGTGATACAGGTCAATGACGCCTAACAGGAGGCAAGATCGGTATACGAATCTCCCCTATGGTGCTCCTAATAGCACGCTCTCCTAAATAGAGCTCCCAGCCTCCATCGGTGAAAAGAGGAAATCTCCGGGTGGAAATCAAATACTCTACTCCAGTAGGGTGTCCATCCTCAAAACCGATGATCAAATGATCCCCTGAATATGGAAGCCATGTGATGGCGTCGGCCATCAACAACTCCAGCTGCATACGGCAATGAGTGAAGCCCTCAGATACAGGGACCTCTGGCAAAATAGAATGATGCCATCGTCGTCCTCGTGGATAGGTATTTAAGCCTAACACACTCACAGGACGCAAACATGGAAGCCTCTCATAGGCCCAAAACTGCCAACATAATGGCAAAACATCTGCTATCAGTAAACACTCTTAACATGTGAAAGGAAAAGACAAGAGAAATACTCACCAGCAAAAACGGGTAAAATCCTAGCCAAGCCTCGGTCAAACCCTATGAGCGCAGACGCATGCCTCGGAGGAAATAGGCAAAGGTGTAAGAGCCCCAATCGTACTCTCCTATACGGTCCACATCGCGTGTGGCACTGACTAGAGCGAAAGATATCGTGGAAGAGTTATCTGCTATGAAGCAGCCTCGAATGATTATCAGGAACAATCGCCGTAAAACGCGATCCCTGGTCCTGACATCATCAGGCGTGGGCTCACTCAATAGCCTGCTCATAACATCTACGCTCAAAGGACCTGAACGGACAGTCCTACCTTTGAGCGCATCCGCCGGAACTCCTAACAAGGACCGGACGGCAGTAGGGGTGATATTCTCCATGCAAGGAACTGGCTCCCCTCCAAACTCCATACCTGTGATAAATTGCCAATCCATAGGCGTCATCGTCACCTCGCAATCCAGCAGGTGGAGTGATTGAGTCTGATGAAACCATCGCTCAGACAATGCCCTGAGGTAACCCCAGGGACAACGACGGGGAAGGATAGAGAAAAATGCCCCAAATCCCCACTCATGCACTACTGCTCTATAATCAGGATGAAGCGCCTGGTACATGGAGTGGATGCTAAACCAATTCCCCCGA
The DNA here is from genome assembly GCA_020205505.1 of Panax japonicus. Lineage (NCBI taxonomy): Eukaryota > Viridiplantae > Streptophyta > Magnoliopsida > Apiales > Araliaceae > Panax > Panax japonicus. The sequence continues at coordinate 7,553,849 of CM035100.1, forward strand.
GGCTGTGTAAAACCTGGAACCTGCATGAAGCACAGATCAACATCAGAACCCTTTTAATCCTCATCAATAGGAAAGAAGGAAGATAAAGTCTAACGTCATACCTCGTTAGCATGCAAGTACATTGATGGGTGTCTACCCAAATCACCTAGCAACTCTGGGTTCACCACCTGGATACTCGGAAGCTCCCTGCGAGGGATATGTACAGCAGGAGCGGGATCCTCAATATCCACCTCCTCGTCCTCAACGTCTGGAACCTCTACCTGGACGGGACGAATCACAGCCTCCACCAACCGACGAGGCTGTCTGACAGAACGGGGACGATGCTCTTCAGAAGCCCTCCGCCGTACGCCAGAGGCGATCCTGTAAGAACTGCTCGGCTGATCCGGATCCATAATATCTGGACAACAAGTCTCCAAATCACCTCAGAAAGGGTGTGGTTTTGCCTTACCTGGAGCTTTTTAAAATACATTATATGACTATATGCATGCATGCATTTACTTTAATATATAATAGAGTTAGAATGCATGACTACCCAATGCCTACATTTGAAAATATTTCGCCATAGTCCCCTTTGAAAATAGGACTATCCACATGCGCACATGCATGTCTAGGTGGCCATTCAGTAGCACACCTGCCCCAAAGTCATATACATAATATATGCATTAAAAATTAAACTCATCATGCATAAGGCCAACCTCAATGCTAGAAGTATCTTGCCTTTCTACCTTTTGCTCATTGGACCTCAAATAGAACAAAAATAGCAGAAAAAGGTGCCAATTTGATTGTCTCAGAAGTCAAATTTTTTCACATCATTATGTTCAGCATGGTTTAATACTAACATTTACTATGCTGAATATTTTTTATTAAGTCATTTGTGAATACATAATCACTACTATGTGTTTAGATGCATTTCGTGCAATATCTCACAATCTAACGGACAGAAACTAAAAAAAATACATGCATGCGTTACCAGAATAGTGTAGAACACTTGTACGGTGACAGAATTTGCAGAAAGCAGCCCGAACTCAGCAAATCTGGAAGTGGCTCGCGGTTTTTCTAAAGTGAAACAAGTTGAAAGTGACTTTTAAAGTGAAGCCTACTGGGATTTATCATCCACGCCTGGCCGCAAGCCCACCTGCGGCTGTAGCAGGTGCACCTGTGGCTCCTCTATGTGGGTCCCACCCCTCCAACTCGGTCCAGTTCAAGTTGAAACGGAGTTCTTATGGGCTAAAAAGGTCAAATCGGGAATAAAAATGCCTTGTGCAAAACAGCATACAATCCTCATCTTCTCAGATGAGACTTTGAATCTGCACATCACTCATTGGTAGTCGCCTGAACACAAGGTATACTCTGCCAATGACCTCACTTGTCGCAAATCACATTCAGCAATACCTTATATAGGTCCGATGCCGCCGACTCCGGGTCGTTACCCTACGTGAATCCCCAACGAGGGTTACAACGTGAATCCCCGACGGGGGTTACAACGTGAGTCCCCGACGGGGGTTACAACGTAGATCCCTAGTGGGGGTTACAACACGTTCATCCGTTGACAATTCTATCAACGAAGGTCAAGCAGCCTTGACATTATTTCAGCCGATGGCCGGTAAACCCATCGAATCATTGAGAACCGTTCGGTAATTACGTACGTACTTATGCATCCCCAATAAGTCCTCGACGGGGGTTACAACGTATATCTACGACGAGAGTAGCAACGTATACTCAGCTGTTGACATACGTATCAACGAAGGTCAAGCAACCTTGACATCATTTCAGCCGATAGTGTTTAAACCTGTCAGAGCTATAGAGCTGTTCGAGGTTCTCATACCCAGCTGCTCATATTCCCCAGTGGATCCCCGGCGGGGGTCACAATGCAATGCTCCGTTGATCTACACGTCAGCAAATGTCAAGCAACCTTGACAGCATATCCCACAGGATGTTTCAGCCATTGATTCACAAGTCAACGAAGGTCAGGCATCCCTGACAGCATTTGATGTTGGCAATAAATTCAACAGAATCATGACGTATTCTGGCGATACTAACCAGGAGAGGTCAACATTATCCAAGAAGATAGATGATGGAATATGTTATACACATCCTCAAATAGATCAAGCTTTATCCCCACAGATCTCTTACACATAAGAGATACCCCTTCAGCATCAAGTCGTTATCAAGAACACATGAATTTGGTGATAACTCCAACACATATATCCTAACAGATTCGGCTTGCACATCAGATCTGGTCAGTATTGCCAATCCCCAGTTAAAGCAACAGGGAACCAGCAATCATCCCCAGCATGTTGGGCCACAACCCCGTACACATGCATCATACATTTGCATCATGTTACTACCCTTAACACCATATTTATCTTGTTGTGTTTCAAGTGTCTATGATTCTTTATCTTACCCATGCATCGCCATGCATGAGTATGATAAAGAGGGGCATCAGTAGACACTCGAAATTTTTTGTACTACTGTTACTAACATTACAGGACGACAGATTCGTCTTTTAAGAGAGAACCCTGAAAGAGAATCCAAATCCACACCGGATACTACTGGAAGTTCAGCAATAACCCCGGATCGCAATCTGGGAGTAACGGTTTTAACCTTGGATTTAACCCCGAGACCAACAGATACAACACCAGAACACACACAGGAGAAGACCGATTAATCTCGAAGATAACCCCGAGGTATCCAGTCTCAGTCCCAACCATAGGAATAGCCACCAACCTTGGTGATAACCCCAAGGAATGCAGTTTCGGAGATAACCCCAGAAATGCTTATTTCAAATGCCATCAGCTTCAATCTCGGTACTCACAACGAAATACACTGTGCCAACCCGGCAATCACATCGGGAAGACAGGCACACCTCAAAGATGACAATGAGGATCTTCAACAAATGCAGCAGTCCAATCTCAGCGAAGTCTGAGCAACGTCTGCTTATCGGCCCAATCCGACAGTAACACCGGTGAGAAGCAACATCGCCATCTGGTCCAACACGATGCCACGTCTCGTCTCTACGCAATAATGTCCCACAAGACTAACCAATCCCGAGTGACTATTGTGCGAGGTAACGGATGAAAGTTGAAGCTTGAAGACCGGAGGGCATCGTCCCATCTTCAAAGACTTCGTACAAACTCTAATCACATGCCATCGTACAACTCTCGACAACGGCGGTCCGAAATAGGTCCTGAATACCTCAAAACGGATGCCCGGATTGTACTTCTCAAAATCCGAGTGGACATTATTGTGCCTGAGTGCACGTACTTCGAGACGACCCGACCCGACAGAACCGAGCTGACCCGACCAGCCTCTGGTACACCTGCGGCTGAGCCGCAGGTACACCTGCGGCACCTTTTGCCTATAAATAAGAGGCTTGGGGTGCTGATTTTTAAGAGAAAAAAGATGGGGATACCCTGTACAATTTGTTCTGCACTCGCCATACAGTGTATTTTCCCACTTTCAAACACTTGTGAGCTCATATATAGCCTCTTTTGTACCCACAAAAGCCTAGTATTTACCTACTCTAAAGATATAGAAGCCCTTTTTATCAGTCAGCTGTAAGCCTTCTCACACACTTTAGAGTCTTTCTCTTCATCTTTACACACACCCTTCTACACGTTGAGAGTCGTGTTGCTTGCTTTTGCCCGAACTTCGGTCCGTGGTTTCCTTCCAGTCTGTATATATATATATATATATATATATATATATATATATATATATATATATATATATATATATATATATATATATATATATACGGTCCGGATCTTAAGCTCACCCCTTATTCAACTCACCCGAGCTCACCCTCCATTTAGCGACGGACCCGACGACGGTTCGGTCATACAACCGTCGTCTATACTTTTAGCGACGGACAACATATAGTGTCGCTATAAGTATAGACGACGGTTGTATGATCGAACCGTCGTCGTGTCCGTCGCTAAAAGGGGGTGAGCTCGGGTGAGTTGAATAAAGGGTGAGCTTAAGATATATTCCCTATATATATATATATATATATATATATATATATATATATATATATATATATATATACTTATATATATTAATTATCTGTCGGACTTTGTTCGATGAGCCTAGACTTCGGTCTGGTGCGTTTATTTGCTTTTATATATATATACTTATATATATCAACTGTGTGTCGGACTCTGTTCGATGAGCCTAGACTTCGGTCTGGTGCGTTTATTCACTTATATATATATATATATATATCAACTGTGTGTCGGACTTTGTTCGATGAGCCTAGACTTCGGTCTGGTGCGTTTACTCGCTTTTATATATATATATATACTTATATATATGAACTGTGGTCGAACTATGTTCGATGAGCCTGGATTTTACATCCGGTGCGTTTATTGCTTTCTTATATATATATATATAAATATATATATATATATATATATATATATATATATTTGGTTTGTCCTGCCTGGAGTTCCCTTCGTGGTAGTTGATAGTTTTTACAGCTTTCTTTACATTTCGTCCTGCCTGGAGTTTACTTCGTGGCAGTTGACCGCATTTACAGCTTTATTTACATTATGTCCCGCCTGGAGTTTCCTTCGTGGCGGTTGACCGTATCTACAGCTTTATTTATATTTCTGATCCCCCATGGAGGTGCTTCGTGGTTGGTGATCCTGTCTGTATATATATATTTACCGTTTTTATATATATACCTGCTTATTACTTTTATATAAATTGCAATATTTTGTGCGCCTAGGAATCATGTGATCACAGATTCATCTCATTGGATCTAGATTCGGTTCCCGTGATGGACATTTTCAGCTGTAAGCAGCTTGTAAATTATTCTGCGATGTCTGTATTTCCTTAGATGGTTTCTATACCCACGAGGAAGTTGGCATTATTTTTTTATATATTATTTTCGTACGGATGCTTCGCATTCGTCAAATAAAATCAATCCAGCCGCTCACTTAATAAAAATGGGAGTGTAAAAGGTCTTAATTCCTATTGAGCAGCAGGGTTTGAAAAATCTCTTTTATAAAACATCATTGCCATATCTTGCTAAAAACTGAATTTTTACATAAATTCAAATCCTGTGTATATAGGTTCGAAAGAGGCCTCACACAACTTTCATATAACAGCACATTGACCCACACACACACACACACACTCAGATAATAGTTTCTTGAAAAGAGGCGGTCACCGTGGTAACACGGATGTCGGGGGGTGCCTAACACCTTCCCCCCGCATAACCAAGTCCCCGGACCCTAAATGAATCTCGGTTTCGCCGACCCGTATATCAGTGTCACATCACTGGGTCAATGTACAAACCTTTTCTCGGTTGTGTTGGTACAACCATTTAAAAAACCAACTGGCAACTCTTAACAGTCCCATCGTCGACATTATACTTGTCGGACCTTTTTCACTTATTTTTTTAAACAAATCTCACCTAAAATGAGAACACCAAAGAACAAGTAACGGAAAGGGACATCCAAAAATCCCGACGTCGACACCACATTATTGCGTTAGAACCAGATGAGATAGCCGAAGATTTAACGTACGAGGAGGTACCTGTCAAGATATTGGATAGGAAAGAGCATGTCCTACGAACAAAGGTTATACCACAAGTTAAAGTTTTGTGGAGGAACCATGCTTTTGAAGAAATGACTTGGGAGTTGGAATCAGAAATGAAAGCGAGGTACCCTCCCCTTTTCGAAACACCAGGTAAGTACGTCAATTTCGAGGACGAAATTTCATAAGGAGGGGAGGCTGTAAGACCCTAAATTTTTTAATGAATAAAATCGAATTTTCTCTAATTATTATTGTAAATAATAAGGTGTTAATTTGATATAATACTTTGGTTATGGGTGAAATAAGCAAATTTCGCAAAATAAGCAAGTGGTTATAAAATATTCATTGTTGTCGGGGAATATTCGTTTGTTCGTGGAATATTCTTTCTGTCGGAGAATATTCGTACGATGGCGCAACTATTTGTGGGCCCCATAGCGGATAACTGTTGGATAAAGAAAATGACAAGTTTGGGTTGTTATAAATAACGGCGTAATTGTTACCGGTAAGACTGTTGGAATACCCGGTGGTTAAAATACAGTAATACGCGTGGTTGCACAGTAGCACACGGTATTGCACAGTATTGTTGAATTATTGATCTTTACGTAAGAAGGCACTACTCAATAATTGTTATAGTAGTTATTGTTCAATATTTTATTTTATTGATTCAATAATTGCTGCGTCGATATTTTATATTATTGTTGTTTCAATAATTGTCACTGCACAGTATTTCCCATTATCAGATCAATAATTAGTATTATTTGAATAATATTATTAGATAGCATTATTGGCAATGTCTAGAAAGTTCTGTCAAGGAGAGGTTTGGTCACCTAATTGCGCGTCAGTAAGGAGAAATCCTTATTGGAAAGCCCCATCTTTCCTGGGAATGGCCTGGTTGTCATAAATGTGATTTTGTAATATTATTTGTGAATAATTAATTATTGATTCATATGATAAGGAAATATTTATTTTATGTGGATATAATGTTGGATATATTTATTGTGGTTAAAAATGAAGGAGTTAATGTTGAGGTGTTTTATCAATATTTTGTCGGATTTGAGGTATTAAAAATCAAACCAGTGTTTTTAGAGAAATATTGCGTGAATTATAATTTTTAATCCGACCGTTGGATCGTTGTGATTTTTGGATATGTTATACATATATAAGTTGAGTATATGTCCATAAATTTTGAACCATTAAAAATGAACGTATGATGTTTTATGAATTTAAAGAGGTGACTGATTCGGAAATTAAGTTTATAAATGATTTTGGTGGAAAATTCTAGAATTGAGTGGGCCGCGCTTGTGGTTGGTGAAGAAATGTGCTGAATTTTATTTCAAATGTGGTGGGTGGCAATAGTAGCAGGTAAAGCCATCAGGTTGCAGGTCAAGTCTGCTTCGGCGTGCTCCTATAAATAGAGAGTTGAGTTAGAATTGAAAATCACACCAGAAACAAGTTTTCTCTCTTTCTCTCTTTATATTATCGAGGGTATTCTTGTGAGTATTTTGATACTTTGAGTGTTGCTATACGGTGTAAGTTTCTTCAGCACTATATCCAGTATTCCAGTCAGAAGTACTGTCTTTTTGAGGTAATGAATGTTATTTTCTTCTTAAATGATATTATTTTCTTCAATATCATTATGCCGAAATATTGGTTTGAACTTTTTATCAAATTTGGAACTTTTTGTGCCGGGGTTACTATTCACGTATACGGCACTATTCACGTATACGGAACTATTCACGAATACGACACTATTCACCGAAAAATGAAATTTTTTTATTTTTATCCAAGATGTCTATTATGGTTACTATCTTTGATTGTATCCATATTTCGGCCTTTATTTTTAAATTCTACTTCAAAATTAGTTATTATGGAGTATTATTGATCTTGGATAAACTGTTATATGAATCCTTAATATTTGTCCTTCTGTCTTACTGGATTCGTTTTCTTTAAAATATTTTCATCATCCTCAGTCCTAAATGATGATATTACTGAATATCTTTGGCCTGTAGTGCAAAGATGAATATGATTAACTGATGAATATCTTTGGCCCGTAGTGCAAAGATGAACATGTGTTGAGATAAACATGACCGACTGGTGATACAAATGAATATCTTTGGCATGTAGTGCAAAGATGAATATTTGATTAAAGATGTATATTGATTGATGTTATAGGGATAAAATATCGATAATAGACTTTTAAATCTTAGAAGATAGTAAAACTCATTCTCTACTTGACTCTTGTAATGGATTGCTGTTTCCGCTGCAGTTGTTGATCTAAAACTTGTTGTCTATTATATTTTATCAGATTTTTCCCTGTTGAAAACTAATGATAATTTGTTGTATATTATCTAATTAGTCATAATATTCTTTACTGGGCTAGTTGAGCTCACCCTTTTCCTTTTTGTTCCATTTTTCTTCTCAGGAGGTGAGAACATAGTAGGAACTAGTCGGGGTATGGAGTGATGGTTCTAGAAAGATGTTTTAGCAGTCCTCACTATTTCTGTAAAATAGTATTTGAATAATTATAATGAGGACTTATTTGAGTGTGGATATTGTCTAGAAAATAATATTTGTATTTAAACTCACAGTATGTGTTGTCGTATTTTGCACGACAATTGTATTATTGAAGTTGTAATTTGCTTTCTGTACCATGTATTTGGCGACTCAGAATGGATGCTGTATACCTATTTTGGGGGCGTCACACCAAGTAAAATTATCAGTTGCTTATTATTCTCTCCGTTTCAAAATTAGAGATATAATTTGATTTTTAAAATTAAATGACAGTATATTAAACTTTAAAATTAGTATCTCATAAAAGTTTAGAATAAAATAAATTTTGTAATTAATAGTTTTTGTTATATACTATATAATTATAATAATTGTATCAACTAAAGATAAATAAATTCACATTGATTTGAAATTTAGTATGTTGTTTTTTGACCTTAAAAGTTAAATTTTATCTCTAATCTTGGAACGGAGGAAGTAATATTTATATAAACTCATAAATAAAATAAAATAATACTCTCTCCGTTCCAAAATTAGAGATTCAATTTAACTTTTGAAGTTGAACGATGACATATTAAACTTCAAATTAATATAAATTTATTTAATTTTAATTTATAAAATTATTATAATTATATAACATATAACAAAAACTGCTAATCACAAAATTTATTTTATTCTAAACTTTTATGAGTTATACCAATTTAAAAGTTTAATATATCATCGTTTGACTTCAAAACTCAAATTATATCGGTAAAGTAATATTCATATTAGTCTTATTAGATGAATTTTAGGTTTTACACATTTATTAATGAAGACAGATACAATTACTTTGTGACCTATTTTTAAAAACGATCAGATTCTTATTTAGAACACATGCTCGAAGACTAAATCGACACAGGTCAATCATGTTAGAACACGTGTTTTTAGATTTTAAAATGCCAAATGATTGCTCATGGTATTTGAAAAATGTTTTGATTGACAGATATTGATATTTATTCTCTAATTTTTTTATTGGCAATACTATTTTTTCTTATTGAAAATCGTCACGTTTATTTAGATGTTAGTAAAAAATGATAGAATGGAAAATTATATTCATATTTAAATTCATAATTTTATTATCATATCATCACTGTTAAATAAAAGACTCGATAAATTTTAAAAATAAATTTGAAACCATAATATATCCTAAATTTTATATATAAATTTTATAAAACATTGTTGGTGAAATAAAGAGTATAAAGAATTATTATTTTTGTTCTTTATATATAGAAGATCCTGTTATAAAATTATAATATATATATATATATATATATATACACACACACACACACACACACAGAGGAGATCAGGTGCGGGAGTCCGTATTTTCTTAAAATGCGAAAAAAAATTAAATTTTTTTTTTGCTTTTTTTTTAAAACAACTAAATTTCAAATCACACCCAAAACACAATATTATGAAAAAAAAAATTAGTTCCATAAATTATTAATATATTTTTTAGTTGTTTTAAAAAAAAGCAAAAAATAAATAAAAAAATAAATTTCGAACATTAGATCCGTCCGGACTGGATCTTGTCCCTATATATATATATGTCTAGATTCATTCCTCCCATTGTAATAATCCTTGATTTTTTTGAAACTCCCATGTCACTTAAGTTTTGAAATTCATGACCTTTGAGTTTTGAAACCTCCAAGTATTAATGTTCATGTACCTATATATAGTAGCATTGTAAAGAGAATGATAGAGGTACAAATATACTATAACGTACATGAAAATATAAGGAGAATGCTCTCTCTTTTCACTAATCATTGTTTTTAATATTAGTATTCTTTTATAACACGTTATCAACACGATATGTAATGTAGCACATAACCACATTCAATCCACAAACATAACAGAACTAAAAAACTTGTAACCTAATTATTTGAGCAAGAAGCATAGGAAATGCAATATTTCTAGTTAAAAGTAAACATACATGTGATCATCTGGTTAATGCATCAAATTAAAACCATAAAATACTTGAATGAATCACACATGGTGGGTGTATTGGTTCAAATAGATCATCTTGAATTCTTTCTAAGAAATATGAACACTAAATAACAATAATTAAATGTGATAGTTTGGTAATTAATTTACTTTGATATAATCAACATGTAAATGAATCTTCTGGTTCTTTAAGAGATGTTCATGGGAGTTTTCAATAATTTAACGCATCATTATTGATCTTAGATGATCATGCAAAATCATAAAAATATTTGGATTCGAACACTTCTGGTGTATTACAATATTTGTTTCAACTATTCTCATTTTAATATAATATAACCCAGAAGATAAAATATACACTTTTTCTAATATAAGCTTCTGGCCTGATACTATTGATGTAATATAAAGAAATTATTCACTGTCTTTGCTATTGGTTTCAATATGATAACCATTATAACGTATATCCTTAAAGCTGAGCAAATTTTTGCTTATCTCAGAAGAATATAAAGAATCATCAATACAAAGTTTTGTGTCATTTGACAACATTATAATTGCTCTTTCAGAGACTTTAATTAAGTTTGATGAGCTTCTGACCCATACATCTTTATATATGCAAAAACATAAATTTAACTTTATTACTTAAAACATAAATAAAATATATAATAAAAATACTTATTATAATGCCATAATATCACTTATGGGAACATAGTTTCCTTTATCGCTTCAGGAAATATTTTGTGAATTTACGCTCTCGATATTGCTGCTGCAGGAGCATATTCGAGGCATGAAATATAATAAATATTTTTTCTACATGTCTTTATCATTTCATAAGACAAGTGAGTCTTTTACTGTAAAGTACACTAATTTTCATTTTCATGGAGATGATAGTGAATAAAAATCATTAATTTTGCATGATCCTACGTGGATGCATGATTGCCAACTTTAATTGTATCTCCAAAATTCTTTGCCTTTATAAGAATCTGATCAACATCAAGAATCCATGACAAACAATTCTTGTTCGATATAAATCAAGAGCAACAAATTCAAATTTATAAGATTTGACATCTATATAAATATATAAATACATAAGAAATTAAATAACAAAGTATAAATTTATAAGAAGACAATAAAAATATTTACCCTTCTCTAGTCACTTTCAAAGTGGGAGAATTGGGAGGTGAAATGATTATTTGTTTATACTAATACTACTACATCACAAAAGTAGTGTACTTACGTAATTTGTATTCTCAAAAACATCAGAGTTGTCCATTATCATTATCTTAAATAAAACTCTTGAAGAGTTATCCCCTGAAGAGGATGAGTTATCTCCTGAAGAGTATCAGGTACCTGAAAATAACGAGATCACGATACATTATGTATATACAGGAGACAAATATATTGGATAGAAATAAAATTGTTGTCGACAACATATTTTCATATAAAATTTTTCTTGATATTACCAGAAGTAATGATCATGAATATAAATCACAAATTGCTGATGAATGTAGAAATGTTTGGCCAATGTCGAAAGAGGCGATTTAAGCATAATTAAATTCAATAAGTAAATGTGAAGTTTTTGAACATGTAGTCCGAACACCTGAAGGTAATGCCTGTTGGATACAAATGGGTATTTGTACATAAAAGAAATAAGAAAAATAAAATTATATGGTACAGAACGCAACTTGTAACACAAGGTTTCTTGCAAAGACCTGATATTGATTATGAAGAAACATATGTTGGACATAATTACATTCAGATTTTTATTTAGCTTGGCAGCAAAAGAAAATTTGGAAATGGGATTAATAGATGTTGTTACAGCATATCTATATGGATCATTAGATAATGATATATACATAAAAATCCCTAAAGGATATAAAATGCCTGAAGCATATAATTCTACATCTCAAAGTATATATTTTATCAAGCTACAAAATCTTTTTATGCATCAACTTGAAGACATTGTAATAAAATTAAACATATTTTGTGTTATCTTCGTGAGACTATTGATTTGGGATTATTTTATCCAAAGGGTGATAGAACCATTCATATTGCACCAAAATTATTTTTTACACATGAGCCCCAGAAGAATGGCGATATTGATATCAAGCATATATGATCATGTGATAATTTGGTTGATATATTCATTAAGTCATTACCAACTACGATTTTGAAGAAGATGGTGCACAATATTGGCATGCTTCGACTTAATGATATTTTTACCATGAACAATAGAAATTCTATGTACTTATGAAGGGGGTAAAAAGGATATGTGTTGATTGTACTCTTTTTCCTCCATTAAGGTTTTTTCCCATTGGATTTTTCTTTGCAAGGTTTTAATGAGGCAATCCCAAGGCACTAGAAATTATACAAGAATGTTGTACTATTTTCCTTCTTCAAAATTTTTCCCACTGGGTTTTTATTTGGTAAAGTTTTTAACGAGGCATATTCTTAGAAAATTGTTGCAAAAGAACTCTATCCATTCTATATGAAGACAATTGTGATGCCCCCAAAATAGGTATACAACACCCATTCTGAGTCGTCAAATATATGGTACAGAAAGCAAACTACAACTTCAATAATACAATTGTCGTGCAAAATACGACAACACATACTGTGAGTTTAAATACAAATATTATCTTCTAGACAATATCCACACTCAAATAAGTCCTCATTACAATTATTCAAACACTATTTTATAAAAATAGTGAGGACTGCTAAAATATCTTTCTAGAACCATCACTCCATACCTCGACTAGATCCTGCTATGTTCTCACCTCCTGAGAAGAAAAATGGAACAAAAAGGAAAAGGGTAAGCTCAACTAGCCCAGTAAAGAATATTATGACTAAGATAATATACAATAAATTATCATTAGTTTTCAACAGGGAAAAATCTGATAAAATATAATAGACAACAAGTTTTAGATCAACAACTGCAGCGGAAACAGCAATCCATTAGAAGAGTCAAGTAGAGAATGAGTTCTACTATCTTTTAAGATTTAAAAGTCTATCATCGATATTTTATCCCTATAACATCAATCAATATACATCTTTAATCAAATATTCATCTTTGCACTACATGCCAAAGATATTCATTTGTATCAGCAGTCGGTCATGTTTATCTCAACACATGTTCATCTTTGCACTACGGGCCAAAGATATTCATCAGTTAATCATATTCATCTTTGCACTACAGGCCAAAGATATTCAGTAATATCACCATTTAGGACTGAGGATGATGAAAATATTTTAAAGAAAACGAATCCAGTGAGATAGAAGGACAAATAGTAGGGATTCGTATAACAGTTTATCCAAGATCAATAATACCCCATAATAACCAATTGTGAAACAGAATTCAAAAATAACGATCAAAATATGGATACAATCAAAGATAGTAACCATAATAGAAAAAATTTTATTTTTCGGTGAATAGTGCCGTATTCGTGAATAGTGTCGTATACGTGAATAGTGTTGTATACGTGAATAGTAATCTCGACACAAAAAGTTTCAAATTTGATAAAAAGTTTAGACCAATATTTTGGCATAATGATATTGAAAGAAACAATATCATTTACGAAGAAAATAACATCCCTTACCTCAAAATAACTGTACTTCTAACTGAATTTCGGATATAGTGCTGGCAGAAACTTGTACTGAATAGCAATTTTCAAAGTATCAAAATACTCACAAAAATACGTTCAATAATCTAGAGAGAAAGAAAACTTGTTTCTGGAGTGATTTTCAATTATAACCTAAGCGTCTATTTATAGGAAAATTCTAGAACGTCATAGGAGATTAAAATAATAAAATATATTATTTTTCTTTTCAATCATCTACGTCACCCACCATTTTAAGTCAAGTATGCCTTCTTAGATAAAAATCAGCAGCCCATGTGTTTATAACACAAGTGGGTCCCACCCATAATTTAATAAAAATTATTTTATTTTTCGAAACTTCAACAATTCATAAAAAATAGCCCGTTTATCAGAAAAATACGAATTTTATGTCCATTCTGCCTGAAATCGAATTCTCTACAACTTTGCATAAGAAAATTTTTCCAAATTCCAATCAAAAACTATCTGAAATTCACAAACGGATAATTTTTAATACATCCACACCGACAAAATACTGATATAACACCTCAGCATTAATTCCTTCATTTATAACCACATAAAAATAAATATATCCATCATTTATATTCACATCAAATAAATATTTTCTTATCATATAAATTAATAATTAATTATTCACAAATAATATTACAGAATCACAATTATGACAACCAGGCCGTTCCCAGGAAAGAGGGGGCTTTTCAATAAGGATTTCTCCTTACTGGCGCGCAATTAGGTGACCAAACCTCTCCTTGACAGAACTTTCTAGACATTGCCAATACTGTTATCTAATAATATTATTCAAATAATATGAATTATTGATCTGATAATGAGAAATACTGTAAAGTGATAATTATTGAAACAACAATAATAAAAAATATCAACGCAGCAATTATTGAATCAATAAAATAAAATATTGAACAGTAATTACTGTAATAATTATTGAGTAGTGCCTTCTTACGTAAGAATCAATAATTCAAAAATACTGTGCATCCACGCGTATTACTGTATTTTAACCACCGGGTATTCCAACAGTGTTAACGGTAACAACTACGCCGTTATTTATAAAAAAAACTCAAACTTGTCATTTTCTTCATTCGACAGTTATTCTGTTATTGGGCCCACAAATGACTGCATCGTAGTACGAATATTCTCCGACAACAAGAATATTCCACAACCAAACGAATATTCCCTGACAACAATGATTATTTTATAACCACTTGCTTATTTTGCAAAATTTACACATTTCACCCATAACCAGAGAATTATATCAAATTAATACTTTATTATTCACAATATTAATTAGAGGAAATTTGATTTAATTTATAATAAGTTAGGGTCTTACAACCTCCCCTCCTTATGAAATTTCGTCCTCAAAATTGACATACGTACCTGGTGTTTCGAAAAGGTGAGGATACCTCGCTTTTATTTCTGATTCCAACTTCCAGGTCATTTCTTCAATAGTATGGTTTCTCCACAAAACCTTAACTTTTGGTATAACCTTCGTGCGTAGGACATGCTCTTTCCTATCCAAGATCTTAACAGGTACTTCTTCGTACGTTAAATCTTCGGCTATCTCATCTGGTTCTAAAGAAATAATATGGTTCGGGTCTTTCACATATTTACGAAGCATAGATATGTGAAAAATATTATGAACACGAGACATACTTAGAGGTAATGCGAGTCTATAGGCCACATTTCCTATTCGGTCAAGAATCTCAAATGGACCAACAAATCGTGGATTGAGTTTTCCTCTCTTCCCAAATCTTGTAACTCCCTTCCATGGAGCAATACGTAACAGTACATGATCTCCGATATTAAATTCCACGTCCTTTCTATGAAGATCCGCATAACTCTTTTGTCGATCATGTGCCATTTGTATACGTTATCGAATCATTTGGATCTTCTCTGTAGTTATGCGTACCAATTCTAGTCCCAATAATGTTGCTTCACCCACCTCATCCCAGCATACTGGAGAGCGACATTTTCTTCCATACAACGCCTAGAATGGAGCTATGCCTATACTTGCTTGATAACTGTTGTTGTAGGAGAATTCCACCAGTGGCAAGTACTTATCCCAACTTCCTTTGAAATCTAGGACACAGAGTCTTAATAGATCTTCAAGAGTTTGAATATTCCTCTTTGATTGTCCGTCCGTTTGAGGATGGTATGCCGAACTGAATCGTAAATTCGTGCCCATAGCTTTCTGCAAGCTAACCCAAAATCGTGAAGTGAATATTGGGTCACGATCCAAAACTATAGATACTGGCATGCCATGAAATCTCACAATCTCATTCACGTACATATGAGCAAGACGTTCAAGGGAATAAGTCTCACGTATAGGCAAGAAATGAGCAGACTTGGTTAATCTATCAACAATAACCCAAATCGCATCTATGCCTTGAGAAACTTTGGGAAGACCCGTAACGAAATCCATGGTAATATGTTCCCACTTCCATTTCGGAATCTCAAGTGGTTACAATAGACCTTTTGGCACTTGATGCTCCGCCTTTACACGTTGACAGGTTAAACACCTCGAGGTAAACTCCGTGATCTCTCTCTTCATATTGTTCCACCAAAATGTGTGTTGAATATCATGATACATTTTCGTACTCCCAAGATGGATTACAAATGGTGTTTTGTGTGCCTCCATTATAATTCTATGCTTCAAGTCAGAATCGTTAGGAACACAAAGTCTGGAGTTGAATCGAAGTATTCCTTCTTCATGGATTCTTGCTTCTGGAATAGCACCTTCTTGCACTTTCTTCTTCATACGCATTAGCTCCATGTCCGTAGCTTGAGCAGCTTTAACTTTATCGAATAAAGTTGGTTCTACTCGTATGTTTGATATCATTATGTGGGTACTTGGAGCCTTTACCTCTATCTCCATCATTTGCAAGTCATACAAAATGGACCTTTGTGTTAACAACATTGCACTCGTACCCGCATATGATCTTCTACTCAATGCGTCAGCTACCACGTTTTCTTTTCCAAGATGGTGTTGAATGGTATGATCGTAATCTTTCAACAGCTCGAGCCAACGTCGTTGCCGCATGTTGAGTTCCTTTTGGGTGAAGAAGTATTTGAGGCTTTTATGATCCGTATAGATCTCCACTTTCTCCCCATACAGGTAGTGTCTCCAGATTTTCAACGCGAAAATGACTGCTGCCAACTCTAGATCATGAGTAGGATAATTCCTCTCATATTCTTTAAGTTATCGTGAGGCATAGGCTATGACTTTCCCATGTTGCATAAGAACACATCCTAACCCTTTACCTGAAGCATCGCTGTATATAAAAAATCCATCCGAACCAGATGGTATTGCCAGAACAGGTGCCGAAATGAGTCTCCTCTTGAGTTCTTGAAAACTCTTCTCGCAATCCTTGCACCAACCGAATTTTGTATCTTTACGAGTCAGCTGAGTTAACGGAGTAGCGATTCGAGAAAATCCTTCCACGAATCTCCGATAGTAACCAGCTAAACCCAAAAAGCTATGTACTTTGATCACTGACTTCGGTTGCTCCCAACTTTGTATTGTTTCAATCTTCGTCGGGTCAACAGAAACTCCATGTTTTGACACCATGTGCCCAAGGAATGCTACTTCCTCAAGACAGAACTCGCATTTCTTCAGCTTAGCATATAGCTTATTTTCACGAAGCCTTTCAAGTATCAGCTTCAAATGGTGGTCATGATCTTCACGACTTTTGGAATAGATGAGGATGTCATCAATAAAGACAACAACGAACTGATCCAAATATTTCTTGAATACTTGGTTCATTATATCCATGAAAGCAGCAGGAGCATTAGTCAATCCAAAAGACATGACTAAGAATTCATAATGCCCGTACCGAGTTCTGAAGGCATTCTTTGGAATATCCTCAGTTTTAATCATCAGCTAATGATATCCAGAACGAAGATCGATCTTTGAAAAGAATTGTGCTCCTTGCAACTGGTCAAACAAGTCATCAATGCGAGGTAGCGGATACCTATTCTTGATGATGACATGCTTCAATTCTCGGTAGTCAATACAAAGTCGCATACTCCCGTCTTTCTTCTTTACGAATAAAACAGGAACACCCCAAAGAGATGTACTAGGACAAATGAAACCGATGTCTAATAACTCCTGTAGTTGGACTTTTAACTCCTGAAGTTCAATAGGAGCCATTCGATATGGGGTTTTAGAAATAGGCTTTGTACCCGGTTCAAGATCAATAAAGAATTCAACATCACGTTCTAGGGGTATACCGGGAAGTTCTTCAGGAAATACATCAGGAAATTCTCTAACAACAGAAATATTATTCAAATCTGACTTGTCTTTGTTCAAATCCATAACAGGGGCTAAGAAAGCTTGACATCCGTTTTTCAATAAACGAATAGCTTTATGGCTTGATATGATAGTGACTGATTTTAGTGGTTTAGTTGTTTGAATTCGTATGACAGGTTGGTTAGGAATATGAAAACTAACAACCTTACGAAAACAATCAATTTTGGCATGATGAGTGGTTAACCAATCAATTCCTAAAATCACATCAAAAGCAAATATCTTTAAAGAGATAAGATCAACAGGTAATGTGATAGTGCCAACTTGGATCAAGCAAGATTTATAAACTGTAGATGTAACGAAGGTTTCACCCAACGGAGTTTCAACAGATAAATCAAAGTCTAATTTCTCCGGAGTCAAGTTTAAATGTTGAGCACAAGTAGGAGAGATAAAAGAATGGGTTGAACTGGTATCTAGTAAGGTATAAACTTTACAAGAATTCAAGATTAGCTTACCCGTGATCATTTCGTTCGGGTTCCTCACGTTTTGGCCAGTCACAACAAACGTTCTTCCAGGAACTGCTGATTTCAACTTATCCGGGAGAGCTTTTGGAGTTACCATCCCTGCTGAATTTAGTTTTGCTATAGAACAGTCTCGAGCTATATGGCCTTCCTTTCCACAGTTATAACATACCTTAGATTATTGTGGACAGTTTGGACTGATATGTCCCTCTTTCCCGCATTTATAACACATGACTGGTGGTCGTTCTCCTCCCCTAGAATTTGTTGTTGGTGTTGGTGCTGATGTCTTCCCGTCATTGTTGAATCTCCTCTTTTTTAAATTTCCACTTGACTCACATCTTCTATTATCATGGCCACGATGACCACCCGAGTGGTTACCACATTTGTTCGTATTTTTCCCTCCTCGCTGGTTATCATCGCTCTGATGACTAATCTCATCGGTATGACCCTGGTTGTGGTCCCTCGGTTGAACATACTCACTATCTCGCTCTAATAATTGAGCCATGTTGACAACATCTGAATACAGAAAAAATTTATGAGAGATAAAGTATTGACGAATCTCGGGTTTTAGACCTCTCAGAAACAACCTTGTCATTTGTTCCTCATTCTCTACCAAATGAAGTGCAAACCTGGATAACTCAGCGAACTTCGCCTCGTACTGGGACACCGTCATATTATTTTGTTATAGTCTGATAAACTCTACCTCCTTCATATGATGAATACTTTCTGAAAAGTACTTGTCATTGAATAGTTTTTGAAACGTTTCCCAAGACATATTGAGTGCGACAGGCTGGGTACGCTTCACGAACTCCACCAGTAGTCTGCCTCACTGCGGAACATAAAGGTGGCGAATGGAACCTTCTGTTCCTCCGTGCATCCCAAGACATCGAATATCTTGGTAATTTGCTTGACCCATGTTTCCGCCTTGATCGAATCAGGCTTTCCAATAAATTATGGTGGTCCCAACTCCTTGAACTGCTTAGCTGTGATAGACTGCGCGTTGGTATCACTTCCACCCGTATTTTGTACATGAGTCTCCCTCGTCTGATTTTGCATGAACTGCAAAAAGCTCTTAAACATTCCATCATTCATCATTTGCTCGGTAGTGTTGTTTACAGGAGGAATATTGCCTTCCTGTTGTACATTCTCCTGGTTTGTAACTAAAGGTTGTTCCACAGTCTCATACACTCCATTGTTAACGTTGTCAGCAGTCATTCATAAATACTGCCATAAAATAAGGGTTAATTAAATAAATTAACATATCATATAATATCCCTATATTATGACCGACCAACAAATAAGCTTAGATAGGACACACTAACGAAGGATTTACTCATCTATCCCCTCCTAGTTCTATTCCCTGATCTCCGCCAGAGACCATATACCTAAGCTTTGATACCAACTGTGACACCCCCAAAATAGGTATACAACACCCATTTTGAGTCGCCAAATACACGGTACAGAAAGCAAACTACAACTTCAGTAATACAATTGTCGTGCAAAATACGACAACACAACCTGTGAGTTTAAATACAAATATTATCTTCTAGACAATATCCACACTCAAATAAGTCCTCGTTACAATTATTCAAACACTATTTTACAAAAATAGTGAGAACTGCTAAAACATCTTTCTAGAACCATCACTCTATACCCCGACTAGATCCTGCTATGTTCTCACCTCCTGAGAAGAAAAATGGAACAAAAAGGAAAAGAGTGAGCTCAACTAGCCCAGTAAAGAATATTATGACTAAGATAATATACAACAAATTATCATTAGTTTTTAATATGGAAAAATCTGATAAAATATAATAGACAACAAGTTTTAGATCAACAAATGCAGCGGAAACAACAATCCATTAGGAGAGTCAAGTAGAGAATGAGTTCTATTATATTCTAAGATTTAAAAGTCTATCATCAATATTTTATTCTTGTAACATCAATCAATATACATCTTTAATCAAATATTCATCATTGCACTACAGGCCAAAGATATTCATTTGTATCACCAGTCGGTCATGTTCATCTCAACACCTGTTCATCTTTGCACTACGGGCAAAGATATTCATCAGTTAATCATTCATCTTTGCACTACATGCCAAAGATATTCAATAATATCATCATTTAGGACTGAGGATGATGAAAAATATTTTAAAGAAAACGAATCTAGTAAGACAGAAGGACAAATAGTAGGGATTCGTATAACAGTTTATCCAAGATCAATAATACCCCATAATAACCAATTGTGAAGTAGAATTAAAAAATATAGATCAAAACATGGATACAAGACATCTTGGACAAAAAGAAATTTTTTTATTTTTCGGTGAATAGTGCCGTATTCGTGAATAGTGTCATATACGTGAATAGTGCTGTATACGTGAATAGTAACCCCGACATAAAAAGTTCCAAATTTGATAAAAAGTTCAGACCTATATTTCGGCATAATGATATTGAAAGAAATAATATCATTTACGAAGAAAATAACATCCCTTACCTCAAAATAACCGTACTTCTAACTGAATTTCGGATATAGTGCTGACAAAAACTTGTACTGAATAGCAACTCTCAAAGTATCAAAACACTCACAAAAATATGCTCGATAATCTAGAGAGAAAGAAAACTTGTTTCTGGTGTGATTTTCAATTCTAACATAAGCGTCTATTTATAGGAAAATGCTAGAACGTCATAGGAGACTAAAATAATAAAATATATTATTTTTCTTTTCAATCATCTACGCTACCCACCATTTTGAGTCAAGCATGCCTTCTTAGACAAAAATCAGCAGCCCATGTGTTTATAACACAAGTGGGTCCCACCCATAATTTAATAAAAATTATTTTATTTTTTGAAACTTCAACAATTCATAGAAAATAGCTCGTTTATCAGAAAAATACGAATTTTATGTCCATCCTGTCTGAAATCGAATTCTCTACAACTTTGCAAAAGAAAGTTTTTCCAAATTCCAATCAGAAAGTATTCAAAATCCACAAACGGATGATTTTTAATATCTCCACACCGACAAAATACTGATAAAACACCTCAGCACTAATTTCTTCATTTATAACCACATAAAAATAAATATATCTATCATTTATATTCACATCAAATAAATATTTTCTTATCATATAAATTAATAATTAATTATTCACAAATAATATTACGGAATCACAATTATGACAACCAGACCGTTCCCAGGAAAGAGGGGGCTTTCCAATAAAGATTTCTCCTTAATGGCGCGCAATTAGGTGACCAAACCTCTCCTTGAAAGAACTTTCTAGACATTTCCAATAATGTTATCTAATAATATTATTCAAATAATATGAATTATTGATCTGATAATGGAAAATATTGTAAAGTGATAATTATTGAAACAACAATAATATAAAATATCAACGCAGCAATTATTGAATCAATAAAATAAAATATTGAACAGTAATTACTGTAACAATTATTGAGTAGTGTCTTCTTACGTAAGAATCAATAATTCAAAAATAATGTGCATCCACGCGTATTACTGTATTTTAACCACCGGGTATTCCAACAGTGTTAACGGTAACAACTACGCCGTTATTTATAAAAAAAACTCAAACTTGTCATTTTCTTCATTCGACAGTTATTCTGTTATGGGGCCCAAAAATGACTGCGTCGTAGTACGAATATTCTCCGACAACAAGAATATTCCACAACCAAACAAATATTCCCCGAAAATAATGATTATTTTATAACCACTTGCTTATTTTGCAAAATTTACACATTTCACCCATAACCAGAGAATTATATCAAATTAATACTTTATTATTCACAATAATAATTAGAGGAAATTCGATTTTATTTATAATAAGTTGGGGTCTTACAACAATGCTGCATATATTGCTCAATTATAGGGAGGATACATCAAAGGACATAGAACAAAGCATATATCATCGAAATTCTTTTTCACACATGACTTTGATAAGTGTGATGACATTGATGTTCAACAAATTCGATCAAAAGATAATCTAGCAGATTTGTTCACCAAAGCATTACCAACTACAATGTTTGAATGATTGCGTCGCAATATTGGAATGCAACAGCTGAAGGACTTAAGGATACATTCATGAGTAGGAGCTAATACGCGCTGCACTCTTTTTCCCTTTAACTAAGGTTTTTTTCCTGGTAAGGTTTTTAATGAGACAACTTTTAATGTGTATGACTATACAATAGACATCCAAAGGGAATTTTATAAAATTAAAATATATATATGTGGATGTCTAAATTGATTTCTCCCATTGTAATAATCCTTGATAGAGGTACAAATATACTATAACTTACATGAAAATATAAGGAGAATGCTCTCTCTTTTTACTAATCATTATCCTTAATTTTAGTATTCTTTTATAACAGATCCTAAGATTTGTTAAAGCAAGCCAACCAAATTAATTAAGTTGCTTCAATTATTAATTAGACATGTTGTTTGGAAGTGGCATTTCCCTATTGGCCTATATATTTCATGTTGGCCCAATGTGTTTCTTGAAGACCTTTCTTATCCCTTTATTAAGAGAATTATTTATTTTCATAATTATTATTTTTGGATACTTTCACAAAATCTTAATCATATGAACAGAATTACATAACAACAATGTTACTATCACATAATGCTCACATACACACACATGCATACTGTGGACTTCACTTGACATATGGGACTCATAATATGCATGTGTGTGTATGTGAACAATATATGACCATTTTTTATGTGATAGTAGCATTATTTATTACATAAATATCAATCTAAGTTTTAAATTTTGAAGCATAGATGCTCACGATTAATTCAAGAATTTATGAGTACTTCTCTTTTCTCTCTATTCTTTGTAGACAAAAATCCTAACTTTCGTATTAGATTTGGGAAGGATTCTTCTTATTTAAAGAGACTCTCCCCTTGATCTCTCTTCTAGTACTTTTATACTTTTGTTATTATTGTGGCGTTTGTTCTTCTTTTTTGTAGGACTTATTTTCTCTATAATATGATTGATTTGTTTTTCTTTTATGAGATAATTTCATTATCAACTCTTGAGAGAGTTTGCTTTTTCCGGTTGGGAGATTTTTTTATTTTTTTTGTGTTCATGAGAACTTTTTTGATGCGTGAATCGTTGAAGATAGATTGTTCAGATTTGGGTGTGGCGTTATCATGACTTTCCCCGTATTGAAGAATATTCTATTATTACTTTTTGGAATGTGACTGTTTTTCAAGAGTATTTCTGGTGTCCACTAGTTGTTACTACGATTGGCCATTTTCCTGATTATGTGTTATTCTGTTTGGAGTGATTACATTTTCAATTTTTTGTATGGTAATCTTTTTATTATTTGTAACAATTTAAAGTTTCAATATATTTCAGTCGATTAGACTGTTTGATAAAAAAACAAAAAAACTATAGTCATTTTGTAGATTTGAAGAATCAGTTAGTTTATTTAGAACTTACTTTAAGCTTATAATAGTAAATTAAAATCCTATTGAAATATATTTTTAAGAGGTTACTAATTGTTCTTTAAAATGTTATCTAGAATTTCTATATAATCACACCTTATTTGATCGTAATATTACAAGTATACATTGCTAAAAAAAAATAACAAGTATATAATTTTTCTTAATTCTGTCAGAATCTTTAAACAACTTATTCAATCTCCTAGTGTCCAAGAAACTATTTTTGTTAACTTTGGGCCTAAATCAAAAATTTGGGCCATGTTCAAAACTAATAAAAAATTAGGGTTCTTTACATAAGTATACAATAAATAGAAAGTAATTACATGAAAAGTGCATCAACCAAATAATTATAAAAAGAGTGTAATTAGGACCCATATTACAAAAATAGTACAATTCACATTAATAAGAAACCTAAAATCAAGGACAAATAACTGGCATAATTAATAATTCAAATTCAAATATTTGGATCTAACAACAAAAATAAATTCAAATTCAAAATAATAATTCAAATTTAAATATTCAAATTCAAATTCAAATCTTCATATCCCTCATATACACTTTGAAATAATAGTCCGCCGCTACACCGCCGCGAATCTCCGTTGTCCAAAACGCCAATGAGAATAAGAAGAAGATTCGCCCTACAAAAAGTTTAAAAATAAATAGATGTAACTATTAATGTTCTGAAAAAAATTTATAACTATTTTGTTACTCATAAATAATAAAATGGTTACCTTTGTATAAATGGTTGGCTACCAACTGCATCACATTCAAACGAAATTAGTAACTTAATAAAATTGAATTGGTTACCTTGGTCTGAAGGTTTGGCTACCAACTGCTGTGAGACCCCAGATTTTATGAATAAATATATAATTTTCTCGAATTTTTTTTTAAATATTATGGTGTGGATTTGATATAATGTTATAGTTGTGGGTAATATTTATAAATTTTACAAAGTATGCAAGTTGTTGTATAATATTCGATTGGTCGGGGAATATTTTTTTTATCGGAGAATATCCGTACAACGGTACAATTATTGGTGGGCCCCACAACGGAATTATTGTCGGAATGAGAAAACGACAAAAATATTTTTATGAAAATAACGGCGGAAGTTTTACCGTTAATACTGTTGAACTATTCGGTAGTAAAAGTACAGTAATACGCGTGGTTGCATAGTAGTACACGGTATTGATTATTAATGCTTACGTGATATCACTCAGTTTTGTTTTATTGGTATTATTAATGTAATAAAACAGAAAAACTTTTTATATAAAACAGAATACTTTTATAAAGTTATTCTATAAATAAAATATATTATATTTTATTATGCATAGTATTTGCATAGTGCCTGCATAGTATTTGCATAGTAAAATCTTTTATAAAGTTATTCGTTTTATTAGATTATAAATAGAATATATTATATTTTATTTAAAAGATTTTGCTTTAAATATGGACCGTCGGATTAAAGTAAATCAATCTGGACCGTTCATGAGTTAGTTACTATGCAGTCCATTCTTCTATAAATAGAAGCTCATTCATTCATTATTTCTTACGAATTCACTGAAACTCTAGAGAGATAAACTATAAAAGTGTTCTTCTACTTCACTACTTCTATATCCAACACTCTTCTTTCTAAGGTAGGAAATATTATTTGTTGTACTCATAAAGGGTATTCTTTCTTTCTTATTCATGAAGAGAACTTCTGTTATTCCATTCTTTATTATTCTGTTGGAATATCCTGTCTATGTGTATTACGTCGGACCTGGTTCCGTCTTTATTATTCTGTTGAAACATCCTGTCGGTGCGTATTACGCCTGACCTGGTTCCGTTATTTAGTATTCTATTGGAATAACATGTCTATGCGAAGTACCGCATGCATGGTGATTTCTGTTGTTATTCCATTCTTTATTATTCTGTTGGAACATCCTGTCAGTGTGAATTTCGCCTGACCTGGTTCCGTTATTTAGTATTCTATTGGAATAACATGTCTATGCGAAGTACCGCATGCATGGTGATTTTTGTTGTTATTCCATTCTTTATTATTTTATTGGAACATCCTGTCGGTGTGAATTTCGCCTGACCTGGTTCCGTTAATTATTATTCTGTTGGAATAACCTGTCTATGCGAAGTACCGTATGCATGGTGATTTCTTTTGTTATTCCATTCTTTATTATACTCAGTTGGTTAAAGTTTTAACTTCTATTCTCCATAAAATTAGTGGAATATCCTTGATATTTGCGCTCCATCCAGTATCTTTTCATGGAAATATTTTTCTGAGCATTCTGGAATTTTACTCTACAAAGAAGTATCATGTTGATAATTTGGACGTTAATAGTTCCTGGATAATTTAATTCTTGAACTTGTTTTATTGAATTCCTATATCATTGTCAGCATCCTCATGTTTATATTATGTTGAAAGTCATCTGTGGCCTGTATTGCATAGATGGACTTGGTATGATTATGACCAGTGATTATTCGGTATAATCATGACCGTAATATTACAAATGATGTGGAAAAAGTCCTCATTGGCCCGAAATGCATTGATGGATAGTTTTTGGTATGATTATGGCTATGGATTCTCTTCGGCCAAGGGTGCAAAGATGAATTATTTTATGGCATGATCAGGACCGTTGATGAAAACACAATTATCTTTGGCCCGTAGTGCATGGATAATTGTGGTCGTGATACTAAAGAATATCCTTGGCCGTAGTGCAGGGGTGATTCGATGATGTGCATTATTTACTAAGCTGAGTCCCAGCGATAAAAGTGATGAAAAACATTTTAAATCATAAAAGATAGTAGACTTTATTCTCTACTTGACTCTTTTAATGGATTGCTTGTTCCGCTGCAGTTAAACTTGATGTTTGTTATATTGTATCAGTTTAACACTGTTTAAGGCTAATGATAATTTATTCTGCATTATCTTAGTCATAATATTTCTTACTGGGCTAGTTGAGCTCACCCTTTCTTTCACTGTTCTCTTCAGGAAATGAGAACGTAACGGGGACTAGTCGGGGAACAGAGTGATGGTCCTAGATGGTGCATTAGTAGTCCTCACTATTTTATGAAATAGTGTGATAAAAAATGTAATGAGGTCTCCATTGAGTTTGTATACTCTCTAGAGGACAGTATTTATATTAAAACTCACAGCCTTTGTTTTGTCGTATTTTACACGACTGTTGTATAATTAAGTTTGTATTTGAATTCTGTACCATGTATTTGGCGACTCAAGATGGGTGATGTATACCTATTTTGGGGGTGTCACAGTTGGTAACAAAGCTTAGGGATATGATCCCTGGCTAGGATGTGAAAATAGAACAAGGAGGGGAGAGACAGGGAATTCCTTCGCTAGTATGACCTACCTAAGTTTATTTGGTATTTAATTGGTCGGTCAGAATATAGGGATAATATGTTACATGTCAATTAACCCTTGTTTTGTGGCTGTATTTGAAAATAACATCCGAGAATATTGAGAATAGCAATGGAGCACATGAGACTGTGGAGACACCTCTAATCACCAACCAGGATAATGTGATTAGAGATATCCATGTGGTGATTGAGGAATTAAAAGTTTCACTCAAGCTAGTCAATAAGGTAGCAACTGAGAGTGAGGAAGAAGAGGAACCTGAGGAGTATTTATTAGAAGAACTTATTGATCAAAATATAGAATTGCAAAATCGTATTCATGAGTTAGAAGAGCAGGCTGAAGAACGGAAGGCGGTCGTGGAGCAAAGGAATATAACAATTCAAAATTGTATTACCCGATGCGCGATAGCTGAACAGGAGCGCTCTTTGGCAGAGTATACTATATTAAAGCTGGAATCTGAGAATTCAAATGTCAAGGAGCAGCTGAAAGAAGAAACAACTGAACAAGTGAATATGAAAGATGCATGGGTAAAAGCTACACGACGCGTTGATATTGTGGAAAGAGAAGTTCGATCCAAGAAAGCTAAAATAGATGATATGTATTTATCTTTTTTGACAGCAATTGGGAGAACCCATCATCGAGTTTTGAATTACCCTATACATTGCGATCAACCCCAATTCGATACGGATCAAAGTCTAATGATTCAGATCATGGAGCAGGAGTACAACGAAGCAGTTGAGGGTGGAATATGCCCTATAGCGAAAGTTAATTCCAGTGGTAATGACAACACCAAAGACTGTCCTGAGCAAGTCAAATTCGGTAGTTTAAGGGAGAGAGTTTTTTGTGACGAGGAATCGAACGAAGTTATCACGGGTTAGTTAATTATAAATTCTTGCGAAGTCTATACCTTATTCGATACCGGTTCTACCAATTCTTTTATCTCTCTTGCTTGCGCTCAACGTTTAAATTTAACTCCGGAGAAGTTAGACTTTGACTTATTGGTTGAAACTTCGTTAGTAGAAACCTTCGTTACCTCCACTATTTATAAATCTTGTTGATTCAAATCAACACTTTCACATTACCTGTCAATCTTATCTCTTTGAAAATATTCGCCTTTGATGCGATTTTTAGAAATCGATTGGTTAACTACTCATCATACTTTTCGTAAGGTTGTTAGCTTTCATATTCCTAACCAACCTGTTATGCGAATTCAAGCAACCAAACCACTAAAGTCAATCATTGTCATATCAAGCCATAAGTAAAGAGCCCCGGTCCTTTCGTTGTTGACTTCCTTGTGTGGAATGCACCGAAGCCAGACTTTCTATAAGCGACGTCGTGAATGAAGATGGCAAGTTGATAGGTAGCAATGTGACGTACTATCCAAGTCTTGGATGAGGGTCACAATTTTGAATGATATTTCTATTGTTAATAAATTTTCTGACGTATTCTTGAAGACTTCTTAGCCTACCCCTAGAGCGTGAAATCGAATTTTGTATTGACCCCAGTACAAAACCCATTTCTAAAACCCTCAAATATTTCTTTACTTAAAACGAACGTAACATGTGCCAAAGACGTTGGCTCGAGCAGTTGAAGATTACGATCGTACCATGCAATATCATCGTGAAAGTGCGAACATGGTAGCTAACGCGTTGAGTAGAAGATCGTATGCGGTTATAAGTGTGAATATACGAATCCACATGAAGATAACGAATATACGAGTAGAATCGACTTTAATCGATAAAGTTAAAGTCACTCAAGCTACACACCCGGAGCTGATGAATGTAAAGAATTAAGAAGGTTCAAGAGGTCGTTATTCTAAAAGCAAGAATCGACGAAGAGAGGAAATATCAACCCTCGATTTAATTGGCCCATTTGAAATCCTCGATGAAGTAGGAACTGTGGCCTATAGACTCGTTTTACCACCAAGTATGTCGTGTGTTCATAACGTTTTTAACGTATCGATGTTACGTAAATACGTGGAGGACCCGAACCACATTATTAATTTAGAACCGGACGAGATAGCGGATGATTTAACGTTTGAAGAGATATGTGTTAAAATCTTGGATAAGAAGAATTGTATTCAACACTCAAAGGTTATACCTCAAGAGTTAGAATTTCAAATGAAGTCGAGGTATCCTCACCTATTCAGCATACCAAGTACGTACGTAAATTTCGAGGGCGAAATTTCTTAAGGAGGGGAGGTTGTGAGACCCCAGATTTTATGAATAAATTTTTAATTTTCTCAAAATAATTTTTTTTTAAATATTATGGTGTGGATTTGATATAATATTATAGTTGTGGGTAATATTTATAAATTTTGTAAATTATGAAAGTTGTTGTATAATATTCGATTGGTCGGGGAATATTCTTTTTGTCGGGGAATATCCGTACGACGGTACAATCATTGGTGAACCCCACAACGGAATTATTGTCGGAATGAGAAAACGACAAAAATAATTTTATGAAAATAACGGCGGAAGTTTTACCGTTAATACTGTTGAACTACTCGGTAGTAAAAGTACAGTAATACGTGTGGTTGCATAGTAACACACGGTATTGATTATTAATGCTTACGTGATAAGTCACTCAGTTTTATTTTATTGGTATTATTAATGTAATAAAACAGAAAAACTTTTTTTATAAATCAAAATACTTTTATAAAGTTATTCTATAAATAAAATATATCATATTTTATTATGCATAGTATTTGCATAGTGCCTGCATAGTATTTGCATAGTAAAATCTTTTATAAAGTTATTCGTTTTATTAGATTATAAATAGAATACATTATATTTTATTTAAAAGATTTTGATTTAAATATGGACCGTCAGATTAAAGTAAATCAATCTGGGCCGTTCATGAGTTAGTTACTATGCAGTCCATTCTTCTATAAATAGAAGCTCGTTCATTCATTATTTCTTACGAATTCACTGAAACTCTAGAGAGATAAACTATAAAAGTGTTCTGCTACTTCGCTACTTCTATATCCAGTACTCTTCTTTCAAAGGTAGGAAATATTATTTGTTGTACTCATAAGGGGTATTCTTTCTTTCTTATTCATGAAGAGAACTTCTGTTATTCCATTCTTTATTATTCTGTTGGAATAACCTGTATACGCGGGCTACCCTATACTTGGTGAAATTCTTCTGTTATTCCATTCTTTATTATTCTGTTGGAATATCATGTCTGTGCGTATTACGTCGGACCTGGTTCCGTCTTTATTATTCTGTTTGAATAACCTGTCTATGCGAAGTACCACATGCATGGTGATTTCTGTTGTTATACCATTCTTTATTATTCTGTTGGAACATCCTGTCGGTGTGAATTTTGCCTGACCTGGTTCCGTTATTTAGCATTCTATTGGAATAACTTGTCTATGCAAAGTACCGCATGCATGGTGATTTCTGTTGTTATTCCATTCTTTATTATTCTGTTGGAACATCCTGTCGGTGTGAATTTCGCCTGACCTGGTTCCGTTAATTATTATTCTGTTTGAATAACCTGTCTATGCGAAGTACCGCATGCATGGTGATTTCTTTTGTTATTCCATTCTTTATTATACTCAGTTGTTTAAAGTTTTAACTTCTATTCTCCATAATATTAGTGGAATATCCTTGATATTTGCGTTACATCCAGTATCTTTTCATGAAAATATTCTTCTGAGCATTCTGGAATTTTACTCTATAAAGAAAGTATCATGTTAACAATTTGGACGTTATTAGTTCCTGGATAATTTAATTCTTGAACTTATTTTATTGAATTCTTATATCATTGTCATCATCCTCATGTTTATATTATGTTGAAAGTCATTTGTGGCCTGTAGTGCATAGATGGACTTGATATGATTATGACCAGGAATTATTCGGTATAATCATGACCATAATGTTACAAATGATGTGGAAAAAGTCCTCATTGGCCCGTAATGCTTTGATGGACAGTTTTTGGTATGATTATAGCTATGGATTCTCTTCGGCCAAGGGTGCAAAGATGAATTATTTTATGGCATGATCAAGACCGTTGATGAAAACACAATTATCTTTGGCCCGTAGTGCATGGATAATTGTGGTCGTGATACTAAAGAATATCCTTGGCCGTAGTGCATGGGTGATTCGATGATGTGAATTATTTATTAAGCTGAGTTCCAGCGATAAAAGTGATAAAAAAAACTTTTAAATCATAAAAGATAGTAGACTTTATTCTCTACTTGACTCTTTGAATGGATTGCTTATTCCGCTTCAGTTAAACTTGATGTTTGTTATATTGTATCAGTTTAACACCGTTTGAGGCTAATGATAATTTATTCTGCATTATCTTAGTCATAATATTTCTTACTGGGCTAGTTGTGCTCACCCTTTCTTTCACTGTTCTCTTGAGGAAATGAGAACGTAGCGGGGACTAGTCGGGGAACAGAGTGATGGTCCTAGATGGTGCATTAGTAGTCCTCACTATTCTGTGAAATAGTGTGATAATAAATGTAATGAGGTCTCCATTGAGTTTGTATACTCTCTAAAGGACAATATTTGTATTAAAACTCACAGCCTTTGTTTTGTCGTATTTTACACGACTGTTGTATAATTAAGTTTGTATTTAAATTCTATACCATGTATTTGGTGACTCAAGATGGGTGATGTATACCTATTTTGGGGGTGTCACAGTTGGTAACAAAGCTTAGGGATATGATCCCTGGCTAAGATGTGAAAATAGAACTAGGAGGGGAGAGACGGGGAATTCCTTCGCTAGTATGACCTACCTAAGTTTATTTGGTATTTAATTAGTCGATCAGAATATAAGGATAATATGTTACATGTCAATTAACCCTTGTTTTGTGGCAGTATTTGAAAATGACATCCGATAATATTGAGAATAGCAATGGAGCACATGAGACCATGGAGACACCTCTAATCACCAACCAAGATAATGTGATTAGAGATATCTATGTGGTGATTGAGGAATTAAAAGTTGCACTTAAGCTAGTCGCTAAGGTAGTAACTCAGAGTGAGGAAGAAGAAGAACCTGAGGAGTATTTATTAGAAGAACTTATTGATCAAAATGTAGAATTACAAAATCGTATTCATGAGTTAGAAGAGCAGGCTGAAGAACGGAAGGCGGTCGTGGAGCAAAGGAATGTAACAATTCAAAATTGTATTACCCGATGTGCGCTAGCTGAACAGGAGCGCTCTTTGGCAGAGTATACGATATAAAAGCTTGAATCTGAGAATTTAAATGTTAAGGAGCAGCTAAAAGAAGAAATAACTGAACAAGTGAGAATGAAAGATGCATGGGTAAAAGCTACACGACGCGTTGATATTGTGGAAAGAGAAGTTCGATCCAAGAAAGCTAAAATAGATTATATGTATTTATCTTTTTCGACAGCAATTGGGATTACCCATCATCAAGTTCCATAACATGGACTAAAAAAATTTGATATCCATAATAAACGAATGACCTCATGGCTTGATATGAAAATGTTTGACTACAATGGTTTGATTGCTTGAATTCGAATAACAGGTTGCTTAGGAATATGAAAACTAACAACCTTACGAAAGTAATCAATTTCGGCATGATGAGTAGTTAACCTTAAAATCACATCAAAAGCAAATATCTCTATAGAGATAAGGTTAACAGGTAATGTGATAGTGCCAACCTGAATCAAGCAAGATTTCTAAACAACGGATGTAATAAAAGTTTCTTCTAACGAAGTCTCCATAAATAGATCAAAGTCTAATTTCTCCGTAGTCAAGTTCAAACGTTGAGCGCAAGCAAGAGAGATAAAAGAATGGGTAGAACCGGTATCTAGTAAGGTATAAACTTCGCAAGAATTTATAATTAACTAACCCGTGCTAAATTCGTTCGGGTTCCTCGCATTTTGACCGGTCACGACAAACGTTCTTTCAGGAACCGTTGACTTTAACTTTTCTGGGACATCCTTTTGAGTCACCATTCCCGCTGGACTGGGTTTAAATACCGCACAATCTCGAGCGATATGTCCTTCTTTTCCATAATTATAGCATACCTTAAACTTTTGTGGGCAATTTTGGTTGATATGTCCCACTTTCCAGCATTTGTAACATACGACTGGTGGTCTTTTTCCTCCCTTGGAACTAGTTGCTACTGGCGCTGATGTCTTCACATGGTCGTTGTTGAATCTCCTCTTTTTAAAATCTCCTCCCGACTCGCTTCTTCTATTTTCATGGCCACGATTACCACCAGAGTGGTTACCGCCTTTGTCCGTATTCTTCTTTCTCCGCTGGTTATCGTTATTCGGATGAATGCTATCTTCGGTATGATCCTGGTTATGGTCCCTTGGTTGAACGTACTCATTATCTCGCTCTAACAACTGAGCCCTGTTGACAACATCTGAATAGAGAGAAAATTTATGAGAAATGATATACTGACGTATGCCGGGTTTCAAACCTCTTAGAAATATCCGCGTCATACGTTCCTCATTCTCCACCAAATGAGGTGCAAACCTGGATAACTCCGCGAACTTCGCCTTGTACTGGGACACCGTCATGTTATTCTGCTCCAGTCTAATAAACTCCACTTCCTTCATATGACGAATACTTTCAGGGAAGTACTTGTCATTGAACTGTTTCTGAAACGTCTCCCATGACATGCTGAGTGCAGCTGGATGGGTACACTTCACAGATTCCCACCAGTAATCTGCCTCGTTACGGAACATAAAAGTAGCGAATGGAACTTTTTGTTCCTTCGTGCATCCCAAGACATCGAATATCTTGGTAATTTTTTTGACCCACGTCTTCGCCTTAATCGGATCCGGCTTTCCCCAAAATTCTGGTGGTCCTAACTCTTTGAACTGCTTGGCTGTGACCACCCGTGAATTTCTATCATTTCCTCCTGTATTTTGAACACGAGTCTCCCTCGTCTGATTTTGCATGATCTGCAAAAAGCTTCTAAACATCCCCTCGTTCATCATCTGCTCAGTGGTGTTGTTCACAGGAGGTACATTTCCAGTCTGTTGCACGTTCTCCTCGTTGGAGAGTACAGGCGTCTCCACGGTCTCATTTCCACTGTTAATATTTTCAGTCGACATTCTCAAATACTGTCAGAAAATAAGGGTTAATTAAGGAAATCAATATATCACATAATATCCCTATATACTGACCAACTAACAAATAAGCTTAGGTAGGACACACTAGCGAAGGATTTACTCATCTCTCCCCTCCTAGTTCTATTCCCCGATCTCCGCCAGAAATCATATCCCTAAGCTCTGATACCAACTGTGACGCCCCCAAAATAGATCCATTTCATCCAACCCATTCTGAGTTGCCAAAATATATGGTATAGAAACAACTACAACTTTATTAATACAACATAAAAACTGTGAGTTTAAATACAAATATTGTCTTCTAGACAATATCCACACTCAAATAAGTCCTCATTACAATTATTGATACACTATTTTACAAAATAGTGAGGACTACTAAAACAACTGTCTTGAACCATTACTCCACACCCCGATTAGTTCCCGCTATATTCTCGTCTCCTGAGAAGAAAATGGAACAAAAAGGAAAAGGGTCCAGTAAAGAATATTATGACTAAGATAATATAGAACAAATTATCGTTAGTCCTCAACAGGGAAAATCTAATAGAATACAATAGACAACTAGTTTTAAATCAACAACTGCAGCGGAAACAACAATTCATTGGAAGAGTTAAGTAGAGAATGAAATCTACTATCATCTATGAATTTAAAAGTCCATCATCGATATTTTATCCCTGTAACATCAATCAATATACATCATAAATCAAATAGTCATCTTTGCACTACAGGCCAAAGATATTCATCTGTTGGTCATGTTCATCTCAATACCTGTTCATCTTTGCACTACGGGCCAAAGATATTCATCAGTTGGTCATGTTCATCTAAACACCTGTTTATCTTTGCACTACGGGCCAAAGATATTCATCAAGAAATCATTCATCTTTGCACTACAGGCCAAAGATATTCAGTTATATCATCATTTAGGACTGAGGATGATGAAAAATATTTTAAAAAAAACGAATCTAGTGAAACAAAAGAACAAATATTAAGGATTCGTACTTTACACAATCCAAGTTCAAAAATACTTCATAAGTAATCAGAGTGGAGTAAAATTCAAGAATGATCAAAACATGGATACAATCAAAGCTAGTATCCAGAATAGATATTTTGGACGAAAAGAAGAAATTTCATTTTTCGGTGAATAGTGTCGTATTCGTGAATAGTGCCGTATACGTGAATAGTAACTCCGACACCAAAAGATAGAAATTTCACAAAAAACATCATCATACTTCATGAATAGTACTCATGAATAGTAACTCATGAATAGTAACTCGTGAATAGTAACCCCGACATGAAAAAGTTCTAAATTTGATAAAAATTTCCAACCAATATTTCGGCATAAAGATATTGAAGAAATAATATCATTTACGAATAAAATAACATCCCTTACCTCGAAAAACAGTACTTCTAGTTGAAACACCGGATATAGGCTATGACTTGAACTTGCACCGTATAACAATACTCAAAGTATACTCAAAATACTCACAAGAATACACTCGATAATATAGAGAGAGAAAACTTCAGTTTCTGGTGTGATTTTCAATTCTAACCTAAGCACCATATTTATAGGAAAATGCTTAGAACACCAAAGTAGAAAATTTAATATAATAATAATATATATTCTAAATTCTCTACGCGCACTTTTTAATCAAGAATTCAGCAATTTCACACATGCAAAATGAGGCCCACACATTGAAAAAATGTTTCTATTAATATAAATATTTAAAACTTCCAAAAATCAATTATTTTAGAACTCCGAAACTTCAATAATTCATAATAAATAGCCATTTTATCAGAAAATTCGAATCTCGCAATTTTTTATAGGAAATTCAATTCTCTACAACTTTACAGAAGAAAGTTTTTCCAAATTCCAAACAAAAATTGACCGAAATCCATAAACGGACAATTTTACAGGCTATAATCAAATTTCAGTCAAGAAATGGGGTCCACCGACACATAAAACATGCTTTAAATATTTTTGGTAACAAAAATACTCCTCCACATATACTCATATATCCCACATTCATCCTAAAAATATCATCATTATTATATTATTAAAATATAATAATATATTTAAATGAATTATTTTATCAGAAAAAGATAAAATATTAATTTTCTACAATTGTCACATTAAAAATTTTCTCCATCTATATCCACATAAAATTAATATTTTTCTCATCATATAAATCAATAATTAATTATTCACAAATAATATTACAGAATCACAGTACTGACAACCAGGCCGTTCTCAGGAAAAAGAGGGGGCTTTCCAATAAGAATTTCTCGTTACTGGCGCGTAATTAGGTGACCAAACCTCTCCTTAGACAGAACTTTCTAGACATTGCCAATAATGTTATCTAATAATATTATTCAGATAATATGAATTATTGCTTCGATAATGAAAAATACTATGTAGTGACAATTATTGAAATAACAGTAATATAAAAAAATCAACGCAGCAATTATTGAATCAATAAAATAAAATACTGAACAGTAATTAGTGTAACCATTATTGAGTAGTGCCTTCTTACGTAAGAATCAATAATTGGTGCAATACCGTGTGCTACTGTGTTTTAACCACCGAGTATTTTAACAGTATTAACTGTAACAACTACGCCGTTATTTTTATACAACTTATATTTGTCGTTTTCTTCATCCAATTGTTTTCCGTTATGGGGTCCACAAAAGACTGCGACGTCGTATGAATATTCCTCGACAGCAAGAATATTCCACAACCAAACGAATATTCCCCGACAATAATGAATATTTTATACCACCTGCTTATTTGAAATATTTGTGCGTTTTACCCATAACTAACCACATTAATCAAATCAACCTTTATTATTTCAAAATGATAAATAGAGGAAATTAAATTTTAATTATTAATAATTTGGGTTCTTACAATAACATTGTAAATAAATATGGGAGTGTATTAGTTGTGTAAAGATTTTATGAGTGCACTATTGTTGTAATTATTTTTAAAAATATAATAGAATATGTAATTGATCCAAAAAAGTATGAGGAAGAAAGGGTCAAGGAAATAGAAAAAAAAAGTTATAATTTTGTTTAAACTTTCATAATCACCCATTAATATAGTTTTTATATCCATATTTATATTTTTTTTCCTTTTTTTCTTTGTATTGGGAAAAGTGCACCTAAAATAATCTCAATCCCTGAAGAAGAAAAAAAATTCTCTTTATATAATTAAATTGAAAATCTACAAACTCAATTATAAAAACGAAAAATAACAAACAATCATCCACAAGCAAGACACAATATTTAACGTAGAAAATCCATAAAGAAAAAACCACATGTCGAACTCTGAATCTCCACTATATCATTAATAATGGGCTTACAATAATCCTCCCAAGTTTTACGCCTTAAAACTTGAGGTTACACAATAAATCGAGAGAGTATAAATTTACCTTTAATTAGGTTGAGAAATCTAATTAACTTCACCATCCAAAAACACCCCAAGTAATAAAGTCTTCAAGTTTTCAATTAAACGGAGATGGTGTCGAATACCCACGAGCAACAAACTGTAATTCTCTCAATTTATTATTTTGGTACCTTCTTGCTACCGAGCTTCTCTCATGTAAAAATAAGACTCTCTCATAGCCTTATTTATAGTACTCTTCCTAATCCATTCCTATTATGGATTATAAACAATTTATTATCCTTATCAAATTAGGAATCACATCTCTTTGTTTTTGTCACCAGCTAATCTAACAAGTAAATCTTTTTTCAACTTGAATTTCTTTCATGGGTGAGGATCCACACCCAATAATCTAACCCTCCGAACTCTTGAAAGGAGGGATCACAAACCAAAACTCCTGACTCAGAGTTAATTTCAACGAAGTCTTGGCTCAACTCAAACTTCTTAGAATTTTCAAATATCTTCATGTCCGGCTTTGTCTCCTCAACATGATTCTTTTCAATAGGAGGATCTAACTCAAACTTGACAGATTTTTGCTTGCCGAATTCATTCACAACCACTTTGTACCCTAGATGCGAGCTATCATTTTCCTTCTTCACTTTTGGTACCCTTTTAAAGCGAAGAGTTTTCTTCCCGTGGTTCTCATGCAAGGCTTTTCTCCCATCTTACACGACTTTGTACTACATCTCTTTTGCATGATTCTTCTCAATGGGAGGATCTAACTCAAACTTGATAAATTTTTACTTGTCAAATTCATTCACAACCGCTTTGTACCCTAATTGCGAGCTATCACTTTCCTTCTTCACTTTTGTTACTCATTTAATTCGAAGAATTTTCTTCTCGTGATTCTCATATAAGGCTTTTCTCCCATCTTGTATGGTTTTGTATTACATCTTTTTTCTTCTAACTCCCTCATCTTCAACACCTCTCACATGCGCCCGCATCGTATAAAGAGTGTCTACCTTCTTACCTCTAGTCACCACTTAAGACTCTTTAGTGAGCTTCCACTGACTTTTACCAAAGTAACTTTTATAACCATTCTCATCAAGATTATAAGTAGAGATCAAATTAAGACGGATATCTGGAATATGTCCAAATTCTCTCAGCATCAACCTGCAACCATTGTTAGTCTCCAAACAAATATCTTTAATGCTTATAATCTTGGATGCACTTCTGTTTTCCATCTGTGCATAGCTAAAATCACCACTACTATATGATGTGAAGATCTCACCACGCAAAATAGCATGT
This sequence comes from Panax japonicus, assembly GCA_020205505.1. NCBI lineage: Eukaryota > Viridiplantae > Streptophyta > Magnoliopsida > Apiales > Araliaceae > Panax > Panax japonicus. The sequence goes on from CM035100.1 coordinate 7,592,843, forward strand.
AACGAAACACCTGAATCAATCACTGAATCATTAACATGACACTTCTTTTTACCATCACAAAGAATGACTACATCAACATCAGATATATACACAATCAAATCTTTATCCTCATCTTTTTCTTTAGATTTCTCTTTCTAATAAATCTGCACTCTCGCCTTATGTGACCCGGCTTCTAAAAGTGAAAACAAATTACCTCTTTTCAATCTCTTGACATTCCCCTAAATTTATCATTTTTAAGAGAGTTTCTCTCTCTATTTTTGCTCTTATTCTGCGTGACAAAAACTTGTAACTCAGCACTAGCCACTACGGTATCTCTTCGCCTTTGTTCCTCATTAAACAAACTATCATTGATTGTATCCATAGTCAACATACATTGGAAGCAGAGTTACTCAGCGATACAACCAAAGTCTCCCAGCTATCAGGCAAATAGCTCAACAACAACAAAGTCTTCATCTCATCATCAATGATCATCTTCATTTTAATCTTACTCAACTGATTTATCAAACTCTGAAAATCACTGAAGTATTCTGCAACGAAGTTTCCATCTTTGAACTTAGTTCACAAGCTTCTTAATAAAAAAAACTTCATTTTACGTCGTCTTCCTTTCATACAAGGACCCCAATTTCTATCAGAGTATATGTTTTAGTTTCCGTGGCAACATGATGAAGCACACTTTGATTAATTCACGATCTAATTAGACCAATAGTCTTCATGTTCATCTTGTTTCACTGTGCTTCACTCTTGTTTGTGGGCTTGACTCCTTCATTCTCAAGTGACTCGTACAAATCCTTGCAATAAAGTAAATCCTCCAATCTTGATTTTCAAATTGCATAATTCGTAGCCTTGAGTTTAATCATGCAACCTGTTGTCCAATCCTCCATTTAATTCGCACAAGAAAACCACAAAAATAACCAAGCTCTTGATACCACTGTTGAAAAAATGCACTTAAAATAATCTCAATCCTAGGAATTACTTTTCCTCTCTTTATGCAATTAAATAAAAAATCAACAAACCCAATAATGAGAACGAAAAATAACAAATAACCATCCACAAGCAAGACACAATATTTAATGTGAAAACCCCTTAAAAGGAAAAACACATGTCTACCTCTGAATCTCCACTATATCACTAATAATGGACTTACAATAATTCTCTCAAGTTTTACTCCCTAAAACTTGAGGTTACACAATAAATCGAGAGAGTACAAATTTATCTTTAATTAGGTTGAGAAACCTAATTAACTTCATCACCCAAAAACACCCCAAGTAAGAAAGTTTTCAAGCTTTTAATTGGCAGAGATAGCGGCAGATACCCACTAGCAACAAACTATAATCATCTTAATTTTTTTTTTCGATACCTTCTTGTTACTGAGCTTCTCTTATGTAAAAATAAGGCACCCTCATATTCTTATTTATAGTACTCTTTTCTAATCAATTGTTATTATGGATTAGAAATAACTTATTCTCCTAATCAAATTAGGGATCACATCTTCTTGTCTTGGTCAGCAATCGATCTAACAAGTAAATACTTTTTTAATTTGGATTTCTTTCATGAGTGAAGACCCACACCCAACAATATGTTCCAGGTTTTAGACATACGTACCCTAGCGTTATGACATTTATATTTTTCTTTGTGGGCTACGAAATATAGGGCTATATATTAAATGAGGTTCACTCCCCCACTCTGCATCTCAACTCACGTGTTAAAAGATGGTTATTGAGAAGGGATCATTTGGTTCACGGGTGTAAATGAATCGAGTCAAGTCAAGTCGAGTATTGAGTTGTTTAGATTTAGTTCATAAAATTTATTGAGTATAAAATAAAATTTGATTGAGACTCGTTTAGCTATCAAGTCGAGCACGATTTAAAATCGAGTCCGAACAATTTGAGCAAATATATTCCAAGTATTAATAAAAAATTGTAATTTAAATGGTTCAAATAATTTATCTGATTTCAAAATTTGCTCATTTTTGAATAATTTATATTTCGAATTGAATTCGAATTAAATTTTTAATCGAACAAATACGAATAAAAAACGAACCGTTTGATTCATTTTATGAGTTTAAATTTTGATCTAGACAATAATGTCGAGAAGAAATATAGTTTATTCATATGAAATTATGTGTTAAACTGTTAATTTTATTAACACTTAATAACAGTCCAAAAAATATGCATCTGATGCTCAATATATATTAGTAATATAATTAGCAACAAATTATTGAGTGCTTACAGTTGACTTTATTATATTACTTATTTTGCTATAACGCAGTACATGCAATGCCTCCTACTTTAATTATTTTGTCCGTTTACCTGATGTAAGTAAATGAATCGAGTTGAATATTGAATTCATCACATTTGATTAATAAAAATTTTATTGAGTATGAAATAAAATTTAATTGAGGATCGTTTACGGTTTAGCTATCGGTTTGAACTTTTCGAGCTACTATGATCTGAATATCAATAGAAAATTACAATTTGAAAATGTTCGAGTAATCTATCGAATTTTAAAATTTATTCATATTTGAATTGTTTATATTTCGAATAGAAATCAAATAAAACTGTTAGTCAATCGAATACGAATCAAGCCCGAACCGTTTGGTTCATTTTAAAAGGTTAGTTGTTTGTTGGAACCATAAATTCTTTATTACTATAATTGTTCAGTTTATTATTTAGTACTCCCTCCGTCCCTTAATATAAGATTTTTTAGAGTTGTGTACAAGTATTAAAGAAATAATTGTATAGCATTAAATATAATATCAAATGTCTATATTGCCCTTGTGTTGGAAAAAAAGATTGTTATTTATTGGACAAAATATAGTGAGAGAACCAAAGTTATATTTAATACTTTGGGTAATATTAGAAACTAAGCAATTAATGCTTACTTGGGATTCTAAAACGTCATATATTAAGGGACAAAAAAACTTCTCTAAAACTTTTTATATTAAGGGACGGGGAGTACATGATTACAGTTCACAACATATATTATACTAGCAACAGTCTCGTGCCTCCGACACTGTATAGACGGTAGGATTTATCTCAAAATTTGAACGGCCCAGATGATTTATTGAGTGAACGGGAAATTCAAAATCATTTGTATATAATATTTATTAGATAGATTCATATATATGAGGCATAGTTATATCACAAAGATCGTGAGATGATTATAATAGTAAAAGAAGACCTTATGAACCTTTTAAACTTCTCCATGTGCAAACCTATGTAGATTCAAGTAAAGAAGAGATAACTTATATTTAAAGATTCATACACTTTCTCTAAGCTAAATTGAAGAACAAATTTGAAGAACATTGATTCACATTCACTTCCTTTGTTTGGATAAATAGTCTGAATCTACATAGGAAAAGAAAATTCTGTTTTATGAACAATAATTGATTGTTTTGTTTTCAGTTGGGAAGAAGCAAATTCTTTCCTTTGTGATCATGCCTTGAATTTGATCTCTTCGTTGAAACCGAAGAATTCCCCATTTGGGATTCACAATTTTCTTCACAGAAATCCTGTTCTTCATCACTAATGTTAAGAATATCAGCAATCAAAAGATTCCCTTGACAAGAAAAAGAGCCCAGAGAAAATGATCTTGATCTAATTTCTTGCTCATTTTCTTGATTAATCATCATGCTGCTACTTCTTTCTTCAGAATATCCCACAACATGATCAAAAACTTGTTCTTGATCATCTATAACTAAAACCAAATCGCTCTGCCTTGTCAATTCAAGGGAGGACACATTAAGTGTGGTTGAAAATGAAGGACTAGTTTGTACCGGCAATAGATTGAGGATAGATACAACATTTGAACGACACAACGGGCAATTCGAATGAGATCTTAGCCAAGTATCAATACAAGGAAGGTGAAAAGCATGGCTGCATTTAGGCAACAATCTCAAGCTCTCATTTTCTTCAAATTCACTTAAACAAACAGCACAACCTGTCCCTTCAATTATTAGGCCATCCCCTTTTTTATACTTGAATACCGCTATAGATTTTATAAGCGATTCGTCTAATCCATTCAAAGCAACTTGTTGTTGCTGTTGGTTTGATTGATCATGAGTTACTTGATTTTGATTCACCTCAAGTTCATTGCTTGAGTTTTGGTGGTCACTGCTAGTCCTTCTTTTGCAATATTTTGAGATGATGGTGTAGTAACTTACCAGGAGAAACACGCTTCCCAAGATTCCGATGACTGCTATGATGAGAGGGGAGAAGTTTGTCCCAGAATCGCCGTCGTCTTGGGCTTCGAATGGTGATGGTGGTGGTGGAGGGAAAATTATGTAGCACCACTGTGGACAGTATATGCTGCATATGCCTTGTGAACAGTCTTTATAACTGCCATAAGGTGACCAAGCAGTTGGATTTGCTGCTGAACCCATGTCCTAATTTTAGAGTACCATTTAATTCTTGAAGCAGCCTAGCTCTCTCTATGTACGTAGCTTGAGAGGAGTGTAAAGAAAAGGGGGCTTAGAAGGAAGGAAAAGCAAAGGAGAGGAGGATGATGTTTGTGTTTGATAATATTCTTTTTCTTTTGGTATTTGATGCAGCTTTAGCTTTTAGCTTTTTAAAAAAAAAAATTGCCATTTAGTTATCTTTATATGTCATGTTACCTAAAGTTAAATTACAATTGTGAAACATAAAATCGCTCGGATTGGATAAGATAATAAGGATGATCCATCATATTACATATATTTTTTTTAAATTATTAATAATATTTATTCTCGTAACTGATAATAAAAAAATTAATAGATAAATTTGTAATATACGTCTTTTTCTTCTTTTTTTTTTTAACTTTACTTTAGCTTTTGATGAAGTGAATATAGAGGATTGTTTGTTGACCAAAAGATAAGAAGTTGGAGGGGAGGGGAGGGGAGGGGAGGGTGATGAGAAGGATTAATCCAAGTTAGTCGGTGAGAATATGTGGATGTGTGTAGTGTACCACACCACCAAAGTCCAAACCAACAAATACTGAAAACAATTCTTGCTTTGCCACTTGTCTAAGCAAATGTCATAACTCACACCTATTTTGCAATTGATAAGACTGTTTGGAAAGAGAATCATGCCTTTTTCTCTCTCTTCTTTTACAATATATATATAACAAGGATCAAGTGCATACCCCTTATCTTACTCGTGCTCACCTCACTTTAGGCAACGGTTTCGGTCATACAACCGTCGTCTATGCATTTAGCGACGCTATATGTTGTCCGTCGCTAAAAGTATAGACGACGGTTGTATGATCAAAACGGTCGCTTAAAGGGGGTAAAATATATATATATATATATATATATATATATATATGGGAAAAATATATGTACACAGTTTTGTATTACACAGTTGGCTATGATCACGATTTTCTGGACTATAGCCCAAAAAACTCGTCGCCATATATATATATATATATATATATATATATAGGGTCAGGATCAGGTAAGGGATCCCTTACTTTCTTAAAATAAGGGACTTTTTTTTTTACTTTTTTTTAAAAAACTAAAAAAAAGTTTAATATTTTTGAAATTTTTTCATAATACAGTGTTTTGGGTGTGATTTGAGTACGTATAACAAAACATGTATGTACTGTCTAGGCAGACTGTACCACCACTTTTTAGTATAGGTATTCAAAACACGCCCAAAACATTGTATTATGAAAAAATTTCAGTTCGATAAAATATTAAACTTTTTTTTAATTGTTTTAAAAAAAAAGCAAAAAAAAAACAAAAAAAAAGTCCCTCATTTTAAGAAAGTAAAGAATCTCTTACTTGATCATTTCTGTATATATATATATAGGACAAGGGAGTAAAGAAAAAAAAAACAGAAAATGGGAATGGGGGGAGAATTATAATGACGGAAAATGTGTTCTAAAAACAGTGAAGACAATAACTTTGTCGGCCAATCATATTAATTTCATGTTTGTCTATGTTTATTAGCAAATATTAGTGGGTATCTACAGAAAAATCTTTAAAGATTCTTCCATGTTAGGCAGTAAATTTATATTCCGTATTATATTTACTAATTGGTAATTCTAACTTCTTACCGAAAGGTATATTTGAACTTGTGACCATGCACAAGAGAATTGAACTATAGAACTGAAGACCAATAAAGAAGGAAAATCATTCTAGGACTCCACATCCAAACAGACCCTAATCTAGGATTGATCCTGTACAAGTCATGTCCCTTTCTTTAAACTGATTAAATAGAATCAATTTACTTGTAATTATGATTAAGGAGCAGTTATACAATTAGTTCATGCTTAGGTGGTCATTTATTTGAGAGTATTCTTCTCTAGAATATAAAGTAGTTTAGAGAAAGAATCTAGTAGTTCAACTTTACAAACCATTATATATTTCTATATAATTGTTTATTATTCTGTTTGTCACAACTTTCAAGAGTTTTAGGTCACCAAAGAATTATTTTCTTCTTCTTTTGGTCTACAAAATGGGGACCAAACAAGTATATATAATTAAGCCTTGTACTTTACATCATGATTTAGCAGAAAATTGTATTAGAAGCTAAATCATTTTCTGTTAAGAAGCCTTCGTATGCTCCTAATGCTCAGCTAAAGTGACATCAGCATCTTGATTTATCCGGATTCGGTTATCATGAAGTAAATTCATGATAAGTTGGTTAATTGACCAATACAGTACTGACATGCAGAAAAAGATCATCTCTCACCCGCGTGTCGATACTGTATTGATCAATTGACCAAAATTAACTTGATGCTAATACCCCCATTACAGCCTTGTGAGGAAAAAAACACAAGTATATTAGTTTATCAATCTATTTGAAATTAATCTTACTAGTGATCTTATGATTTATTTACCTTTTTACCCTTTTTTAGATTTATTTACCTGTCTCTCTCACACAATAATGTGAGTGGATGTTATCATCAACCTGTCCTACAAAAGTAGTTCTGTTCAAGTGGTATCACCTGCTCTAAGGGAACATAATGAACAGATTCTGATGAGGTACCAGATCAAACAGCAAAACAGCAGAGTAATAATCACTGCAAAATCTATAGCTCATGTGTTAAAATATTATAAATGTTCTAACTATATCTATCAATCTTCTATAGTTAAAGTACAACAAAAGAGAAAGAAATAAAGCCTCCTATTTACTTGTTCCAATTAAAGAACAAACCTTTATGTAGTTTATTTTTCTCTTCTCCAGTTCAATAAAGAATGATTATAACTATGAGCCTGTATATAAATATACACGGGAAAAAAGAGGGTTTATGCTTTTCCCTTCCTCTTCTCATCCAATGCCTGCATAGAATAATTGAAAACCATTTTAGATTTATAATATACATAGCGAGAAGACAATCACACAATAAAATTCAATTTAGTTGGAGAGTCGAGTCCTACTAAGATGAACCAGTATCTGCAGATAACTACGTTATTAATTGAACATATCTCACATATCGACAATTCTTCATATACCCAAATTAAAATGGCACTCAAAGAAACTGAATAAGAAACGAGTGCCAACTGCCAAAGGCTTTCTTGGAAAGCATAAGTATCTCTCTGATTACTAGTGCTGCAGGTGTTAGATTGAGTGGGAAAATCTTTCATTTGAATTCTAAGTTACAAAAAAACTTCAGAAGACGAAAATGTTCATTTTCCGAAGGCATAACACCAGTGGCCAATTTTTTCTCTATTTATAACCCAGAAAACTTAAATATTGACTTATAGCCGTCATAACACATGCCATATATAAAAAAAGAGAACACACAGCAACCACAGTGCATCTTCTTTTCCATTGTGAAACAACAACATTTCAGAAGTAGTACCATATAATTTTTAACATATGCACCAATGGAGATGTTGTAATCCACAAAAGTATTTGCTTCCATGAACAAGCCTCTACTCATTCTTGGAAGGATAATAATGATAGGCTCACAAATTTGGGGTCCCAAATGTGTTTCAAATACACATATCAATGATATCATCATTACATTGGTAATGCTAAGAACCCACATTAGTGTTGAACAACCAATGTAATGATTATGTGTATTTATGACACATTTTAGACCCAAAAAATTGAGATCCCTAACAGCACCCTTCTTGAAAGAAACATAGAAAAGAGATGCTTAAAATAGAATGTTGAGTAGTTTAGGCATATGACATCTCATTTTGTTATAGAACTAAGTAAACTGAAGCTGTTAGAACATTCATTATTTTAAGGCAGTCATCCTAATAGTATGCTGTTCCGAACAATTTATATGATCATATTCTAGGAGCAAACTTGTTTTCACATCCTAAGAAAAGACGACATCTTCAGAACTAGAGTTTGTAAGGCCACAATGGCTTTTATCTTAGTTTTCCGTATATATTAGGCATGCTAGATTCCATTTGATCTTATTGAGTACTCATGATTGTGAATAACAAAAACACACCAAGATGCAATGTACAAACATGTTTTACATATTTTTGTATTTTGTTTAGAAATAGTACCTTTCTCTGGAACATTCTCATGGTCAAAACGAGAGTGTCACGCATTCTACCAAAGAAAAGCAGAGGCATCATATTAGGCTTATGGAAGCATAGAGATAGCAAACATTTGTGCTCACATTTGTTTATATACCATAAGATACATCACATCTAGCTATCGAATTAAGTAACATTAAGTTTAGCCTCGTTCTATTTGAGGCGATGAATTCTTCCATATTAGAGTAGTCCTCGATGTTCCACGTAGCATATACGTATAATAAAGTTGAAATGATGTAATTGCTATGAACATGTGCCAAAAATATACTAAGAATGAAAGAATCAATGCCATTATTTTATTTCCTGGAAATTGGAAATCTATTAGTAAGTCAGGATTGAACAAAGAATAGCAAAATAAATAAAATATCCTTGCAAATTTCTTTTTATTATTAAGAATTGCATGAAAACTATGAAAAAATGGCTTTAAGTTCAGTCACTGCAATAAAATCTCAACAAAGTTTCTGGGTTGCAGTTTGTAAATGAAGGCCAACCAAAAACTTTATCCATAATATGGATATTGCAAGCGAAGCACCAGTCAGTTTATGTAAACTTAGGTACTCGAACAATTAATAACACGTGAACTAAAATTTAAAATCTTTATCCAAAAACATATTATAAAGCCCAAAAGCAGAGTGTAGAAAGAAGGATGGGACCCAGCAGAGAGTAGAATCACTGACAGAAGACGGAAATATCATTTCCTCTTATCACAGTAATAGAGCAGTTTCCTCAAAGAGTTATTTTATTCAAGAGCAAAACATTTCTTTTAACATTGAGAATTCACTTCACAGGAGATTTCTAATCTTTTCAGATTTATGCTACTGCAAATCAACTACAACAGTTTTTGGTAGCCACAAAAGAGATGACCGAGCACCATTAGACCACTGTAAGTAAGAATCACTTAGCCGCCATAAAAAAGAAGCTTGAGATTTCACAACACAATACTGTATGAGATACAAAAATAAATGACACGAGAATTTTTTTACGTGAAAAACCCAACTGAAAAAAACTACGGGAAGAGATCTCAAAAATCCACTATAAAAATCTTTCAGAATAAAAGCCTTTTTATCTGAAAAAAATAAACACAATGCATATTTTCTCTCTTTCTCTCCTCTCTACCTCACTTTTCTCTCTCTCTCTACCTCTTTATGTTTCTCTCTAACTCTCGGCTTGCTGAGCTCTCGGCAAATTTCTCAAAACTCACAACTTGAGTTTCTCACGGATGATATGTTATATATCTAGTTCACATAGCAACCAACCTATATATATATATATATATATATATATACAAATGGCTGCCAAGAAACCAAAATAAAAAAGGACAAAGTCCTTTTTCCAAGCTCCTGCTATTAGTAAGCGAGTCACCAAGCAGATTACCCAAAGTAAAGGGCATATAATCCCTTACCATTCTTTTGTTATGCCGACCAACAAGCCCAAAAATGAGATATCAAGGTACATAAAATCTTATGAGAAATCATGATGAGTTACCCAACAAATATGAGCCAATATTCAATAATCTCCACCTTAACTTATATTTTCCAAATACTGCATACTATGATTTTCTTTCTCACCTTCTTTATCTGATTGAGCTTCCTTTTTCCTGAACACCCACTTGTATCCTATATTTTTCTAACCCTTTGGAAGTTGAACTAACTCTCAAGCCTAGTTCTTCTGTAGACACTCCATCTCTTTTGTCATCGCTATTGTCCATTTAATCATGAGGATAGCCTCCTAATAGCTAGTTGAATCTCCACTACCAGCCATTAATCCACTACCAGCAATTAAGGCAAAGGCAACCATCTTTAACAAGATTATAGGATACCTCTTGGTGATCTGAAGGATGATCATCTTCAATCACTTCAAATTCTTTTCTCTTCAGGAAGCTTCACCTCAACTGGGTGTTTCTGCAACTCCTTTGCTGCAGATTATTCTTTCTCAGACTTGTTTAGCATGCATTTCTCATTGAACACCACATATCTACTAACAACCTTCTTCTTGGATAACGGATGATATCCCTTAACTCCGTCTTCATATCCAAGGAAAGGACACTTCTTTGACTTTGAATCAAGTTTGAACTATCGCTCCTCTGCCGGCAGATGCACATAAGTTGGACAACCAAAGATTTTCATTACAGAAAAAATCAACTGATTTCCAGACTATACCTCCTCACGAATTTTGTAATCAATTCCAGCTGAAAGAAATCGATTTATCAAATAGCAGGCTGTGTTGACTACCTCAGTTCAAAAACTCTTACGCAAACTTGCATTCAACCTCATACATGTGGCACGTTCAAACAAAGTTCTATTCATCCTCTTTGCAACCCCATTTTGCTCTGGAGTTCTTTTAACTGAGAAATGTCCGGTGATACCTTCGTCCTGGCAGAACTATAAGAATGGTATATCCTTGTACTCCATGTCATTATCTGATCTGAAATACTTCAGATTCTTTTCGTTCTGGTTTTCCACTTTAGCTTTCCACTATTTAAAGATTTTGAAAACCTCGGACTTCTGTTTCATAAAATACAATCACACCTTTTTGGAGTAGTCATCTATAAAGCAGACAAAATAATGTGTTCCACCTATTGAGGTATGTTTGATCAGTCCCCAAACATCTAAATGTACATAATCAAGCACATCCTTACTGGTGCCTTGAAAGTTAACTCTTCATTGTTCCCCGTAAACACAAAACTTGCAAAATTCCAAACTGCACGTTTTGACACCTTTCAGCAACTGCCTTTTGTGAATTTCTTTCATTCCACCTTCGATCAAGTGACCAAGTCGCATGTGTCATAATTCTGTGCAATCACTGTTGGAATTATCTTGCACAAAAATTATTGCTCCACCAACAACTGTATCCCCTATCAACCTATAGAGGGTGCCCCTTTTATGGCTGTTCATAATTATCATCGATGGTGTCTCTGACTGAGATATTACAGCCCATAGAGTCAAGTACTCTAACCAATAGCAAGCTCTTTTTTCAATTCTGGACTATACCATACATCGTCCAATGTTCTGACAAACCCATCAAATATTTTAACTTTGATGGTGCCTTTCCCAATAACTTTGCAGACTGCATTGTTACCCAATATCACGGAACCACCATTACAGGGTGTAAAAGTATCAAACCAATCCCTGTGGAGGTAAGAAAAGAACTCGAATCCAAGTACCAATCTGTCAGGCTGCTACTATCTCTAACAGATAAAAGATCACCTTATGAAGCTTCATTTTCTATCACTATGTATAGCTCTTCGTCACTGCAGACTTCTGTTTGCTTAACAACATTAGCAAAATTTCCAGTCTACTTACCTTTGTTCTTGTTCTCTTTCTTGTACAATGGACACTGATTTTTGTAGTGACCCTTCTCTTGACAATGATAACATTCAACCTGAGATTTATCCTTCTGCCCTAATCTTGACTGAGATCTTCCTCGTTCCTTGCTGGAATTCTTCTTTCGATTAGGACCCCTGACACGCCCATCTGAAGATACAAGAATACTTTCTCTATCATTGGAAGTAGTGCCCCTGCTGACATAACATCGTCAACTGCAAGCTTTTCCTTCCCTACAAGGAGAGTAGTCTGGAAAGTTGAGTATGAATCCGGGAGAGAGACAGGAAGCAATAAGGCTTTATCTTCTTCATCTAGCTTCACATCTATACTAGTCAGATGGGTCATCAATCTATTAAACTCGTTAAAACAATTGGTCAAATTTGAACTTTCTTCCATCCGAATCTGGACAATTCCTTCTTCAAATATAACTGATTTGACAGAGACTTCGACTTGTAAACTTTCTTTATTTTCTCCCACAAGTCCTTCGGAGAGTTTTCTGTCAAAACCTAATATTTGATCTATGACACCAAACTCAATCTGATTGTTACAACGGCCTTTGCTTCAAGATCAGTTCATTTGTCATAGTCATTGGTTTCATCTCATTCCCTTCCAGTGCCTTGGTCAGACCCTATTAAATCAATACATATTTGTCAGTACTCTGCCAAATACTGAAATTTGACTTCTCGTCAAATGGCTCAATATCATCTCACACTTGTGTTTGTCATCTTTATATTTGTGACCTGCAAGATTTCTCTTCAACGGAATGAACCATATGTAACACCCCCTTTCCGTACTCATTCAGCAATACTCTTTAATTTTTGATTTGTTCGTTTTGTTTCTTATTTCGAATTATGTTATTATTTCACATAATTGTTTCTTGTGAAATTCATATAATAGTTTCATTTTGGAGTTGAAACATTGGACTCGTATTTGTACTCTTTGAATTAGGTTATCATGTCTAGTATTTATTTTGATATTTGTAGAGCGATATATATTGTTACTTTCTTTTGGAGACATTATGATTTGATCTGGTTCAACATATACATTAGAACCCTATTTATGTGGAAATTGTGTTGCATGTGTTGTGACACAGTATCTATTTTATTGGTATTATGTCGCATGTGTTGTGACACGATATCTATTTTTATTGGTATTATGTCACATGTGTTGTGACATGATATTTTTGTTAGAATATACCGTAGGATATACCTGAGCTATAACCACATGTGGGGATACCACAGGCATGTCGTATTGGCACAAGAGGCATGACTCTTTATGTGGCAGTGTGATTAGTCCACGGCGTCTCCGTTTGGGCTCCGAAGGAAGTGGGCCATTTGGTGTATTGTTGTGGGAGGCGTATGGGTTAACCCTAGTTTTCTGTTCTCCGGATTGGTGATGTTGTGCCAAACACACCTGTCTGACTTGCATACATTTGGATTCGCGATCTAATGTGTGATTTGCATGTGTGTCATTATTTTGACTTGCCTGTGTGGCATTGTTTTGACTTGTCTATGTGACAATGTATATTTTTGAGCTCAATCGGTATGAAATCACACCGAGTCATTTGATTCAGCCTATTATTTCATTATGTTAGTTTTGTTTGCTTCTTTTCATTCTTATTAATTGAGTTAGTTACTTTAGTTCATTATTTCTTTACTCTTCTGTTTATTTCGTTAATTTTGTTGATTCAGATATATTTCACTTAGGTCTTTGGGATTATATTTTCGTCGGTATTTAAACTTGAGGCTTTGTTCAGTAATTTGTCTCAGTTGATTTCGTATATCAGTTGTATATCTATATCCGTACTGGGCAATTGGCTCATGCTATGTTTTTCTTCCGGCAGGTTTGCAGGGGTGATACAGGGCTAGTGTGATAAAGAGAGTTGCATTTGACCATCTAGGTTGATTCAATTTTGGTTTTGATTATTTTGACTCTAGTTGGAGAATTATATTGTTTTAGTACTTCATTGATGGATATCATTATTAATATTTTGAAGTTACTAGTGTTCTGATTACTAATTTTGAGATTAGTTGTGCTTTGTGCGTGACCTCCCTTTCTTAATAGGGAAGAGGGTGTTACACCAGACATGAGAATTAGTTCAACTTCCAAGGGAGTCAAAAGCTATACGATACAATGGGTGTTCAAGAAAAAGAAATCTCAATCAGATATAGGTCAGAAAAAAATTCACAATACGAAGTATTTGGAAAATATAAGGTAGAGATTGTTGAATATTAACTCATATTTGCTAGGTGACTCATCATGATTTCTCCTCAGATTTTATGTACTTTGGTATCTCATTTTTGGGCTTGTTGGTCGGCAGAACAAAAGAATGGAAAAGGACCATATGTCATTTACTATTAGGTAATCTGTTTGGTGACTCACTAATAGCAGGAGCTTGGAAAAAGGACTTTGTCCTTTGCTATTTTGGTTTCTTGACAGCCTTTTATATACATACATATATAAATATATATATATATATATGGTACATAATATATATATATATAAGTTGACTGTCATGTGAACTAGATATATAACATAACATCCATGAGAAACTCAAGCTATGAGTTTTGAGAAAATCTGTTGAGAGCTCAGCAAGCGAGAGTTGGAGAGCAACATAAAGAGGTAGAGAGAGAAAAGAAAAAGAAAAAATATACAGTGTATTTACTTTTTCTCAGATAAAAAAACTTGCATTCTTCAATATTTTCATAGTGAATTTCTGAGATCTCTCCCTATGATTTTTCCCAAGTGAGTTTTTCACAACGTCCGTAGTGAAGATGTTGTATTACTTCAATTAGCATAACAAGATATTGCGAGAGATATTGAGTGTAATCTGTGACTAGGGTTTTGAGTACATTTCATTCAGTTATGAGTAATCTACTTAGTTCTTATACTCGTCAATTTTAGTATAGTGGAGTAATCTTTTTCACGCCCGTGGATGTAGAGCAAAATCCGAACCAAGTAATTCTTGTGTTCTTGTTCTCTATTCTGTTTACCGCTTTCACCGTTGTTTAGTGTAATGATCCTAATTGTCATAACAATATGATCCTACCAGAAATCCATATATGGCCTCTATTTGGTAGGGAGTAAGATAAAGTAGAAGGAAGAAAAGGATGGAGGAAAGGAAGTTCAGATCTAGGAAAAGGACACAATATCTCCTTCATCACATTAGTTGGAGTAGGGAAGATGAGTAATCAAATCAACACTAATGCACATATTAGGAGTTCCAACTTTTGAGAGTAAACAATGTGGTGCTTCTGGAGGAAAAGGGCATCCCTCTTTTCCATTCACTCCTTTTTCTCCTCCTACCAAACATAAAAAACCTTAACCATTGTTACCTTTTACACTCTTCAACATGAAAACATGACCATCAGGCAGGAAACCACATTCTACGACCATCATAGACTACTCAAAATGCATATTTTATTATTCTTTTATGCTGTGTTATCATGACCTATATGACATAATAATAGAACCTCGAAATTAATTGATTTCAAAGTCAGCTGTTTGAAAAATTAATTGATTTCAAAATCAGCTGTCTCCATTATTTCCTTTTTAAATGTACCTGTTCTCCTATTTGTTCCAATTGATAAAACAGAATGACACTTCGAAGTGTTCCAGTCTACACCCATGATAAAGGTATACCAAATTGGCACTTAGATGCTAAAATTGACCAAGTTATTTAATATGAACTTTTGCACATATCCTAATATTAAGCTTCCTAATCCCAGCTGAGAAAGGAAGTGCTTGATTAGTTCTCATTGAGAGCATAGGATCATGTACGCCAGAATGATACAAAATATGAGAAAAGAAAACGAGAACAAGAACATATAAAGATCAACTGGTGTATATTACCGTATATTGTTGTTTGCGTTAAAAGGATGGGAAGAACCATCAGAACACTTTAAAACAAATTGTGATGAGATCCCCGAAGGAATTTTTATCTGTAAACATCAATGAGAGCATCAGATAATGTTGTAATTAATTTCTGATTTTTCTGTGCACTTCAAAGTTTGACTATTTCAGGCATTCAAGTTCAACAATACTGATGAAGAAATCATTATGTTATGCTTCTTTTGTCAAAGTTGATGCACCAAAGAGTAAAACATACCGCTAAATCATTTGAAAATCTCTCCGAAATTACAACAGCTTGTGTTTTATTTATCTGTATCTGGTAACCTGCTCTTTTCAATATGAGAGTTGTTGCCTCCCAATTCTCAGAGGAATCCATCTGTTTAAATGTCAAGAAAATATTTCAAATGTAAAAACCGTAGAGTTGAATGCAAAGGACAACTGTTGCACATATTGTAAACCTCGAATGTTCATTATATTATATTCTTTTTTACTATAATTTTGTGTCAAGTCACCAGTTGTTCTAAGAACTTGAGCTATTAGAGGATTATTCCAACAATGTACATCATGCTTTGAAACTCCCCTCTCCTTATAAACTTGAATTTTACATCTTATCTCCTCTCCTTGTGAAAATTATCTGGTCAGATACAAAATTAATCTATGTAATAAGTTTTGATTCTGCCACTTCTGTTCTCCTCCATAAATATGACGACACCAAGCTCAGTGCACACTCTGCTCTG
The DNA here is from genome assembly GCA_020205505.1 of Panax japonicus. Taxonomy (NCBI): domain Eukaryota; kingdom Viridiplantae; phylum Streptophyta; class Magnoliopsida; order Apiales; family Araliaceae; genus Panax; species Panax japonicus. The sequence goes on from CM035100.1 coordinate 7,609,237, forward strand.
TGCATAGTCTTAAGTTAAGTTATTCATCTGAAAGGACATCAATTTTATGATCTTGTATCAAAGAAAATAGATGTTTCTCGTCATGTGATCTCCTTGAATTAATTTCATGTGCCACACTATACCATTTAGTTTCCATCTGTGTCAAAGTCCAATCTTATTTTCATTAATCATTTACCTTCTGTTATACCATGTGAAGAGATTACCATAGACGGCTCCCTGGTTCATGGGAGCTAAAAAGGCATCAAGGAGTAAATTAAATGACCGAAGCAAACCTTTACCTGTGTCCAAATCTAGGACTAGTAGTTCTTATGTTATTTCTCTTTAGGTTCTTATTTTATCTTTATATTGATATTTTATCTCCCCTCTTTTCTGGTGATCTATTTCCTCAAATGGGGCTTCCTTATTCATCCTTTACCTTTCTCATTTTCTATGTTCATCACTTTTGATTGTATTAATTTCTTTATTATCTTCAAAGCAGTAAAGAGATCACGCTGCACCAATTCTAGTTGAAACTTGTATATAAATATATAAGACAAAGCAAGATGATGCCTAACATTCCACACATGAGAAATAAGCTCAATCAAACCTACCAACAGAAGAACACTAAATGCAGCTTCGCCTTCGGATATATATGTGTCAATGTCCTGCTGCATACCAGGGTCTACAAATACCAGAGAGAGTGTTCATCACAAAATCTTTTTATAAAGAAAAAGTATTTTACAGGGGGGAAGAGAGAGAGAGAGAGAGAGAGAGAGAGAGAGAGAGAGAGAGAATTAGTCATTGAGGTAATGTAAGAACCACCATAATACAGATAAAGGATCCACAATTTAACTAATACAGCAGTCATGTGACAAAGTTTGGAAGCCAGCAGGTATAAGTTGATCTCTAGATCATGCATACAGGTAACAGGAACATGTATTGCTGTGAGACACAAGACTCTAAGCACAACATGTGCGAAGGAATATAGAATATTTTCAAAAGTGAAAAACTATTGAATTTTAAAGGGATTAGAATTCTAAAAAGACGTCAATTTAGTTGAAAAGGCTTACCACATGTTATTTTGTTCTGCTCATTGGCAAAACGTCTGACTATTTCTCCCTGATAATAATAATCATTATATTAGCACCAAGTTCAGAAAGAAAAGAAAAAATATGCACTAAAAACTGTTGAAATAGCATGCTTTATTACATTAATTCTTATGAAAAGAGACAATAGATGTGGGGGTGGGGGTGGAGAGAGAGAACAGTAAGAAAGGTTTTTTAGAATTAGAAAAGTTTCATTTTCAGTAACCCAGAACCCAATCCACAGGGGAAGATAAAATTTCACATATTCAAATATGTTCTGATGTTGTCATACATCATGAATCTAGTGAATGCTAGCCTCGCACGAGGAAAGGCTCATATAAAACTTAAAACCACTCCCATTCTCCCATAATTAATCACCACTGCAAGAGGTACAAGGATTTTGAGTACAGGACCAATAACTATCACATGCTTTGATCTATGAAAAATATAGCTCCATGGTAAACAATGCAAAAAACCTATTGCAAGGGGAAAATTACCTAACCTTAAAAGTTATGAAAGGAACACAGTTTTGTTATGACTAGTGTGTTTTTGATACAATAAAGGATCATAACTGTGAAAACATAATCAAAGAGCATAATTGTAAGATAAACATTCTTCCAATATATTTTCAGAAAAGTAACTGAAAGACTTCGTAGATGATAATTTAACTGCTAAATAATGCACTTAATGACTATTCCGGTATGAACAAATGATATAACACTGTCATGATTACTAGCTCTCAGCCTGTTACACGATCTCCCTTCAGGAGGAGTGCTTTCCTATAAGACTTTCAAGGTTAGAGAAAGATCATCTACATGTTTTAATATTATATTCAATTTCTGGTGTCACACGATATACTTCACCTAATGTTAATAAAAGTAATAAATGTTGACCTGAAGTCATTTATTAACAGATGTCACTCAAAATTCATTCAAGCCGTGTTCTCAATGACTTGACTATCAATCATCTCTTTCTGAACATGTATGGCATCATTTTCCTTTTGCCAACATAGTGCTTAATATTTTCAGTCTTCCATAATTAATACTTGAGGCCATATAAGGTTTCTGAATATATTCAAATTTCAGGAAACCATCCACCATAGGAAATTTCCCATTTATATTTGTCACCTTAATGTTGGGCAAAAGAGAGTGTTAATATTTTATCATCTTGATATCACGAAATTTTTAATTGAAAAATGAGGCTATTAGATATCATTTATGCTGGGTTTTTCAACTTTACAAAATCATAGATAATATACAAGACCAATACAACATTCAAAGATTGAAAAATCTAGTCCTCGTCCAAAAACATTTTAAGATCAGGATTACAGCCCCAAAGATTATAGGTCTCGCATTGCACTTTTGTCCCACAACGCAGGCTAATCTTTTCGCTGTTGTCTGAAACTTCTAATGTAACTTTACATGTATATAGCGAGTAGGCAATACACCAGCAGAATTTCACCCCTTACTTAACTTGCTTTTATTATTTAAGTGACATCATCTAAAATCTCTCCCTCCCTCTAAATAAAACCTAAATAATGAAAAATAATTTGAAAACCTATCCTTGGCAACTCTAACAAATTTAAAGGATGATATGATTTTTCAGAATTTAAAATAATTTAAGTCAATGCATTAAAGGAATGAAGTTCTAATATGGCTAATGTGATAATATATCAAATTTATGCCATCATGGAAAAGAAAAAAGAAATATGCCAAAAGAAACAATATAAAATAAAGTTCATTGAAAACCTGACGGCCTTCGTCATCCATTGGTATGCACTCAACAGCAATAAGTTTATCAACATCATCAGCTGTGATAATATATTCTGGATTGGTGGCTCCTGAATCATTTAAACAAAATGAAAATAATTTGTAAGGTCAAACTATAGTATATTTAAAATCAGCACTAGCTAAGGAAGCTACAGAATAACAGAGAAGTCACTTCAATACTTGCCCTCAATGTACTGCCGAGTGCCGTCCTGAAGATGGCGAACCCACTAATATGCAGCCAAACATTTGTTAACCAGAAAATTTAAGTACTTATTACAGGGATATGCTTCTTAGAAGATACAAATACTAATTGATTGTAGCTAATAATGCTTTTTACCTGAAACATACAGAGAGACGTTCCACGTACAGGAAACCCACAGCCTAGAAGTTTACCTCCTGGTATAGCATCTCCAATTATTTGAAACCCTTCTATGCCAGGGCCGTCTAATAAAAGGAACCAATCATGTTAAATTATATAGAGCTTCATGTGGAGAGGTGTATATAAAAAACACACACACACATACACAAGATCCATTACCTTCTAAAACAAAAGAAACATCTGTATCAACCATGCTAGGAGAACTACGAGAATAGTCATTGATCCTCTCTTCATACCTCCTATTAACTCTGCTATCAGATAACCTCTTAGGACCAGGGCCTGCAACCTCCCTGTGAAAGAAAGTTAAACAATGAATAAGACGATATCTTTAAAAAAATGTGGAGATAGAAACTGAACTAGAAATTAAACTACTTACATCTACTTGCCATGGTTCTGATATTGTTTTCAAGCAGAACAAAAAATTCGCAAAGCCCATATTAATTGACACTAAGAGCAACATCAAAGTATCTGATTGCCAAAGCCACATATGATAAAATAGAAATTCAATATCATCAACTTTTCAACAACCCAAGGTTCCACCTTAAATATAATTTTTACCCAACAAAATCAAATTTTCTTATAGAGAAATTTTACTTCCATTTTTTATTTGTAACCTGGATTTCTCGTTCCTATACCATCAGATTTGCCTCAAAATAGTAATTTTCGAAATTTGCTACAACTCGAGCATAATGATCTCATTTGGACAATATTTTTTCATGACTTGAGATTGTTTCACATGAAAAATTAATATTGCTCAAGCTTGAAATCTTTGTATGTTTAACTCATGCATTATTAACATAACATTAATAGATGTTGTTGTCATATTCACCAACAAACACTTGGCGCATTACAGTATTATACTACATCGTGATCATGTAACAAATTGTTTCAAGTATTTATTTGATTAAATTTGTTCGAGCCTATACCTATTAATCGTATAAACTCTTTCAAAACTATTTAGCAAAAAAAAAAACTCTTTCAAACGTAAGACTTCTACTAATTGTGGTGGACTTTATTAGCACTCCCAAGTCTCCTTTATAAGTTTCAATCTCCTGCAAATTTATATATTATTATTAACTCATATTCTAGTAAAATGGTATTTTGACCAACATTCCCAACTAAAACCTCAATATCTCCCCCTATACAGAAAGGTATGCACCTTCTTTTTTTCCTTTTTGGCTTTCCTTGGCATGGTAAGTAACACAAGTATACCCATATAGGCATATACCCAACCAGCAGCATGACTTGATCATTCCTCAATTCTCAGTGAAGACCAGAGATGTGACTGAAGCTAATAATTGGTGGTAAAATCAATAGTAAAAAACTCTTATCTACGAGAGTTGTATGCACTGATTTATTTCACTAAGTGGGAAAACTTAATTCTAAAAATAAAATTAAGGGTTTGGGTTATTGTTTCTTTAGAATAATAAGCATTCTGGGAATAGTACAGCACGAACCATAGTATTCATTCCAATGAAAAATTACGAAAAGACATGTTGAGAAATTTTCCTTTCTAATAAAATTAATAAATCAGCAAATACCAATAACATGCATAGCAATATTTGTGTTCATCCTGAATAAAACAAGGCACTAAAATAAAAGCATTTTATAAACATGTATATTATAAATTAGTCCACAAGCTAAATTGTTTTAGCAAACAATCAAAGAGCAACACCTAGGTGCAATAAAAAAGAATAGATTATCAAACTACGTCTACAATTGTAATGCTAACCTATCAGTGTGGGATGCCAGCATCGGCAGATTGTCATTATGTAAATACTGGTGCATCTGATCTTTAGGTATTGAGCTTTTCATCTGTCTATGATCAGTTTCATGCATATATCTTGACATATTAACAATTGGTTCCAGATGATGTTCATCTACAAGGTTGTTATGGAAAGAAAAGTCTTGCTGATCCTGCAGCAGAATCAAAGTAAAAATATTTCTTGAACTTGCTTAAATCATAAAGGGAAAACAATAAAAAAAGAATAAATTATGAGATATTTAATAGGATATATTATCAGGTTAAGAAATTATATGAAATTTGAAAATTCCAACAGTACCGGCGACATAAATGAGACTTGACCAGTCGAGAGATTAGAAACAGGAATGCCTTTATCAACAGATCCATTTTTAGCTTGATGATTATCCACAGTAGACATTATATCCCCAATTCTAGCCTGTGAATAAATCAATAAATAAATCATACTCAATGGCTTCTTAACAATAGAGACCCCAGAAACAAGTTACATTGGATTTTCACTAGAAGCAGCAGGAGGGGGAAAACACCTGTGCTTTTATATGATGAATGAATGTTATTCTGCCAATATAAAGTGATTCCAAACAAAAGTAAAAACCAGTAACAGGGTATATGTATATTCACATATAGATGATTAAATGAGGAAACAAATCTCAATAAGGCTGCATTTTTTGTAACGCATGGGAGCATGTGAGGGTAACATTTTACTTTGCCTCATTATCGAAGCCTAAGTTTTGTAGAAAGAAACAAAGGAAGAACCTAAAGAAGGCTCTAAATTAGAAAACTCTAGCCTGAATAAAATATGTATATATATAAATATTTAAAAAAAAACTCAGAAGTTTTTAAAAGAACTTAAAAGGGAAAGAAAGTATTCTAATAAGTCATCAATAGTCCTACAAAATTAGGAATGAAACTTTTTCTTTGCCAAGAAAACTATAATATCTCAGTCCCACATCGAAACATGTGGGATGAACTGAATTGTATATATGATCTTATTTCTACTACGAATGGTAGCAATAAGTTGTGATGAATTTTGTGAGGACTTGTGGCGTGCCAAGATGATCATGATGCTCTTGGGACAATGAATTCAGCCTTGATCTAGAGTCTAGACCCAGTTAGGGCTTCAGACATGGCACTACAAAAACCCTAACAACACTAAATCATACTCCCTCCGTCCCAAATTAAATGCCTAGTTTTGACTTTTTAAAGTCAATTTGACCATTTTTAAAAACTAATCTTTTTACTATTTTTGCTAAAATATAGGTGAAGAGATTATAACCAAAAGAAAGTATATAAAATTTACTACTAAACCCATTTTTTATAATTTTAAAAATATATTTATATATGCTTAATTATTAATTCTAAAAATAGTCCATTTAAAAGTCAAAACTGGGCATTTACTTTGGGGCGGAGAGAGTAGCAATTAAGTTAATCTAATCTCAACAATATATCTTAATTTGACACATAAAAGAAGAATAAACTGTTCTGGGCCCTATGTATTATGATTTTTGTAGTATGAGCAGTAATAACTTCAGTAATTCGCTGCAATATTGTGGCACGATTGCTCCTGCATCAATTTGTTTCAAGCTTAATGCAGAGAATTCTCTTTCGGAAATCATCATAAACCATGCAAACTAGTTTTTTGTTTACTGATGAAACTGTGCTTCCATATTTATTATTCAGAGACGTAAACAATTAATAAGAAAAAGAACCAAAAAAAATAAAGAGTAAACACAAAAGTAAAAATCCTTCAGCAAGATTAACCTACTAAATTAGGTGCATGCTAATGTTCATTTTCTTTTTCCATTGTATATGAAGTAACTCTCATCAGATAATAAAATCAACTCTACCTCCAACCATGGAAAATTTATATAAGAAAGGGAAAACAAAAAACTAACCGCAATTCATGCTTTGATGGAATATTAAAAAGTTACAGAGTCACTAAAGTCCTAATGGTTTGCGTTGCTTAACAAAAATGAGGCTCAAAATGAAACAAGCCTGACTAGGATGTGAGGAATAAACCCCTAAAAGGTAAATAGAAGACATATATTCAGGCTCCAAGAATAAATGAACTGGAAATGATTTATAATACATATATGCTAAGCTTTAGGATGAATAGCACATGGTTAAGATATTTGATTATTAAGCTGATCCAGCATAGTATGCCATGGTCATACTCCCTGTCTACTTAAAATGATAATCAATTAAGCGGCTTCTATAAATAAATCACGGGGTTGTCATAAATAGCTGCATCGAATATGAGTCTGAAAACAACTAAATAATGCTTGAAGAACTACTAGAACTTATGAATCTGACAGGTGATTCCAGATCTAATAGTGGTTCATGTGCAACAAAAGTACCATTAACAGCAAGATCTATCTCATACTTGTTCAGGAAATAAAAAAAAATATTTGTGCATCCATACTCCCCATATAACAGAAAATACCAAGATACGGCAGAATAGAAAAGCAAGATTTATGAAGTAAGCCTTTTATGTAGAGATTACTATTATAAGATAACAATCTTACATGTGAAGCTCCAATCTTCAACTGCAGTTGATCATGCAAGTGCTGTCATTAAAAAAACACATAAATAACAACAGCTTTGGAATTAGATGAATTTAATAATGAATGGAAACTCACTTTATGAGCCAATCATGCATTACCACAGTTACAGAAGAAGGAAATAAAGAGGATCTACCTCAACAGGCTTGACAAGGAAAAGAAAGAGACAAATACCAAGCACTAGAACAGGTATACTTCCCAATAGTCCTCATCAAGAGTTTATTCTCTTTATGCAAGCAATAAATAACACATAGAGAATGACAAATATAATAACTTTGTTTTAAATAATTAACTTACATGATAAGCAAGGGAATTTGAATTGTAGCACCCATTAATAAGACATGCATCTGGATGAACTTAAAAAATAAGTACATGTAAAATATGCTTCTAATGAGTCCAAGCACAAAAATTACTTGATATAATATATATTATCCAATAGAATAAGTAGTTACTATGTCTGCAACATAGAACAAGTGGATACTTATAAATTTTCAGAAGTCAATTTAACATATTTTTAGATTCAAAATTAATAGGAATTCGCTTAATTTTAGAAAATACAATAATGAAAATTGTAAACTATCCTAAAAGTACTACTAATTACAATATTTATTTTTTTTCAAAAGAAAAATGAATCGCATCTATTTTGTATTTAAAAATATACTTATCAATTTTATATTTCAGAATGGAGGGAGTACATGCCTCCATAGTAAGTTGTTCAGAAAAGATATCAGTTTTATTTTTACTGACGTTGTTTCAGGCCATAGGGCATATTCATGAGCTTCCATGCATACTCAGAGCAATCATCCCTTTGGCTAGTCACCATTTGAAACTTGCTGGATAGACCAGATAACTAAGCATTAAATTCCACTAACATTTTTTAGTATCATGGTTGGCATTGCTTCAAATATTAGCTTGATTTCTTTGGCCGTGATGGCTATTATGCATAATAAAAGTTACCTTATTTCAACAGCACTGGATGTCCTTAATCATAAGTATTTAGCTCCTCATAGAAACAAGGATTCATTGAGTCTAAGATTGTTTATCTATATAAAATGATTTCAAGGCCATTGATGTAGCCAATGTTGCGTTCATTTAAGCATACGGACAATGCACCCAAAAAAAAAATCAGACCTCATGCTTTATGAGGATGTGTAAAAGAGTTAACTATCTTTGATAAAGTGGCAAACTTATAATGCATGATTCTTATCGGTTTATGATGGCTTTCATGAAAAAAACAACAAAGTTACTGGTGCATGACACATTTCTTGATTGCAATCTTTACATTTCATACCTTTATATCGTTGGAAAGAGTAGAGGCATTAATAACACGTGGCCAAATGCCATATTCAGCTAATAACCCAAGCATGGATGACACATAGATATATCTCTCATCTTCTGCATCCTGATACACAAGAATATTGCAAAATCACATTCCTACAATTTTTAACGGTAACAGGAAACACATACTTTATATTAAAGAACATAATATAGTTCTTTTTCATAAAGAAAAGATGAAAAATGTTGTGCTTCTATCTATACAAGATACAAACTGGAATCAACAAAAGGCATAACATGTTTGGACAAAAACTCTAGTTATGCCCACTCTTATCCATAGATAATACTAAGATCAATCTTCAATGACACTATAAACAATACTCCCTCCATACCTCATTATTTAAAACTCTTTTCTAAGAGTGTGCCGCACAAATGTTAAGATATGCCAAAAGTATATTTAAACATTATATTTTAAAAATATTTATAATCAAATGTCTAAATATGGCTTCGAAACATCTTGAAATCTTGCCGCAAACTCTAAAAGGAGTTGCAAGTAATGTGGGACGGAAGGACCCTATAGTTATATAGATAGTACATGGGCAAGGAGATTATGGTTCACCTTCAACTCATGAACCAAATTTAGATTGTTTTCCAGATAATCTTTTCTGCGAGCCAGTTCTTCTGAGGCAAAAGTTACGATTTCATTTTGCTTCTCATCTAGAGCCTATAATATAAAAAAAATATTATTTTAAGAATCACTATTTGCAGAACAGGAACCATATTCACCAGTTAAGACTGACTGAAGTAACAAAAGGAAAAGAAAAGCTAATTTTGCAAGGAAATAGACAAACCATTCGCAGATCTGCAGATTTCATTTCCAACGTATATTTCTCATTCAACAGCTTCAATTCCTGACAGCACAGGCCAACACATTGTTTTTCAAGTAAAAGATGTAGAAGGATGTGGAGCGAAAAAGGGAAAATCCAGAGGCATGGGAGTAAAGGCCCTCAAGACAATGGCATACCCTCACACTGGCGCCACCAATTTGTTCACGAAGAGACATGATTTCATCCTTTTGCGCTTTGACCCGGGAATAAAGTTCCTATTACAAACTTCATTAGATAATGGCAACGGTACCAGACTCCGTATAAATTAAGCACTTGAAAACTGACATGATGGGAATGTAAAAAACCAGTACCATAACCTCCTGGTCTTGAAAATAGTTGGGATTGTCATTTCTGTTTAAATTCTTTGAAAAGGAACTTGCTTCAGAATTATGCCTACATCATATACAAAGATTTATGTGATCAAGTCTTAACGAATAGTGTAAACACACATCAAACTATTCCTTCATTTCTCTGGTTTTGACTAAGTCGTACTGAATGGTATGAGTATGCATCAAACTCTTCTATCAGGTAAAAGAGGTTCAGTGCTTACCTGCTTGGAAAATCAGAGGTTCGTGTCTGGGTACCAATAATTTTATTCTTATTCATAGAGCTCTCAATGACAGACATTGAATTGGCACTTCTAAGTACTCCAACAGACAAAAGTTCATTGGGTAAAAGATAATTTTTTCCATCATCACCAAGTTGATGATGCATTTCACTTCATTACTGTCAGGTTCATATAGTACTGAATGATCTGAACCCTCTTTCCACGTACTGCAAGGAGTTGCTCCTGAAAATTGTCAAGTACGTCACCAGAGTCAAAAGAAGCAGATAAAAGATATTCTTAATCCTGAAACTAAAGATGTCACATGGTCACATAATATATTAAACTTCCATTTGAAGAGAAATTAACAAGGTAATTAAGTGGCTTGCTTCAGCTGTAACTATAGATAGAGCATAACATTGTGAAGGCATCAAGTAACAGACTATAGATGAACAGCTAACATTCACATAACTCTAACCAAAAAAATACACGGCAGTGAAATTCATAACTGAAACTGAACGGACATATGTACCGGCACCTGATGTATTATATGTGAGAACCCATACTATGTTGGTACAGAATAATCACCATTGGCATACAAGTAGATTTGGATTAATATGTGAAAGAGGGGCATGGGAACCAAAGGGCTGTACAGAGAACTTGTTGATTCAAATTTGAAGTGGAAGATATAACTTAAGGTTCATAAGATGCAGGCCAAATTGCTGATGCATTTAACAGGTAGCATGAGTATCAGTACATGTAATGATAACTTTCCTTTTATTTTAATATCTGAAACACCATTTGGCCAAAGACCTCTTTCTAATCTAATTCCATTTGAACATCCCATGCCCATTACCTATTATCAACGTCGATATCATCCAAATAGCATTGTTATTCCATTGGTGTACCCTGATCTTTGCTATAAAGCAAGGCAAGGCAAACCACCCCAGCATGTGTAAATACCTAGTATAGTAAGCTTATCATAATAGTAGAAACTTGACCACCTATCTTATTATTACTTAAAATTGCAGTTTATTATCCTTTTGATACAAAAAAAGTAATTTTTTTACGCACTGGCTAGAACTGCAACAATTTATGCTTGCAACTTCAGATATGCATGCCCCCTCTAAATTTTGATTACAGATCTCAAGTTTACCAAGCCAGAAATGGACAAATATAAAAAGAAAAGGAATTGATATAATACTAAAAAGTATCCACCCAAAAACACCTTAGAGAGACACTACAAAACAAAGACGAGAAGAGCCAGCAACCTGACATAGAAACCTCCTTTTGTAATTTTTCACTCTTTTAGCAAAAGCGTGAAGATTCAACAACTGAAAAGGTCCCACGGGAACCACATTAACTTAGCTTCTCAACAATGTGAGAATATATACGAGTGTCTACATTATATGGCCCATCTCGAATCAAAAATTTCAACTCAGTGCATCCAAAAGATATACCTGCTGCGCTCATGCAGGTTGGAGAGAGGGGGCACGGGGCTGAGGCTGGGGCTAGAATTAGAGAATTTGTGATCACATATTAAAAATTGAAAGAGGGCTACACATTCTTGGAGGAGACAAAGCTCCAGATCGTATCCATCAAAAAATAATCCACTTCCTTGGCAGAGCTTCAGTTTTAGCAATAATGAATCCAATATACTATTCTTTTTCTTTAGTCTTTACCATTTTCGGTTAAGAAGTACTGTACAAATTTTTAATGCATTCTGACCCTTCTGGGTTGACATCATGATTTTATTAAGTTTCCTGACAATGATCCTTAATTCCAAGAAACCACATGGTATTTTGCTCAATGTTAACTTTCCCAACTTGCAGAAGACCTTAATACCCCATAAGATACTTCAATCTGTCAAACAAACTGGTCCTTATTACAATAACTCCTCATGGTGACTGCAAAGGTCAAACACCCCCTATACTGGGAAAAAAATCATGAAGTTTGACTTGACCTTGGTTTATGATGAACTCATGAAAGAGCAATTAAAGAGCCTAAACGCAGCTGAAAAGTCAAAATATTTCAACAGCAATGGAAAAAGTTCAATCATATTCCACGGGAAAACCTATGAAGCACAAGGTCAGAAACTCAACTCCAGTCCCTCGTAAGAAGTCCCCAATGACAAAGTCCATACCCATGCCTACAAAACTTCATACGTTTTTGACTCGACTTAAAATCAGCAATCTAAACTACCACATAAATATCCGGACTTGGGGCAAAGATTTACAAGTGATGATCATATTAACAGAGTTCCACAGATTACAAAACCTGATCTTTTACTTTTGCACCAACCGTTAGAAAAACAAAGTCCCTAAAGATAGAGTCCATCACCCATTGCTGACAAAACTACATAAGTATTGACTTGACCTACAATCAGTAAACTAGTAATCCAATGTCTAAGCTAACATATAAAGACTATAATTTTTGGCATAGCTTTACTAATCATCATATTAAAATAATTCAACTGAATAAATAACCTAAAAAAGATATTTTGCATCAACTCTCAAAATAAATACCCTATATCCAGAGTCTATCACGCATTACCAGCAAAACTTTGACTTGGCCTTGATCACTAATGTTGGGAATTAAGTCAAAATCTAGCGACTGCAACGGTGATCCTTTATAAGCACAAAATCTCTTATTCATCAACATCACGATGAATACCAACTCCTTCAATCTTCACTCTCTTTATTTGTCACCCCAATGCGACTAATTCCCCTTCTACCATGAATCCAATCAACCTAGCTCTTGATACCACTTGTTGGGAATTAAGTCAACACAAACAACACAATAAAATAAAGAGAGATACAACAACACAAGATTTAATGTAGAAAACCCTTAAAGGAAAAACTACAGGTCAAACTCCGAATCTTCACTATATCAAAATAATGGGCTTACAATAATCATCACAAGTTCTACGCCCTAAAACTTGAGGTTCCACAATACTGCGACACAACTTTTTGCACCGACTAAAAGTTGCAAAACCCTCCCACCCACAATACAACTTTTTTTGCACGGAATATAAAAGCTGCAAAAACTCTCTCCCTCACACAAACACAAAACTCACTCACACGCTCTCTCAATTCTTAGAATGCTACATGACTTTTGATTGTGCTACACTTCAACAACTCAAAATAATACTCTATTTATAGAGTACCTACATATCTCATCTTCCTATTCAAAATAGGATACTTCTAAAATAAAATTCCTACTTTCTTTCTAAAATAATACTCCTATTAAAAATAGGATTTTTTCCTTTTCATATTAGCAATTCTTTTCTTCGAGGAGTATCCCAACAACTAAATCAGTAATCTAAACAAATATTGAATGACTTCTGGCACAACTTTACTTGTCAAATCACATTAAAAGAATTTAGCAGAATACAAAACCCAATCTTTTTCCCTTTTGCATCAATCTCACAAAAAACAATTCCCAGAAGACAATCTGTCACCCATTACTGGTAAAACTTAATAAGTTTTGATTTGACCTTAATCAGTAAATTAGTATTGTAAACTAACATGTTAGGCTCAAATTTGCATTTTGCAGCCTATCTTTACAAGTCTAATCATACTAAAAGAATTCAACCGAATATAAAACCTGATTTCTTTTGCATTTTGCAGCATAGCAATTTTTGTAGTAAAATCTTGAAACCCATGAGCCCAGTTCAAAAAATTTGCCAAAGAATCAAACTAACAAAACTAAGCCCAAATTTTTTTTAACAGAAACCAAACAAAACATAATTGAACAACAAAGAACAAGAAGATAAATTAATGAAAACTCACTTATTGAAACTTCAACAAAGTGAAACTTAGTCAAGTAAAAATGTCAAGAGGGAAAAGAAAAAGGTATCGAAGAAAAAAAGAAAAAGAACGAGGAAAAGGAAGAAAAGAGCAAACTGAAGTGTCTCGACAACAATTGAAACTAAAGACCGAATAGAAACTCACAATTTGATCATAGTTTCCATGAAAACACATAGTAATAACCCAGAAACTCATTAAATTCAATGAAACTAATATGGGTATTTTTACCTTTCTGCTTTTTAGGTAATTCGAACATGAAGAAAGCTAAATTGCTATACTCAAATAAAAGGGTAGAGGAGAGAGATCCAGTAATGATTGTTGAAAAATAGAAAAGTCAAATGTGGGACATTGGTTATTGAATGTACATATTAGTCAGATAGATGATGTGAAAATCTGACTAAAAGTAGTGACTAAAAGAGGTGGTATATATTAGACCCGAGCAAGTATCCAAATTAAAATTGAAACTGCACTAAAAATCTCACGAAACGCATTAATTAAAATCACACCAACGATTTCGGCGTATGTGACGGTTTTAGATGGGTTGAATAACTAAATTTAAGGTTCCGATTTGGTTACTAGCCAAAACCACACGCATAAAACCGAAACTGCACCATGTATGTGTATATATGTATTATCTCTAGTAAATTTTAAAGTTACTTTTCACTTGAACACGCTCAGAGAAAATCACAGTCTTGCATTGTCATTTTTTCACCAATTGAAAAAAGATGTTAGAGGTTATAGAATCAAAAATTAAGCAATTGAGTTTTAGAATTTCGAATTTGTTTGATGCTTTATTGGAGGGACTTATAGCTGAGGGCCTCGAGCACTTGATGCATTGGTTAATGTCAATGCTATAATAGTAATAGTCTAATAGATTATTTTTTAAATTAGGTATAGTTAGGATTATATTCTATAAGTCATCTCTGCAATATATGAGATATAATTTCATTCTATCTCCAGTATATACTTTTAATTTTTGGAGAACTAGATAAACATTCTTGCTTGTTATCGAATATATGGTTTCCGTTGTTTTATATAGTGTATGCTTTAGTTTTAAAACATGCTTGATATAATTCTCATTGCCGACTATGTCACTAAGTTAATTGTTCGATGTAAGTTTGATGTTAAATTTTATTGAAGGCTTAGATTTTTTTGTTATTTCAATTGGTTTTGGAACCGAAACTGCACCAATTAAAATCGCACCGCACACTTTAAAATCGCACCGTACCAATCACAAACGGTTTCGTGTGCAGTTTTGAATTTTTCAAACCGCACCTAAGCGGTTTCGGGTGCAGTTTGAACTTCAAACCGCACCATGTTCACCCCTAGTATATAATACCCCCTCAGTCATTATTAAAGACTTAGAGCTTTAACAATAGTTTCTTTAATCAACTTTCTATCTTTAATTTTAAAAAATACATCAACAAATTATTATTTAATAATTTTCTTATCCTTACTTAACTATCTATTTTATTCCCTTTATAGGATTTACTCCCCAGTGTGAGGGAGTCAAAAGACCATTCTTTATATATACAAAATGACATTTCACACCCTCATTTAAGTGGACAACTCATCAATCACACACATCTTAACATTTTTTTACTACTTTATTTTCAAATTATATGACTTATTTTTTAATAATTCATTTCAAGCGTATTCAAATTTAAAATTGAATTAAATTTATTTAATTTATATCAATATAATTATAAATATTATAATTTATATCATATTAAATTTAAATTTAAAAATGTGACGCCCCCAAAATAGGTATACATCACCCATCTTGGGTCGCAAGATACATGGTACATAATACAAATACAATCTTAAATATACAACATGAGCTGTGAATTTTAATACAAATATTGTCTTCTAAACAGTATTTAAACTCAAAATAAGTCATCAATACATTTATTAATACATTATTTCATAGAATAATGAGGACAACTAATGTTATCATCTGGACCGTCACTCCGTTCCCCGACTAGTCCCTGCTACATTCTCATTTCCTGAAGAGAACAATAAAAATAAAAGGGTGAGCTCAACTAGCCCAGTAAGAAATATTATGACAAAGATAATGCAGAATAAATTACCGTTAGCCTTCAACAGTGTTAAACTGATACAATATAACAAACATCAAGTTTAACTGCAGCGGAACAATTAATCCATTAAAAGAGTCAGGTAGAGAATAAAATCTACTATCTTCTATTATTTAAAAGGTTTTTCATCACTTTTATCGTTGGGACTCAGCTTTATAAATAATTCACATCATCCCTGCACTACGGCCAATGATATTCATTAGTATCACAACCACAATTTATCCGTGCACTACGGGCCAAAGATATTCGTGTATTCATCAATGGTCATGATCATGCCAACAACAGTCCATCAATGCACTACGGGTCAATGATGACTTTTACCACGTCATTTGTAACATTACGGTCATGATTATACCGAATAATCCCTGGTCATAATCATACCAAGTCCATCTATGCACTACAGGCCACAGATGACTTTCAACATAATATAAACATGAGGATGATGACAATGATATAAGAATTCAATCAAACAAGTTCAAGAATTAATTTATCTAGGAACCAATAACGTCCAAATTGTCAACATGATACGGCTTTGTGGGATAAAACTTAAGAATGCTCAGAAGAATATTTTCATGAAAAGATACTGGATGAAGCGCAAATATATGGAGTATAAAAGCTAAAACTTTAACCAACTGAGTATAATAAAGAATGAAATAACAAAAGAAATCATCAGGCATGCGATAGACCGCACAGACAGGTTATTTCAACAGAATAATAAATAATGGAACCAGGTCACGCGTAAACGTACAGATAGGATATTTCAACAGAATAGTAAATAACGGAACCAGGTCATGCGTAAACGCACAGACAGGATGTTCCAACATAATAATAAAGAATGGAATAATAAAAGAATTTTATCATGCATGCGGTACTTCGCATAGATATGTTATTTCAACATTATAATAAGAATGGAATAATAGAAGAATTTCACCAAGTATAGGGTAGCCCGCGTATACAGGTTATTCTAACAGAATAATAAAGAATGGAATAACAAAAGTTCTCTTCATGAATACGAAAGAAATAATATCCCTTACGAGTACAACAAATAATATCACTTACCTTAGAAGAAACTGGATATAGGAAAAGAGAGGTAGCAGACTTCTCTTCTTCTTTCTCTCTATAGTTTTCTCTCTCTAAAGTTTCAGTGAATTCGTAAGAAATAATGAAGGAATGAGCTTCTATTTATAGGATAATGGAAAGGCACTGTGTAAGGATTTTTCTCACGGATTCAAAATGTAAGTCACAAAATTCATTTGCCGATTGAATTTCTTAATAAAACAAAACCAAAAAAATATAATATATAAATGCATTTATATAACACATGCTTAAAAAGAAAAACTTCAACCACCCGTGAATCATCTTTGAAAAAAAAACTCTCCCAGGACAACTTTCATCATTCTACTAACACCACTCGTGACCACATGTCACATATATAAATAAAATATATATATATATATAAACCACATTCCCCCCACCCACCCACCCACCCACCCACCCGTAACCTAATATAAATATATATATATATATATAATATAAACCCTGCACCTTTATATATATATAAATTTGAGATAACTTTTTATCGAATATTTTGAAAATTTGGTAAATGGGGGGTTTATAAAATAAGCAAAATTTCATAAAAATTACCTCAATATTTTTAACAAAATTTATCATCATTATTATAATTCGCAATATTTAACAACTAGATCGTTTTCAGGAAAGAGGGGGCTTTCTAATAAGGATTTCTCCCTATTGGCGAGCAATTAGGTGACCAAACCTCTCATTGACAGAACTTCTAGACATTGTCAATATTACAAATAATAATATTAATAACTCTATCATCTCAATTATTGATTTAATAATATATAAAATATCGACAATAATTGAATCAAATAACGTGAGATACTATGCAACAATTACTGTAACAATAATTGAACAAAACTGAGTGACTTCTCACGTAAGCATCAATAATCAATACCGTGTGCTACTATGCAACCACGTGTATTACCGTACTTTTAACACCAAGTGTTTCAACAGTTAACGGTAAAACATCCGCCGTTATTTTCATAAAAAGATATTTTTATCGTTTTCTTAATCTGACAATAATTTCGTTGTGGGGTCCACCAATGATTGTGTCGTCTTACGAATATTCTCTGTTAAAACGAATATTCCCCGACTAATCGAATATTATATAACAACTTGCGTACTTTGCAAAATTTATAAATATTACCCACAACTATAACATTATATCAAATTCATTCCATAATATTCAAAAATAATATTTATAGAAAATTCATCTTTATTCATAAAAGTTGGGGTCTTACAACCTCCCCTTCTTATGAAATTTCGCCCTCGAAATTAGGGTACGTACCTGGTATGTCGAAGAGGTAAGGATACCTTGATTTCATTTTAGATTCTAACTCCCAGGTCATTTCCTCAATATCGTGGTTTCTCCACAAAACTTTGACTTAAGGTATAACCTTGGAACGTAGAACATGTTCCTTCTTATCCAAGATTTTAACAAGAACCTCCTCATACGTTAAATATTCCGTTATTTCTTCCGGTTCTAACTCAATAATGTGGTTCGGGTCTTCCACATATTTACGTAACATGGATATGTGAAAAACGTTATGAACACGATACATACTTGGCGGTAAAGCGAGTCTATAGACCACAGTTCTTACTCGATCAATGATTAAAAATGGGCCAATGAATCGAGGATTGAGCTTTTCTCTCTTTCTAAATCTCGTAACTCTTTTCCATGGAGCAACACATAACAACACATGATCTCCAATATCAAATTCTACGTCCTTTTGATGAAGATCAGCATAACTTTTTTGTCGATCTTGTGAGATTTTTATACGTTGTCGGATCGTTTAAATCTTTTCCGTAGTCATACGTACCAACTCTGGTCCCAACAACGTTACTTCACCCACCTTATCCCAGCATACTGGAGAACGACACTTTCTTCCACACAACGCCTCGAATGGAGCCATGCCAATACTTACTTGATAACTGTTGTTGTAGGAAAACTCCACCAATGGTAAGAACTTGTCCCAACTTCCCTTGAAGTCAAGGACACAGAGTCTTAATAGATCTTCAAGAGTTTGAATAGTCGTCTCCGACTGCCCGTCCGTCTGAGGATGCCGAGCTAAATCGTAAATTCATGCCCATAGCTTTCTGCAAACTAACCCAAAATCGTGAAGTAAATCTTGGGTCTCGATCAGAAACTATGGATACTGGCATACCATGCAGTCTTACAATCTCATTTATGTACATACGAGCAAGACGTTCAAGTGTATGTTTCTCGTATCGGTAAGAAATGAGCAGACTTGGTCAATCTATCAACAATGACCCAAATCGCATCTACGCCTTGAGAAACCTTGGGAAGACCGGTAACTAAATCCATGGAATGTGCTACAACTTCCATTCTGGAATTTCAAGTGGTTGTAATGGACCTTTTGGTACTTGATGCTCCGCCCTGACTCATTAACAAGTTAGACACCTTGAGATAAACTCCGCTATCTCTCTCTTCATATTGCTCCACCAAAATGTATGTCGAAGATCATGATACATTTTGGTACTCCCAGGATCGATTGAAAACGATGTGTTGTGCGCCTCCATTATGATTTTATACTTTAAATCAGGGTTGTTAGGAACACAAAGTCTAGATTTGACTCGAAGTATTCCTTCTTCATCGATTCTTGCTTCTGAAATAGCACCTTCTTGCACTTTTTTCCTCATATGCATCAGCTCTAGGTCTGTAGTTTGAGCAGCTTTAGCTTTATCGATTAAAGTCGGTTCTATTCGTATATTCACCATCGTCACATGGGTCCTTGGAGTCTTTAACTCTATCTCCATCCTTTACAAGTCACACAAAATGGGCCTTTACGTTGACAATATCGCACTCGTACCCTCATATAATCTTCTACTCATTGCATCAGCTACCACGTTCACTTTTCCAGGATGGTATTGAATGGTATGATCATAATCTTTCAACAGTTCAAGCCAAAGTCGTTGCCGCATGTTGAGTTCCTTTTGAGTGAAGAAATATTTGAGGCTTTTATGATCCGTAAAGATCTCCACCTTCTCTCCATACAAGTAATGCCTCCAAATTTTAAGTGCGAAGACAACCGCTGCCAACTCTAGATCATGAGTAGGATAATTCCTCTCATATTCTTTGAGTTGCCGAGAGGCATAGGCTATGACTTTCTCATGTTGCATGAAAACACATCCTAAACCTTTGCCCGATGCATCATTGTAGATGACAAATCCCTCCGAGCCAGATGGTATTGTCAGAACAGGTGCTGAAATGAGTCTCCTCTTGAGTTCTTGAAAACTCTTCGCACATTCCACACTCCAACCGAATTTTATATCTTTCCGAGTCAGCTGAGTTAATGGAGTAGCGATTCGAGAAAACCCTTCCACGAATCTCCGATAATAATCAGCTAATCCGAGAAAATTACGTACTTCGGTCACTGATTTAAGTTGCTCCCAGCTTTGAATAGCTTCAATCTTTGCCGGATCAACAGATATTCCATGACTTGATAATACGTGCCCAAGGAATGTTACTTCCTCCAGCCAGAACTCGCATTTCTTCAACTTGGCATAAAGGTTATTTTCACGAAGCTTTTGGAGTATCAGCCTCAAGTGTTGCTCATGATCTTCATGGGTTTTGGAATAAATAAGGATGTCATCAATAAAGACGACCACAAAGTGATCCAAATATTCCTTGAATACTCAGTTCATCATATCCATGAAGGCAGCAGGAGCATTAGTCAATCCAAAAGACATGACTAGGAATTCATAATGCCCGTACCGAGTTCTGAAGGCAGTCTTTGGAATATCCTCAGTTTTAACCTTCAGCTGATGATATCCAGAACGAAGATTGATCTTTGAAAAGAATTGTGCTCCTTGCAACTGGTCAAACAGGTCATCAATGCGAGGTAACATATACATATTCTTGATGGTGACATGGTTCAATTCCTGGTAGTCAATACAAAGTCGCATACTCCTATCTTTCTTCTTCACGAATAGAAAAGGAGCACCCCAAGGAGAAGTACTATGACGAATAAAGCCAATGTCTAACAATTTCTGCAGTTGGGTCTTTAACTAATGAAGTTCAATAGGAGCCATTCGATATGGGGCTTTGGAAATGGATTTTGTACCGGGTTTAAGGTCGATACAAAATTCAATTTCACGCTTTGGGGGTAGGCCAGGAAGTTCTTCAGGGAATACGTCAGGAAATTTATTAACAATAGAAATATCATTCAAAACTAACGTATTTTTATTTAGATCCGTGACATGAGCTAAGAAAGCTTGGCATCCGTTTTTCAATAAACAAATAACTTTATGGCTTGAGATGACAGTGATTGATTTTAATGGTTTGGTTGCTTGAATTCGCATAATAGGTTGATTAGGAATATGAAAGCTAACAACCTTACGAAAATAATCAATTTTTACATGATGAGTAGTTAACCAATCAATCCCTAGAATCAAATCAAATACAAGTATTTTCAATGAAATAAGATCGACAGGTAATGTGAGGGTACCGATTTGAACCAAACAAGACTTATAAACAGTGGATGTAATGAAGGTTTCTCCCAATGGAGTTTCAACATATAAGTCAAAGTCTAATTTCTCCGGAGTCAAATTTAAACGTTGAGCGCATGTAGGAGAAATAAAAGAATGGGTAGAACCGATATCAAATAAGATATAGACTTCACTAGAGTTTATGATAAGCTTACCCGTGATGACTTCGTTCGGGTTCCTTACTTTCTGGGAGGTCACAACAAACGCTCTCCCTTGAACTACCGGCTTTGACTTTTCTGGGACGACCTTTGGTGCCTCTATCCCAGCTGAACTTGCCTTCCCTGAACGACAAAATCGGGATAGGTGACCTTCTCTTTCACAATTATAACATGCTTTGGACGACATTGCGCAGTTTGGACAGATATGTCCCTCCCCTCCGCATTTGAAGCATATAATAAGTGGTCGTTCTCCTTGCTTAACCACGGGTGCTGATGCTGACGTCTTTCCATCATTGTTGAATCTCCTCTTCTTTAAATGTCCATTCTTATTGTCTTGGCCATGATTACCACCGAAGTTGTTACCATTTCTGGCATGTTGATTCCCTCCACGTTTGTTGTAACCGCTTCGATGACTGCTACCACTGGTATTATCATTTTATCGACTGCTTTCTCTTGGTTGAGTTGACTCGTTATCGCGCTCCAATAACTGAGCCCTATTTACAGCATCTGAATACAAACACAGTTTATGAGAAATTAGATATTGACGTATCTCAGGTTTCAAACCTCTTAGAAACATCCGCGTTATTCTCTACTCATTGTCAACCAAGTGAGACGCAAACCGAGACAACTTGGCAAACTTAGCTTCGTACTGCGACACGGTCATATTGTTCTGCTCCAACTTGATGAACTTTACCTCTTTCATGTGACGAATACTTTTGGGAAAGTATTTGTCGTTGAATAGTTCTTGGAACTTCTCCCATGACATCTTCAGTGCAGCAGGTTGAGTACGCTTTACCAATTCCCACCAGTAATCTGCCTCTCCTCGCAACATAAAGGTGGCAAAGGGAACCTTTTGCTCCTCAGAGCATCCTAAGACATCAAATATTTTGGTGATCTGCTTTATCCACGTCTCCGCCTTAAGTGGTATTAGCTCTCCTAAACTCCGGTGGTCCCAGCTCCTTGAACTATTTAGCGGTGACTGTCCGAGAGTTGCCAGTGTTTCCACCTGCATTTTGGACAGGAGTCTCTCTTGCCTGATGTTGTACGAATTGCGAAAAGCTCCTAAACATTCCATCGTTCGCCATTTGGTCGGTGTTGTTGTTCACCTGAGGATTATTGCCCTCCTGATGCACATTATCCTGGGTGTTGATCTGTGGTGACTCAACGGTCTCCTGTGCTCCATTGCTATTCTCAACATTCTCGGATGTCATTTTCAAATACTGCCACAAAACAAGGGTTAATTGACATTTAACATATTATCCTTATACTCTGACCAAACAATTAAATACCAAATAAACTTAGGTAGGTCATACTAGCGAAGGAATTCCCCTTCTCTCCCCTCCTAGTTCTAGTCTCACATCTTAGCCAGTGATCATATCCCTAAGCTTTGATGACGCCCCCAAAATAGGTATACATCACCCATCTTGGGTCGCCGATACATGGTACAGAATACAAATACAATCTTAAATATACAACATGAGCTGTGAGTTTTAATACAAATATTTTCTTCTAGAAAGTATTTAAACTCAAAATAAGTCCTCAATACATTTATTAATACACTATTTCATAGAATAGTGAGAACTACTAATGTTATCATCTGGACCATCACTCCGTTCCCCGACTAGTCCCTGCTACGTTCTCATTTCCTGAAGAGAACAATGAAAGTAAAAGGGTGAGCTCAACTAGCCCAGTAAAAAATATTATAACTAAGATAATGCAGAATAAATTATCGTTAGCCTTCAACAGTGTTAAACTGATACAATATAACAAACATCAAGTTTAATTACAGCGGAACAATCAATCTATTAAAAGAGTCAAGTAGAGAATAAAATCTACTATCTTCTATGATTTAAAAGGTTCTTCATCACTTTTATCGCTGGAACTCAGCTTAATAAATAATCCATATCATCCCTACACTACGGCCAAGGATATTCATTAGTATCACAACCACAATTTATCCGTGCACTACGGGCCAAGGATATTCGTGTATTCATCAATGGTTATGATCATGCAAACAACTCATCAATGCACTACAAGCCAATGATGACTTTTACCATGTCATTTGTAACATTACGGTCATGATTATACCGAATAATCCCTGGTCATAATCATACCAAGTTCATCTATGCACTACAGGCCACAGATGACTTTCAACATAATATAAACATGAGGATGATGACAATGATATAAGAATTCAATAAAACAAGTTCAAGAATTAATTTATCTAGGAACCAATAACGTCCAAATTGTTAACATGATACGACTTTGTGGGGTAAAACTTAAGAATGCTCAGAAGAATATTTCCATTAAAAGATACTGGATGAAGCGCAAATATATGGAGTATAAAAGCCAAAACTTTAACCAACTGAGTATAATAAAGAATGGAATAACAAAAGAAATCACCAAGCATGCGATAGACTGCACAGACAGGTTATTCCAACAGAATAATAAATAATGGAACCAGGTCACGTGTAAACGCACAGATAGGATATTCCAACAGAATAGTAAATAACGGAACCAGGTCATGCGTAAACGCACAGACATGATGTTCCAACAGAATAATAAAGAATGGAATAAAAGAAGAATTTTACCATATATGCAGTACTTCGCATAGACAGGTTATTTCAACATAATAATAAAGAATGGAATAATAGAAGAATTTCACCAAGTATAGGGTAGCCCGCGTATACAGGTTATTCCAACAGAATAATAAAGAATGGAATAACTGATGTTCTCTTCATGAATACGAAAGAAATAATACCCCTTACGAGTACAACAAATAATATCACTTACCTTAGAAGAAACTGGATATAGGAAAAGAAAGGTAGCAGACTTCTCTTCTTCTTTCTCTCTATAATTTTTTCTCTCTAGAGTTTTAGTGAATTCATAAGAAATAATGAAGGAATGAGCTTCTATTTATAGGATAATGGAAAGGCACTGCGTAAGGCTTTTTCTCACGGATTCAAAATGTAAGTCACGAAATTCATTTGCCGATTGAATTTCTTAATAAAACAAAACCAAAAAATATAATATATAAATGCATTTATATAACACATGCTTGAAAAGAAAAACTTCAACCACCCGTGAATCATCTTTGAAAAAAAACTCTCCCAGGACAACTTTCATCGTTCCACTAACACCACCCGTGACCACATGTCACACATATATATATAAAATATATATATAAACCACATTTCCCCCCCCACCCCACCCCACCCCACCCCACCCCACCCGTAACCTAATATAAATATATATATATATATATAATATAAACCCTGCACCTTTATATATATAAATATGAGATAACTTTTTACCGAATATTTTGAAAAATTGGTAAATGGGGGGGTCCATAAAATAAGCAAAATTTCATAAAAATTACCTCAATATTTTTAACAACATTTATCATCATTATTATAATTTGCAATATTTAACAACCAGGTCGTTCCCAGGAAAGAGAGGGCTTTCCAATAAGGATTTCTCTCTATTGGCATGCAATTAGGTGTCCAAACCTCTCCTTGACAGAACTTCTAGACATTGTCAATATTACAAATAATAATATTAATAACTCTATCATCTCAATTATTGATTTAATAATATATAAAATATCGACAATAATTGAATCAAATAACGTGAGATACTATGCAACAATTACTGTAGCAATAATTGAACAAAATTGAGGGACTTCTCACGTAAGCATCAATAATCAATACCGTATGCTACTATGCAACCATGTGTATTACCGTACTTTTAACACCGGGTGTTTCAACAGTTAACGGTAAAACATTCGTCGTTATTTTCATAAAAAGATATTTTTATCGTTTTCTTAATCTGACAATAATTCCGTTGTGGGGTCAACCAATGATTGTGTCGTCGTACGAATATTCTCTGTTAAAACGAATATTCCCCGACTAATCGAATATTATATAACAACTTGCGTACTTTGTAAAATTTATAAATATTACCCACAACTATAACATTATATCAAATTCATTCCATAATATTCAAAAATAATATTTATAGAAAATTTATCTTTATTCATAAAAGTTGGGGTCTTATAGGTTACTATTCACCCGTTTACTATTCACTCGAATATTATTCACTCAGGTATTCGGGACACCTTTCGTGCCAGAGTACTATTCATGAGTTACTATTCACGGGTTACTATTCACCCGATTATTATTTACTAGAATATTACTTACTCGGGTATTTGGGGCATTTTTTATGCCAGGGTACTATTCACGAGATACTATTTCTGAAGTACTATTCACCGGGTACTATTCACGGAGTATTATTCACTCGAAAAATATATTTCTTTTTTGTCTAAATTATTTTTGATACATGAATATTATTCTTGAATTTTACTCCACAAAGCAGTATCATGTTAACAATTTGCGTATTTTTTAACTCTGGATAAATTTAAAGTCTTTAATATTTATCCTTGATTTCGTTTGATTAATGCTTATATCATTGTCATCATCCTCATGCTTATATTGTGATGAAAGTCATCTTCGGCTTACGTGTATAGATGGACTGTTGATTGGTATGATTATGACCAGGGATTATTCGGTAAAATCATGCCCGTAATGTTGCAAATGATGTGGTAAAAGTCCTCATTGGCCCATTGTGCATTGATGGACTGTTTTTGGTATGATCATGACCATGGGTTCTCTTCGGCCAAGGGTGAAAAGATGAATTATTTTATGGCGTGATCATGACCGTTGATGTGAGAACCCAAATTTTATGAATAAGATTTAATTTTTCTCGAATTTTTTTTTTAATATTATGATGTGGATTTGATATAATGTTATAGTTGTGGGTAATATTTATAAATTTTGCAAAGTAAGCAAGTTGTTATATAATATTCGATTGGTCAAGGAATATTCTTTTTGTCAGAGAATATTCGTACGACGGCACAATCATTGGTGGACCCCACAACAAAATTATTGTCGTATTTAGAAAACGACAAAATTATCATTTTATAAAAATAACGGCGAAAGTGTTACCGTTAAAACTGTTGAACTACTCGGTAGTAAAAGTACAGTAATACGTGTGGTTGCATAGTAACACACGGTATTGATTATTGATGCTTACGTGAGAAGTCACTCAGTTATACTCAATTATTGTTACAGTAATTGCTATATCATATCTCTCATATTATTGATTCAATTATTATTACAGTATCATCTAGATAATATGATATATTATTAAATCAATAATTGAGACGGAAAAGTTATTCATATTATTATTTGTAATATTGACAATGTCTAGAAGTTCTGTCAAGGAGAGGTTTGGTCACCTAATTGCTCGTTAATAAAGAGAAATCCTTATCGAAAAGCCCCCTCTTTCCTGGGAACGACCTGGTTGTTAAATATTGTGAATTATAATATTAATAATGAATAAGTTCGTGTTGATTAAAGATGAATTTTATAGTTCCATTGTGTTGGACTTAATTGTGTTAGTATAATTGATGTCTGGAGGTTATATTGTTCAATCGGGTATTTGGGGCACTTTTCGTGTCAGAGTACTATTCACGAGTTACTATTCATAAATTACTATTCATGAGTTACTATTCACGAGTTACTATTCACGGGGTACTATTCACCCATAAAATATATTTCTTTTTGGTCCAAATCATTTTTGGGTATAATATTATTCCATGAGGAGATGTGCTAATTTTTCAGACCGTTGGTTGAAATTATAATAGTAAATCAATATGGCTCGTTAATTTAAAGTTTTAATAGTAACTTGTCCATTCAGTTTTTCAAGAGTTATTTGTCCCTTCAGTTTTCTAAGAGTTATTTGTCCCTTCAGCTTTCCAAGAGTTATCTGCCCCTTCGGTGTTTCAAGAGTTAATTGCCTCTTCGCAAATAGTATTTGCCTCTTCAATATTACCAAGAGTCATTTTGACCCTTCGTTAAGACCAAGAGCCACTTTCAGTTCTTCCATAAATAGAAGCTCATTCCTTCATTATTTCTTACGAATTTACGAAAACTCTAGAGAGAGAAACTATAGAGAGAAAGAAGAAAAATATTCTGCTATTTCACTACTCTAATATCCAGTTTCTTCTAAGGTAGGGAATATTATTTGTTGTACTCATAAGGGGTATTCTTTCTTTCGTATTCATGAAGAGAACTTTTGTTATTCCATTCTTATTATTCTGTTGGAATAACCTATTTATGCGAAGTACCGCATACACGGTGAAATTATTCTAATATTCCGTTCTTTATTATTCTGTCAGAATATCCCGTCTGTGCGTTTACACTGGACCTGGTTCCATTATTTATTTTTCTATCAGAATATCATGTCTATGCGTTTACGCCGGACATGGTTCCATTACTTATTATTATGTCGAAATATCCTGTCTGTGCGTTTACACCGGACCTGGTTCCATTATTTATTATTCTGTTGGGAATAACCTGTCTGTGCAGTCTACTGCACGCATGGTGAATCCTTCTGTTATTCCATTCTTTATTATTCTGTTGGAATAATCTGTCTATGTGGATTACCACATGCATGGTGAATGATCCTTCGTATTCATTCCTTATTAAATTGTGGAAATGATCTGTCTACGTGGATTACTGCATGGCGGGTGAAAATCTATTTGCAGTTTCATATATTCTATTATACTCAGTTGGTTAAAACTTTGGCTTCTATAAACCATGAAATTAGTGAAATATCCTTGATATTTGCGCTTCATCCAGTATCTTTTCATGGAAATATTTTTCTAAGCATTCTTGAATTTTACTCCACAAAGCAGTATCATGTTGACAATTTAGACGTTGTTGAGTTCAGGATAAATTCCCTTATAAATCTTTAAAATTTATTCTTGAACCCATTTTATTGAATTGTCATCATCCTCATGCTTATATTATGTTAAAAGTCATCTTTGGCTTACGTGCATAGATGGACTTGGTATGATTATGACCAGGGATTATTCGGTATAATCATGACCGTAATGTGACGAATGATGTGGTAAAAGTCCTCATTGGCCTATAGTTCAGTGGTGGACAGTTGTTGGTATGATTATGACCAGGGATTATTCGGTATAGTCATGACCATTGATGATTACATGAATATCCTTGGCCGTGGAGCAGGGATGGTTTAATTTTATTTATTAAGCCGAGTCTCAGCGATAAAGTTGATGAAAAACTTTTTAAATCATAAAAGATAGTAGATTTTATACTTTACTTGACTCTTCTAATGGATTGCTTATTCCGATGCAGTTTTTTTATCTAAAACTTGTTGTCTATTATATTCTATCAGTTGTTATACTGTTGAAGGCTATTGATAAATTATTCTGCATTATCTTAGTCATAATATTTCTTACTGGGCTAGTTGAGCTCACCCTTTCTTTCACTATTCTCTTCAGGAAATGAGAACGTATCTGGGACTAGTCGGGGAACAGAGTGATGGTCCTAGATGTTGCATTAGTAGTCCTCACTATTCTGTGAAATAGTGTGATAATAAATGTAATGAGGACTCCATTGAGTGTGAATATTATCTAGATGACAATATTTGTATTAAAACTCACATCCTATGTTTTGTCGTATTTTACACGACTGTTGTATAATTACGTTGTATTTGTATTCAGTACCTTGTATCTGGCGACCCAAGATGGGTGATGTATACATGTTTTAGGGGCGTCACAGTTAATGAAAACACGATTATCTTTGGCCCGTAGTGCATGGATAATTCGTGGCCGTGATACTAATGAATATCATTGGCCTGTAGTGTATGGATAATTTGGTGGTGTGAATTATTTATTGTGCTGAGTCTCAATGATAAAATATTGATAATAAACTTTTAATTTGTAGAAGATAGTAGATATCATGCTCTACTTGACTCTTTTAAAATACAATTGCATGTCTTTGGCCTGTAGTGCAAGGACGAACTGTTAATGAATATCTTTGGCCAGTAGTGCAAAGATGAATTTATTAGTTTAATTATGAACAGGAACTGTGATTTGGTATAACCATGATCTTTGATGTTTCAGATAAAGACAGGTGATGAAAATTATCTTCGTCCTGGGTGCGAAGAGGAATTTAGAACCACAATTATGATTATGAGTTATTCACATGATTGTGGACATGAATTGTTGATTGATGTTACAGGGATAAAATATTGTTGGTGGACTTTTAACATGGAGAAGATAATAGACTTTACTGTCTATTTGACTCTTCTAATGGATTGCTCGTTCCGCTGCAACTATGGTTGAAAAGTTTTATCATCTACCATATGTTCTAAATCTCTGATTTATTACTAACGAAGGCTATTGATAATTTAATTATCTTTAGTCATGATATTCTTTACTGAGCTAGTTGTGCTCACCTTTTTCCTTCACAATTTCTTTCAGGTAATAAGAGTATAGGTGGGTCGAGCGGAGGTAACAGGGGATTAGAACGGTGGTCTATAGCTATTGAGGTTCTCCTTAAACAGTATAGAAATAATTTTATTGAGAACTTTAGATAAGTTTGTTGTATTTTTATATGACATTTAATAGTTATATTGTGAATCAAATAGGGTGAGGCGAACTCAACTTTGAAAGGGTGTTTTGTCACTATCATACGAGATGTCTAATGACATACGACTTCGTGTTATCATAAGACAGGATTGTGCACATGCACTTGCTTATTATATCTATGAGCACTACCTATATAATCTTGGAGTTTGGTTGAAATATTATTCTTAATTGGAGACAATGGAGATAATTATATGTCAATAGAAGACTCACCATTGAAAAGAACATGATAGCAATCTTCTCGTTTTTCTTTGGGGACTATTGGGTCAACCAAGGATAATTTAGTGGACATATGATATCAATTATAACTTAGACGTATGATCTCCCATATACGAAGGTTTTTTTGAGCATTTTCTAAAGATTTTAATTTGTAAAACAATTATTGACTGTACCTTTATGTAAGGTACCATTGTAAGATGTTGTGGTCGAGGCACCATGAAAGTTACATATATTTGTATTAAAATTCACAGTTTATGTGTTGTCGTACTCTGCACGACAGTTCAACAGTTGTATAAATGAAGTTTGTATTTGATTTCTATAGTGTGATATCTGGTGACTCAGACTAGGTCGCGTAGACCTATTTTGGGGGTGTCACAGAGGATTGGCTTCATATATGGCAGAGTTTGTATATTGTATTAGTCTTCATACCTACTAAAATAAAGTACTTACCATGACTAAAAGAAATATAAAATTATTTTCATTTTAATTCCAAGAAAAAACACATAACTTATTTTCTTGAATAAAAAAAGATGCACATGAAAGATAGATAAATGTGTTATATAAGAATAGTGTACGTATAACAAGCAACCTTACACCATGCCCAAGTATCTCATCTCAATTATTTAAATTTGAAGTAACTTCTCTAAATTTATACTACTAACACATTTTAAGTAACAAATGTTAAGATTTTTTTTAGATGATTACCTGCTTATGGTAATTGATATAGCATTGTTTCACACTTGCACTATGATGTTTTATTACCACGTGTACAACCAATAATTGTTAAACACCAACATAGATATTTGCATCATAGGACCATAACGCACCTTAATTCACTCAAGTATATAAAAAACAAGTGTGGAAAAAAGATTAATGATTGAAATTTCTACATCATTTCCTTCTCTGAACTAATATACTATCAAAATACATGCATTATACTACGAGTCCTAAACACGCAAATCTCATAATTTTTTAATCAATTAAAAATTACTAAAATTATGAGCATAAAACGTAAAGAAAAACAAATAGAATAATTACTAATTTTTTAAATAGAAAACTTACAGTGAGTTGAGAGAACTACATAAATAATCTTTGATATTTGAAGAACAATAAGAGGACAACTTCCTTTCCAAAATTTGATAGATATTCGTGCTGATAACGTGTTATAAAATTATACAAGCATACAATAGTAATAAGAATGATGATGATTAAGGGAAATGAGAGAGAGAGTAATATGTGTATCTTTATTCTCTTCACAATGACTCTATTTATAGGCACAATTATATAATTATTTGAGAAATCAAAGGACATATTAGAAGATCAAAGGTTAGAAGATCAAAGGTTATATTGCAAGGTGGAGGAATACATATAGATATCCATTGTTTATTATATTTATAGCATGTACTTTATACATTGTAAATTATGTAATAGTTTATTTTAGAGTAGCTTGCAATCCAGAAAGTACAACTTGAAATTTTGTATGTGCACATTTAGAAGGGGATGAATAAGTGTGTGCGTGTGTCAAAGAACTATGTCAAATTTAATTTTTTTTGTTTTAATTAAAAGTAATATAGACAGGTAAAATTTAACTGTCTGTTTTAGAACATGTACGCTTTCAGCTATCTACTTTGAGTTATTCATCTATTTTTTTTGTATTACTATAGACTAACGTAAATCGTGCATGTAATGATATTTTGGGATTTTCTAATGCAAAAAATAAGTAGAAACCAAGATTAAATAAACTAAAAGGTAAAGCAACAATGAATCACACACATGCACACCAAGATTTATACTTTGTTCGGCCCCTAGTCCTCTACTCTATGCGCATACATCCAATGTCAGGTATCAAGTGATACCCAACATGTTTCATTTAATATTAATAAAACAATTACAATTATATCAATTCTCTGTACAATAGAATTTAAAAAACTTCTTGAGCACACAACTTCTTTGAGGAAACTTTCCCCCTTGAGGTAACCTCTCCCTTTGAGCACCTACAACTACTCTCTTAGACACCTTTACCCCCTTGAACTCTCCTTGTACAATATTAAAGGAAATCCCTTGCTTCACTCCAAAACTTTTTTACAAGATATAATATTTTAGAATAAAGAGGATTACAATTGAACTCTATAGATATCTAGCAAGAACAATATAAGAACAAGGCAATAAGAATTTACTAGAATTTTTTTCCTAAATATATCAATTGTTGTAGACGATGATAGAATTCTTGATGTTAGCAATAGCCATGTATATATATAATTGCTAGTAAAAAATATAACCGTTTAAGTAAATCAAATCTTTGAATGATATAGAAAGATTTTATCAGTTTTGGTATCAGTAACAAAAAATAACAGAATCGATAAAATCTTTGAGAATATAAAATCTGTTTTGAGAAATAGTAGGAAACATACTGCATTTGAAAACAAATTTGTTATTAATAAAATATTTGGAGGAAACATGATCAACATATTTTTAGGAATAAACTTTAATTTGGTTACTCAATAATAAGATTTCTATTATCATAAGATTACTAGCTGGTGAGAAAATTTTTAAACCAACCAATCTTTTTGAAAATTAATTTCCAACAAAGATAAAAATGTCTTGTAATTAATTGTTAAGGCTAGAAAATCTTACACTGATTTTCCTAAAGACTTAATATTCCAGTTGGATTTATTTGTCTTCAAAATTTATAGTTGAGCCTACCACAATTTCAACAATATTCCATCAATAACAATCCTTGAGAATTTTTCAGCCAAATCTTTAAATTTAAGTCGTCATCATTAAAACCAAAAACACATAAACCAAACCCAACTTGCAATGTTGTTTTATGGACAAAAAAGCTTCATCCGCCACTAAACATATTGCATGCACATGAAATAAAGAAATGAATAAATGATTATGTTTATTCAATAAAATAGAGCAAGGATCAAGTCCATACCCCTTATCTTACTCACTCGTGCTCACCCCTTTTTAGGCGACGGTTTCGGTCATACAACCGTCGTCTATACTTTTAGCGACGGACAACATATAGAGTCGATAAAAGTATAGACGACGATTGTATGACCGAAACCGTCGCCTAAAGGGGGGTGAGCACGGGTGAGTAAAATAAGGAGTATGCACTTGATCCTTGCTATATATATAAATATATATATATATATATATATATATATATATATATATATATATATATATATATATATATATATATATATAGGGCTATATGTATATACACAGCTGTGTATTACACAGTAGGCCTATGGCAACTGATTTTTTGGACTATAGCGACGGTAAACTGTCGCTATAGCCCAGAATAGCTATGACGACAGTTGAAACCGTCGTTATAGCCCAAAAAATCGTCGCCATAGCCTACTGTGTAATACACAGCTGTGTACATACATTTTTCCCATATATATATAATCTCACAAGCTAGCCATAATTTTGAATATTATCTATTTGTTGCCAAGCCCATTATTGTTATAAACAACTTATGGTAAGATTAAATACACCAACCAACATAGATGGCCATCCCCAATTATCCTGTGCATGTGATCACAAATAAGTCAGTTATCCTAAAAAACCAATAGTTTGTTTGATAATTATTATCTAGAATTTGCTAAAAGGAATATCTGATAGTTGTCATTAGTGCTTAATATTGTGAAATTTTTTTCCCAACTCTTCGGAAAAATC
Organism: Panax japonicus; assembly: GCA_020205505.1. NCBI lineage: Eukaryota > Viridiplantae > Streptophyta > Magnoliopsida > Apiales > Araliaceae > Panax > Panax japonicus. Next base: position 7,643,554 of record CM035100.1, read on the forward strand.
AAAATATGCTTTATCTGTTTAGTAAAGAATACTAGTTTATGTAAGGGAACTCACATTAATGAGAGATTAAATAAACAATCTTTAACATTTGATGTGCGTTGAAGTTTCGTTTTAAAACATAATTGGTAAAAGTATAACATGGTTTAAAAGGTAATCGTTATGTTAAGAGGCATGGACTATTATCATTTATTTTTTACATAATTACATTTTTATATATCTCATGCAAGTTTTTCGGTCTTTGAATGGTGATCGGTACGTAGAGTTGTTATTATAATTAATCAAATTTTCTAATAATTTTTTGATATTCTTTTTATGAAGTTACCATGACAAACCGTGCAAAACTTAAGTTCGTGACACTTGATATTATAAATTATTTGTCATGGATCCTTGATGCCGAAATTCATCTTGATGTCATGGGTCTTGGAGACACCATTAAAGATGGTAATGAAACATCTAGCCAAAACAAGGCAAATGCCATGATTTTCTTATGTCATCATCTCCATGAGGAGTTAAAGTTAGAGTATCTCACAATAAAATATCCTCTTATTCTTTGAAAAATTTGAAAGGAAATGAGAAGAACATAAAAATAATTTTTCTCATCCACATCAAGAAAATGATGATATTTATTTTGATCATTTGGATATGACACACCTTGACGTTGTAGATTTTTTTGAGCAAAATAATGGGCAAGTTGATATTTCTTGTAATGAAAATAATTAGTTCAAAATTATGTTAATCCTTTTAAGTGTGTTTCTTTTATATATTCCAATGTATTTTGTCTTCTTCCTTTCATGTTGGCTTATTTTATGTAAAGGATTGTGTTATTAAATACGTGTGTATATATATATATATATATATATAATATTATGTTTTATTATGAACTTATTATAAATTTATTCCTTTTCTTGAAAAAAATATGGATTTATGTCATGCTATAAATGAGCCTAATATTAGTGGTGGATGTAAAACCCCAACTTTTTATGAGTAAAGATTTAATTTTCTCTAAATATTATTTTGAATAATAAGGTGTGATTTGATATAATGCAATAGTTATGGGTGATATGTACAAATTTTGCAAAGCAAACAAGTTGTCATAAAATATTCGTTTAGTCGGAGAATAATCTTTTTGTCGGGAAATATTCGTACGAAGGCACAATCATTGGCGGATCCTACAACGGGATGACCGTCGGATATAGAAAGTGACAGAAATAACTTTTTTATAAAAATAACAGCAAAATTTTTACCGTTAACTGTTTAAATACCCGGTGATAAAAGTACATTAATACGCGTAGTTGTATAGTAGCACACGGTATTGCATAGTATCTCTTATTATTGATTTTTACGTAAGAAGTCACTCAGTTCATTTATTAATTGTCACAGTAGTTACTGTATAGTATCTCATATTATTGATTCAATTATTGTCACAGTATCATTTGCACAATATTTTATATTATTAAATCAATAATTAAGACGACACATTTATTCATATTATTATTTGTATTATTAACAATGTCTAAAAAGTTCTGTCGAGAAAAAGGGTTAAGTTATTTAATTGCTCGCCAATAAGGAGAAGTCATTATCGGAAAACCTTCTATTTCATGAGAATGATCTGGTTGTCAATATTTTGAGTTATAATATTAATGTTGAATAATTATTGAAAGATTAAAAATGTGTTTATTTAAGATAAGTGAATTGTGGTAAATATTTATTTAATTTTTGATATAAATAGAGAGGGTTTTCATGAAGTGTTTGTTGTAAGTTTGACTTATTACATGGACCCCCACTTACTCATTTTTCAAAATCATCGGTAGAAAGTTGTCTCAGTTTTATTTTATTATTATTCTTATAATAGTAATAAAACAGAAAACTTTTTATATAAAACAAAATACTTTTTATATTATATATAAAGTTATTCGTTTTATTAGATTATAAATAGAATATATTATATTTTATAAAAAGTTTTTGTTTTATTAGAATATTTTATTGCATAGTGAAAATTAAATTTTTCCGATTCTGCACCCATGAATTTCGTCCTGTTCACCCGTGAATTTTTTTTAAATAGTTCCCTGTCATTCTCCTATAAATAGGATGCTTAGTTAAGATATAAAAATCACACTAGAATCAGAGAATTCTTCTTCTATAATATTGGGCGTATTTCTTTTGAACATAAGGATACTTTGAGTGTAGCAAATAGTCCAAGTTTTTTTTTAAGAATATCTACGCTATACCAGTCAGAATTACTCTCCTACTAAGGTAAAAGATATTATTTTCGTTCAATATTCGTAAGAAATATTATTTTCTTCCATACTTTATAGTAGGTAAGTGTAAGTAATATTATTTCGTTTTATATTCCTAAATCTACACTTATTTTGATAAGTATTACTTCTATACTCCCTAAAATTAGTAGAATATTCTTGAATTTTGCACTTCATCTAATATTATTTTATTGAAATTTTTTTCTGAACCTTCTTATAAAATTTTAATCTTTTCATGCCAGGGTACTATTCACTCGGGGTACTATTCATGGGGTACTATTCACGATAAAATTGGTTTTTTTCTGTCCAAATTATTTTTTATACATGAATATCATTCTTGAATTTTACTCCATAATTAATTATCATGTTGACAATTTTGACATTCTTAAACTCTGGATAAATTGAATTATAAATATTTATCATTGATCTCACTTGATTGATTTCTTATATCATTGATATCATCCTTATGCTTATATTGTGGAGAAAGTCATCTTAGGCCCGTAGTTCATAGATGGACTGTTGATTGGTGTGATTATGACCAAGAATTATGTATTGGTATAATAATGACCTGTAATGTTACAGAAAAATGATGTGGTGAAAGTCCTAGCTCTTTGGCCCGTTGTATATAGTTGGACAGTTGTTTAGCATGATCATGATCACTGTTGATACTAACGAATATCCTTGACCCGTAGTGCATGGATAATTCGCGGATGTGAAATATTTATTGAGTTGTGTTACAGAGATAAAATATTGATGATGAACTTTTAAATTATAGAAGATAGTAGACATCATGCTTTACTTGACTCTTCTAATGGATTGCTTGTTCTACTGCAGTTGTTGATCTAAACTTGTTGTCTATTGTATTATTTTAGATTTTACACTGTTGAAGACTAAAGATAATTTATTCTACATTATCTTAGTCATAATATTCTTTACTGGGCTAGTTGAGCTCACCCTTTTCTTTCATTGTTCTCTTCAGGAAATGATAATATAGCTGGGACAAGTCGGGGAATGGAGTGATGGTCCAAGATGGTGGCTATAATAGTCCTCACTATTCTATAAAATAGTGTGATAATAATTTTAATGAGGGCTTTATTTGAGTTTGGATATTGTCTACAAGATAATATTTGTATTGAAACTCACAGTCTATGTTTTGTCGTATACTGCATGGCAGTTCAATAGTTGTATAAATGAAGTTTATATTTAAATTTTGTATCATGTATTTGGCGACTCATAATGAGATGTGTAGACCTATTTTGGGGGCGTCACAGTGGAGATATATGCTTAGCATGTGACGACCTCAAAATCGGGACCAACTTAACCCAATATTAGGATTAAAATTAGTCTCGACTTTGTGCGTTCACTACTATCTAAGTTCAGACTTACATCAAAATTAGATGCAATATTTGTTAAAAAATACGAATAATTAAAAACTTCTTTTATATATCTTTCTTTTCCTGCGTTCCCTGAATTGCAGCCTTCACGATTCCCAATAATCAGAGTGATATGAGTATAATATAACTCATTTTTTAAATCATATGTTTCCTTATACAATATCATTTCTATAAGAAATTGTTGTTCTAGGTAATTACAAGAATGTATTTTTATCTTAACACAAACATTCTTATTTGTCGAGTAACTCAATATTTATACATCAAAAAGCATCATTTTGATATAATATAGTTCCTACATAAAGGAAACAACTTTCTTGCACGCATGCTTCTATTCTTTATCATCCGGATAGCAAGAAATCGCGTTACATATCATACCTGCAAAAATTATATTTTTACAAGACTAAGCTCGACATCCCAACAAATCTAACAGTTTTCACGCTTCACGTAGCACATAATTTCATGCTCAACATATATCTCAAAATCCTTCATAACATACAAGCACCATCACTTTAAACTATATCAGTTCATGCCATATATCACATATTTATTGAGTTTCATAACTCAACCAGCTTAGTCATATATTAACTTTCACAGTTTATAGCATGCGACATGTAATTTAACATATTCTTAAAGATCTCATACAATAACCAATTCATAGAATCACAAAGAAATTAAAAGACTTGCCTAGTTCGACGATTATTGATACAAACTTTAGTTTAACTTCGCTTCACGAATCCTACACAGTTATGTTCACATGTATGCATACATTAGTCACACATTCATATCCCATAACCTGTATAGCTAATAAACACTCGCATACACTATATCAATATTTGATATTCTTATTTCCATGAAACTTCCATATTCCTTTAAAATATTTTAGGTTTTGGTTTAATATAGCCATACTTTCTCAAAAAGTTTCAACATGGCTTTTAAAATGTCAATTCATTACATTTACAGTTTATAATCCTTTTATAATGCATTTACAGACTTTACACGCATCTATATGTAGACTTATAGTCATATAGTGCATCTGTGCCTTTACTTTGTGTATTTATAACTTATTTTTGTTTTCGTGAGTAATTTAAATGTTATTCCGCACGAATACTACTCTTCTAGGCTTAATATGTTCATATAACATTACTTTTCCCCATTTTATGTATTCATGTGGTTTATACATGCTTTTGCATATATGCCTTTCTTATAATGTCAAACTTGGCCTCATTTGTTTGGCTTGTAGGTAGACATATGCTATTTGTATGTTTTATACCTACACATATCTTATTTATGTCAAACACTGAGTTTTCAACTCCATTTTCATAATCCCCGCTTTGTATTTCGAAAACCGCTCAGTTTCGAGGTATAACTTTGGAATAGCACTACAAAAAAACATGGCATAGGCGACGGGGTTATTGGCGACGACCCAATAACTATCGATAAAGACCTTAATGTCGACGGGCTCACCGTCGCTAATGGGTGCCGTCGATAATAACTGTAATAACCCGAGATTTTCTATATAAAATAAATAAGAAATTTTAAGTATAAATTTTTTTTTATTTAATGACGAGACTAAGTGTCAAGTAAAGTGAACGATAAATGTGAATATATTTTTTTCTTGAAAAATTAGAAATAATTTTGGAATTATTAATTACCACAAATTATATGGTAATAAATTTCTGTAAGCCGGAATGTTTTTATTAATTATTTTCCATGAAAACATGATTGGAAATAATATATGAAGTGATAATTAGATTTATATAATAAATATTTTATTATATGAATTGTTCAGAATATTTAAGTTAATTATTTTAACTTGATTATTGATGCTGTGTACGAAGAATAAGTCAGATATGAGGTCCAAACCTTGAATTGGGATTGTGATCAAGAGATGAGAATAATAATATTATATTATTTATATAATGATTTTACAGTACCATAATTATGTACTGTGTATGTGCGGACAGATTATATTGAGCAATGACGGTCAATTAGGTCATAGCATATTATCGTGCTGTGAAACCCTAATTATTAAACTCAATTATGAGATATGACTGAGTAGTGACTGTGTATATGAAGTTACTGTGTATAAGAATATCGGTAATTAGAAGAAACCCTAATTACTGTTGTATGTCACTAATTAGGACAAACCCTACTTATTATAACCCTAACCGGTTGAAGTTAGAAACCATAACGACTGTGTTAGTAACATACACAGATAATTAAAGAACCCTAATGGTCAATTAGAAACCCTAATTGATGACGTTAAGAAACCCTAATTATAGAACCCTAATTTTAATTACCGGGTTTAATTTCGATGTTATTGTATAAGTGTTTTAATTTACCAAAGGTTAGAAGTTAATTGGTAAATTGTAAAAATTAAATCTAGTGATTAAATATTACATTTAATTGCCTTGTACAAGATTGCCCTTGAAATTATATGTGAGATGACCAAAATACCCTTTTTGGCAAAAAAATGTATAAGAACACTAAACCTAGAAATCCTTTGATTCGATGTTATTTGATGCAATTGATTGTTTAAAGTTGTGTAATAGGATGTTTATTGATGATATGGGTTGATAAATCAAAGACCCATAACATCAAAGTACACGAATTTGAAGATTTAAGAAATTTGAAAAATTTCATTTCTGTGATTTTTTCGTCAAATGTCAGAGCTTATAGATCTTTGATCGATCATGATTTTTGTTGTTTTTAAGTTGTTATGTGTAGCTTGTTATATGGTCTTTAATCTGCAAAAAGAATCAAGTTCATATCATGTATAGATTAGAAGTTATAGATGGTCAAACATGGTTGACCGATCATGATAAACTGTTTTTGGGTAGTCTATAATGGGGGCATTCTCGTCCACTTTTTGTGCTTTAAAAGTTCTGGGCTTTTGATATGTTGTAGTGCACTGAGTTAGGAAGCCATAGGCTTTGGAATGACCTCATTTCGACCTCGGATGAGGGAATTACGGTGATTGGAAGGAAATGTTTCAAATTTCTCAAAACTGAAAGTTAGCAGCGGGATGTGTTATTCGGGACACTGTTTGGATCAGTTAATGTTTCCAAAACCTTCTGGGCTTTTGGTATGTTATAGTACACTGAATTACCATTCCACAGACTCCGGAATGGACTAATTCTGACTTCGGAGCAAAGAGTTATGACCATTCAAAGTAGTCGCGCCAAAACTGTCTAACCAACTCGGGGCAGTCATCTTGAACGAATTTTCTAGAATTCTGTGTTTTGAATTTGGAAATGGTCAAAAAATAAAAGTTGTAGCCCCAGAAGTTAGCTTCGCGTGGGCTCAAGAATCGCTCAAAAATGTTTAAAAACGAAAAAGTTATGACTTTTTTAGCGAGAGAGGGTAAAGCTGAAACGAAATTGAAAACTGTTATGAACGTCTACTTTTGACGCACTGTTTGGGCTACCTAATGAACCCGAATTGGGTAATTCATATTTTTAAAAAATAGTCTTACAAACCATGTATAACATATCCAAAAAATCAGATTAATCAGAGTTATGAGCAATGCGTTAGAAAATCGCAAAGACATCTATTAAAAAATTAGTATAAACCAAGTCCCACATCGACTAAATTTTAGCGTGGAAGTGCGTATTCAATTTGTGGAATTCGTATTTCCGGGTATGTTTTTTTTTTAATTTTTGTAATGTTATCATTTTAAATACTGTATTTAATTGTTAGTTAAAGTTTGAATTTTTGAAGTTTAGTTAGTTTGTTAATAAACTAGTTAGTTTACTATGTTTATTTTGGCTTAGAATTGATTATGTAAATAAGTTATTTGTGATGACTTTTAATATTTTGTGATAATTTCATTAATTAATTATTATTAATGATATTAAAGTTATTTAATGATTATATTAAATAATTTAGTTTAAAAATAATTTTAATATTATAAAAATCATTTTAAATGAAAATAAGGTATTTAAAAATATTTTAAGTTATAAAATATAACTTTTAATATTTAAATGATAATTTCATTAATAATTAAATATTAATGATATTAAGATAATGTTAATGATATTTAGTTTATTTAATAATTATTATTAAATAAATAGTTTTAAAATGGTTTTATTTATTTAAAAACCATTTAAAGACTTAAGGATTTAAAAATATTTTAAGTTATAATTAATGACTTTTAATATTTGGATAAATAGTACATTAATATTTAAATATTAATGATAATTATTTAAAAATGATTTTTATTGTTTTAAAAATCATTTAAGGGTAATATAAATTTTTTAAAAATAGTTTGAGTTATTATAAATAACTTTTATATTTTGGCAATGGTTTTATTAATAGTTTTGTATTAATTAAACTATTAATGATAATGGAATTGTTTAATGTTTAAATCATTTAATTATGATTCTGATATTTGAAAGTTATAGCCGGCCAAACTAGCTGACTTAAGAACCGATTATGAAGTTATGAAGTTTTGAAGAACACCTATAGTAACAGTCATACCACTATAGGCCCTTTAGTGATAGATTTGAATTATTTGAAATTTTTCAGTTTCTAGAAATTTCGAAAATAATAAAAAATAAGATGTTTGATATTTACAGATGTTGAGGTATATAATAAGAGTCTTAGACTTAGTATTTACCCGATAAAGCTGTCGGTACGCCGACAAATGTCAGACCTTATAAAAGAAAGAAAAGGCTACTGTAAGAGCATGGATGAGATATTTGAAAAATGTATAAAAATATTTCAAGTATAGAATAAGAACTAAAAGTATGATCACTGTGATTATGTGATTAGACTATGTGCTGACTGTAATAGACAGTACTATGTGTTATGATATATTGTGCTAATCGAACGAATAATCTGATTAATGATAGGTTGTGATATAAAGAGATAGAAACTAAGTTGAGATTTGTAATCAGCGAATCAGGCAAGTATCTTACCATTGCATTTCTTTTATGCAATGGACATGAGTAAGAATGTTTCAGAATTATTCTATTCCTGTACAGATTATGTACGCTTTGATTATCAAAATGTTAATTCAGATATATATATTCTGTTCATTGATTTCTAAATGGTTATACAAGTGTCCCCACTTGGATAATCATGACATTTATTCACATGTTGATACACCTTTGTCAATTACCCGTATATACATATATGTTGAACTGCATATTATTGTTGAGCAAGATTAAAAACCTTCGGGATTGGAACCAGACATGTATGAACATTTCTATATGGGAAATTTTTGCGCCCAAGGCGGATAGAGTTAGCGATGAATTTCGTTCAAGTTATGTAGTATTGATTAATACAAGGTACAACGGGGCTAATCACCCTCCGTGCCCGTAGGTTATGATGGTATGAGGATGGATTTCTGCTAAACTTTTTCGAAAATGAAAAAGAATGTTCATAGTATGTTTCTTAAACCCTATTCAAGGGTAGAGCCAGAGCCAAATTTAAAGAATTTGAAAGAGAGTTGTTATGTGAATTTTATATCAATACAGATTACTTCACAACTTTTAATTCGTTGTAGAAGTGTTATGTAAAAAGAATACTTATATTCTTTCAACTTATATATATAATTGCTATTACTTGCTGAGCACTCAAATGCTCATCCTTGCTTAAATTAAATGTTTTCAGTTATGTATGAGCAACCTGAAGGCTCAGGCACGAACAAGGAGAAAGAAAAGCTGTTCGAATGAGTTATACTATGAGTTAATGGTTATAGTTAGTATTGGTATCGTATGGAATGTATTTGAAGGTGTCGTACCTGGGAAGTAAACTTTGATGTATCTAAATTAAGTTTGAATGTAATATTATTATTGCATTATTCAGCTTATTGAAATGGTATCGTGAAGCACCAAGTTCGGGTTTCAAGTACCTGGATTTGGGGTCGTCACAATAACACTTTCCCAGGGGAAAAAAGGTGCGAAAATTTGGCGGTGGAGGGAAAACTCATTAGCGACGGCTATAAATGTAAATGTCGACGGCAATGCCGTCGTGAAAGACTCACTGACGACGGCGCACGAGCGACGGGATACGCCGTCGAGAATGAGGTCTTATTTTTAATCCCCAGATTCAATTTCTTTTTCCTCTCCATTTCCTTCCCTCGCATTTCTGTTCCTTCCCGCTGTTTCTCTTGCCGTCCGTAACTGTGCCATCGGTCGTCGCCATCGATTCTCACCGTCGGTCCTCGCCGTCGGTCCACCACCGTTTGGCCTCCCCCTTTCTTCCTCCCCTTTCTTTGGCCTGAAACAGTACTCTTACAATCTCCCCCAATTTTCGTCCCTTCTCAGCCCTGGTTCTACATTTCTCATTGTTGGCCTCCATTAGTAAGTTACATTTATTTTCTTCTTATAGCCGTTCTAATTTATTGCTGTTAGGGTTTAATCTGAGTTTTTTTTCTAATACCTGTATGTTTTTTTCTTCCATTAGTAGTATGTATGTCAGTTCATGTATATATAAGCACTTTACTTTCTTTTATAATTTTTGTGTTCTAATTGCATGCTATTATCTAAATGTTCAAGCTTTGATTTTTTGTTTCTTTTAGTGGGTATGTGTTCAAATTCTTTGGCACTTGTTGGGTATGAATTTTTTTGTGATTGAATTGGTTTTCATGTATTATCTATTATAGGAGACTTATCATCTATTTGTTAATTTCCGTTATCAAATACTCCATCCGTTTCCAAAATTAAAGATACATTTTGGTTTTTAGCTTATTTTTAGACTATTAGGTGAAATGAAGTTCCTGCCATTTTGGTCGATTGAGTACAATCATGCCTGAAAGTAATATGCACACAAGCCAATCATGTCTGATGATAAAGCATATACTTTGTAAACAATCTTATTAATTTATTAATAAAAAGTATTAATTTATTAAAGGCTTTTAATTATCTACATGATGCTGTTTTATAATATGTGATAAACCCATAGTTTTAAGCAATGCTTTTAGAATAATGATGATGATCATTATAATGAGATCTAAATTCTTAGAAAGCTTAAAACTAAAATAGTTCCCAATCGTTGGATTACTAAATTGGGGATTAGTGAATCCGGATAGATTGGTACATACGTTGCTTGCTCATTGGATGAGGATGATTGATCTCATGATCATTTGTGTGGAGACACTAAAGCAAGTATGTAGGTGCTTATTAGAGAATAAGTTCACTGAACGTGACTCGCTAAGGAATACCTAATGGAGTTTTACTTGCATGTCAATAGGAATTCCTGTAGTGATAGTAGTACAAGTGATCCTTGGACTTGAGATCATCATAGTATCTTGTGTATGATGAGTTATACTTTGACTTATTCCTTAAGACCCTTAGGGTATATCAAAGGGTATGCTTGGGTATAATAAGTTGTACATGGAGATAATGTATGATCAATAAAGAATCTACCACTTCTAGTAAAAGAAGAGAAATGTCCTATGTGATTCGATAAATGACAACCCAGTAGTCCTTGGCCAAGGCAGAATGAAATTAGAAAAGAGTTTCTAATTTGCATTATTTGGGGTTGTGCATTTAAGAGTCGAAATACATATAATTAAATAAAATAAGACTTGACAGTAATTCCATGTCTTATATTTAATTGGGACATTGTATGGTGGAAGGATTGAATTGTACGGTAACTATTTACTCAAAGGTTCTTTTATGATTAATGTTGAAATCTATATTATCTGGAAAGTCGTTAATCGCTAGGGAGGCTTATCCCTATTGTAGAATAAAAATTATTTATTTAAATAAATTATTAGTTTAATTTATTTATTTAAATAAGATTAGAGTTGTTCTAATTGATTTATTCACAACCGGTTTAATATGGAGAACCTAAAGGGTCACACCATAAAAGGAAGAATAATTATTTAAGAAGTTAATGGCATAATCGTAATAATAAGTTAAGTATATTTAATTTAATCTATGGTGATAGAATAAATTAAATAGCTTAATATTTATTATTTAATATTTTGGAAATATTAAATATAAATTAATAAGAGGAGTCTTATTATTATTATTATTACTATTATTATTATTTAATTCCTAAAGGAGTTTGGGAATTAATTAATAAAAGTACTCTCAAATATCCTAATAGGATTAGGAGGCAAATTAATTAAAAGAGTTTAATTAATTATCCCTAATAAGATTAGGGAGCTTAATTAATTAAAAGGTTAATTAATTATTCCTAATAAGATTAGGAGCCTAATTAATTAAAAGAGTTTAATTAATTAAAATAAAACACAATTCCTTAATTGTTAAGGATGGGTTGCCCACATCTATAAATAAGAGGAGTCTTATTATGGGTGATAGAGAGGTTGACGTATTATTAGAATACGTAATTCCAATAGTTGGGAGAGTACGCCTTTTTCTATAGAGATACAAAAACTAGGGTTTAGCCAACCACCCATCTTCTTGAATCCTTCTTCTTCCTTGGTGGATCACATCTAGAGGTCAAACACTTGGGTGGCTAACGTTGATCAAAGGAAGGAACCAAACCCGGTGGATTCATGTTGAACGCGAAAAGGATTGGAGGTGAACTTGTACCTGAGGAAGCTCGGATCTTCAAGGGTATGGTTCTTGTTCTTATCTTTTCGTTAAATTAATAATTGTGCATAAAGGGTGATCCGGGTATATGGTTTGTAAAATTTTAAAACTCTGATTTTACACGTTTCCGCAAATTTTTGCAATTTGATTGCGTTCTTGAATATTACAAACCTAACAATGCCATCACTACACATTACTAAGTTATGTGGACTTGGATGGAATGTCTAGTCAGATGTAGGTATTTTTGAGTTATGTAACCTGATTTGTATAATACCTATGTTAAAACTTTTTTAACATTACATTATGTTCAATTGAATCGTCAAATCTTGTACAGTACATTACATTATTTATTGTATAATGTAATGGTGAATAACATTACATTACGGTTCAATTGTATAATACCTATGTTAAAACTTCCTTAACATTACATTATGTTTCAAATCGTGTAAATGAACAAAAGGCATAATTGATTTGGTTTCGATAAGTACCTATGTTAAAAGACATAATCAAGAGACTTTAAATATATTTAATAAACAAATGATTTTCCTAATTAAGTGGTATGTCCCTCCGGTTTCAAACACGAGATAATATTATTAAAATATGAAAAAACACTTAGTACAAGGGATTAGGGGAACATGTAATTTAATATGTGATATGATGTGTGTAGTTTACATGAAAATAAGCTAATGATGTGTGTGTATTGCGTGTTTCTTATCAAGCTTAAGGACTGCCATTCTTTTCTTTGTAATACTCCAATGAGAATATTGGCTCAATAATCAAACTTATCATTGTGATTATTGCATTTGCATATATAGCAGCCTATAGTGCATAGACCGAGATGTCTGTTGATCGAAGTTGGATGGAACGTAGGGTAGCCAGTGATAGGAGTGGGCTTAGCTCTGAGTATTGTAGTGGGGTTGAACAGTTTCTTAACTTCGCGTTTGAGCAAGTCAACGGCGATGAAATCAGATGTCCTTGTAAGAGGTGTGTGAATGAAGTGTGGAAGGATATGAGTGAAGTCATGTGCGACTTATTTGCGTATGGGTTCAAGCAGGGTTATACGACATGGATCTATCATGGGGAGACCTGGTTGGATGAATATGAATCAGAACCGGAATCCGGAGGTGACGAAACCTTTGACTGTACTAACATGATAGTCGAAGTTGCTGGTTCATACTTCCAGTGGAATACAGAAAAGGATGGCAGTAGTGTTGAGCAAGAGCCGAATGATGGGGCTAAGGGTTTCTATGAGTTATTGCATGAAGCAGCGACGCCACTGTATGACGGGCACGAAAAGCACACCGTCTTATCTGCCGTGACTAAGTTTTTACACTTCACGAACGAGCATGATTGTAGCGAGAGAGGTTTTAATGAACTTTTAAGCATTGTGAAGGAGTGCTTACCTGCAGACAATAAGTTACCGGAGTCGTACTATGATGTGAAGAAAATGGTCAAAAGGCTCAATCTAGGGTATGAGAAGATTGATGCTTGTGAGAATGACTGTATGTTGTATTACGGTGATGTCAATAAAGATAAGAGGTCATGTGATATTTGTGGTACAACTAGATACTGTGAACAACACAAGAAAAAGGGAAAAGACATGCCGAGAAAGATCTTACGTTACTTTCCCATTGCCCCGAGGCTTCAGTAGTTGTTCATGTCAACACATACCACCGAGGATATGAGGTGGCACTCTACACGGGACATAGTCACCCGGCAGATGGGCTTGAGTGGAAAATTTTTGATAACAAGCACCCCTCGTTTGTTGAAGAAGTTCACAATGTTAGGCTTGGACTTGCTACGGATGGGTTTAATCCGTTTAATGGGCCTTACACAAAGCCTTACTCAACTTGGCCGGTGATTATTGTGGTGTATAACCTCCCGCCTTCGATGTGCATGAAAGATCCCTACATGTTCATGCCGTTACTGATTCCAGGTGATAAGAGTCCAAGTAAAGACATCAATGTATACCTCTGGCCGTTAGTTGATGAGTTGAAGATGTTGTGGGAAAAAGAGGTTCAAACTTATGATGTATCTCTTAAGCAGAACTTTGACATGAGGGTAGCTTTACTGTGGACAATAAATGACTTCCCGACGTTAGGAATGATCAGTGGATGGTCGACTCACGGGGGCTTGTCATGTCCCGTGTGCATGGGGTCAGTTAAAGCTATGCGGCTCAAACATGGGGGGAAAATGAGTTTCTTTGCAACATCCAGACAGTTTTTGCCGATTGAACATCGTTATCGATGGATGAGTAGACAATTCAATCAAAAAAATAGAGAAACGACAAGTACCTGGCTGTCTTTCTAGGTCAGCAGTGTTGAGTTGGATTAGTCGTTTGAAGTTTCCACTTCCAGGGAAGAATCACAGATTGGAGCGAGCTTATGGTTATGACAAGGTTAATAACTGGACACACAGATCCATGTTCTTTGACCTACCTTATTGGGCTACACTTTTCATCCATCATTGTTTAGATCCGATGCATACTGAGAAGAACGTATTTGATAACATTTTTTATACAGTCCTAGATGCCAGTGGTAGAACAAAGGACAACAACAAGTCGAGACTTGATTTGGTAGAAATGAACATTAGGGAAGATCTGTGGTTGTATCAGGAGGGTAGTAAGATGGTAATGCCTAAAGCTGAATATACTTTGACCAGGGAACAATTGATATTGATATGTAATTGGATTAGTGGACTGAAGCTCCCAGATGGATATTCTTCGAATATAGCAAGGTGTTGTAAAGTCAAAGATTTGAATTTTCGGGGTCTCAAAAGTCATGATTGTCACGTATTCATGCAAAAGTTGATCCCTGTGGCATTTATCGACTTGTTACCAAAACGTGTGGTTGAAGCACTGATAGAGCTTTCTAATTTCTTTAGAGATCTATGCTTAACAGAGCTTCAACTCAAAGACATAGATAAAATGGAGATGCAGATAGTGGAAATAATATGCAAATTAGAAATGATCTTCCCTCCATCATTTTTTGATTCAATGGAGCATTTGCCTATTCACTTGCCATACGAAGCTAAGTTTGGCGGTCCCGTGCAATATAGATGGATGTATCCATTCGAGAGGTAATGACATTAATATTTTTAATACGGTAAAATGTTCATTATTTTTTTTCTAATCTATATATCACATAGGTATATACGACGTCTAAAGCAAAAGGTGAAGAATAGAGCCTGTGTAGAGGGGTCAATTGCTGAAAGGTATGTTATGGAGGAACTTGTTAATTTTTGCTCGTTGTACTTTGAGCCGGATGTTCAGACGAAGCTTAATCGCTTACATCAGAATCAGGCTGTTGCGCACGAGGAAAATGGGGAATTAACGGCATTTAGTCATCCTGTACGCCCATTCGGCAGTAAAAAAGGCGATTCTTGACCGATAGGGAGTATGCAGCTGCTACATTGTATGCACTTGTCAACATGAATGAAGTAGCGCCATACATTAAGTAAGTATTCATAACTATATATGTCTGGTGTAACTATGTCAATTTCCTTTACAAAAACATTGAGTATATAACTATGCTGCAGTCAATATGATGCTGCAGTCAATATGATGCTGAAGTACGTGAAGCGAATCCGAGTATATAGGATGGGGATTTGTAAAATTTGAGAAATGGACAATTTATGCAATGGTTTAAAGACCATGTAAGTCTAACCTTTACAAGTTCAATGAATATACCATCATAGATTTATTCTTATGGCGTAATTAACTTTAGAATATGTTGTGTTAATGTACATTAGGTCCTCACAGATGAGTTAGCTGACAATCGGCTAAAGCTTATAGACGACGACCCTGAAAGTTCTGTAGATACTTATACATGCTGCAGTGTTAATGTTTACAGATTTAAGTGTTGTGATATTGGGGATGTCGCTTCTGCTGATTTTGGTGTTGTGGTGAAAGGTAGCTGCTACGATAACATTTGGGTTGACTGGTATGGACGATTGCTAGAAGTTGTCGTTCTCAAATATTGGGGTCATAAAAAATTAGCTTGCTTCAATTTTCATTGGTTTGATGTTGAGAATGGAGTTAAAGTAGATAAAAAATCAGGACGGGTGACTATTAACGTTAAGTCAAAACTAAGATTGATGACTGGTATGGACGAGCCATTTATTTTAGCAAGTCAAGCAACACATGTGTACTATGCACGGAGTGTTAAGACTCCTGCAAGCCCATGACATGCTGTTATAACCACCAAAGCCCTTGGTTTTCAAGGCATAGCTCCTCGTCCAGACGATGAACCTTTACAAGTCGAGTCTACTAGTGTCACACCTGCTGATGTGACAATTATTAGTGAGTCTAGTGAAGAAGAGGATGATGTTGTTGCTGTCGAAAGTGAAGACGATGGTGTTGAGGAGGTAGATATAATTGAAAAAATTGTTGAGGATGACGAAGATGGTGATGACAACGATAGTGAAGATCTAATGCTCGAAGATGACGATTCTGATATTGATGGCTTTTATGATATAAATGATTAGGAGTATGTACTCTTTATGTCCTTTTAGTTGTATTCAAATGTAATAGTTGTATCCTTTTAGTTGTATCTACATGTAGTATTCGAATGGCATAGTTGTTTCCTTTTAGTTATATCTGCATATTGTATCCTTTTAGTTGTATGTGCATGGCGATTCTGATATTTGTGTTTGTATCCTTTTAGTTGTATCCGCATATTATCTTCTTGATTATGATTTGACAGTATATATACAGATATAGCGCGTACACCACACGACAATTGTGGTGGGCGTGCTGGTAGTTCAGGCCGTGGGGGCCATGGAGGTAGTGCTGGTGATGATCAGGCCGGATCATTAGGTTTTAATTATTAGTGATTGTCATACAATCTCTTTTTGAGGGATCTGTTATCATTTCTAATTATTTTTTATGATTCATTGTCCTCTTCTTTTAGTATCTTTATCTATTTAATAAATTTTTCATTTTTTTCTTTTAAGAGAAAATTAATTTTTTCAGGGAACACCCTGTACTTGTTGGAGTTGCATTTAAACACTGGATTTGGTAAAGGTGAAAAACAATCTTATTTTGCTTCAGTGTTTATTCAAACATTGATGTGGGTAATTCTTAGTAAGAAGAACATTGTCATGTTGATTGATGAGCTACAACAGTTCTTAAGTTAATCTAGTCAACAAATTGATGATTTCAGTTGGGAGGCAAACGAGTTGGGATAGTTGGACTGGGAAGTATAGGCCTAAAAGTTGCACAGAGGCTTAAAGATGGAATACCAGTGATATATAACACACCACATTCAACTACAACAATTACACACCACATTCAAGAATAAAAATTAGGTCTTTAAATCACAAGCAATTCAACAGTATGTAATCACAAGCAATTACACATCAGAATTCAAGAATAAAAATTAGGTCAAAGAAATTACACACCACATTCAAGAATAAAAATTGTAAAGTTTGGAAACCCAATCAAATCGAATGGCTACTTGTATTTAATCTAATCTAACAGAAGATATAAATATTAGTGTTGGTGGTGGCGGCGGCTGGCCGGTGGCGGTGGTGGACTAGTGGCGCGGTCTCAGTTTCTCCTTTTTCTCTTCTCCCCCTTTCTCACTTTTCTCTCTATTCTGAGTTCCCTCTTTTTTTTATCTTTCATCTGCTGTGTCGAGCGAATGCCTGATACTGATTACATTTAGTTTGATCAGCGAACGCCTGCAGTCGCTAATTTTTAATGACATGGACTTATCAGCGACCGCATGCGATCGCTGATATTAAGTGGTCGCACAAAACCTTGGCGCCAATATTTCGTGCCAAATTTTACGAGGCAAATTTGTGCTAGCGACCTCGCAACGACCACATGCGGTTGCTGATATTAAATAGTGACTAGATTAAATTATGGTCGCAGATGTCAGTCGCTATTAGTATTATTAGCGACTGGACATGCGGTCGCTGATAGTATTGGTCGCTGTTAGGCATTTTTCTTATAGTGTACATACACGGGAACAACTAATCTAAAAAGAGAAATTTACAACTGATAAAATTTGATAAACAAAAATTAAATAAGAAAGATAATCCATGACTTGCACGGGTTTTAAAATTCTTTAGAGAATTTAACATATAACTCATTCGTCTGTGAAATCCCCAACATAGTAAAAAAAATACTCCTTGCAACTCCCGATCTGCGAACTGCTCGACACAAGTTGACGACCTGCGGAAACTGGAAGATACCTTTTAGCTACGAGCATCATCTTCTCAGCATCCCGAATCAGTCGACATCAACCACATTTCGCAGTCTTCAGCAAAACCTTTCTGAGATTTTTGGGTACAAAGCTCAACTTTCTCCAAAGAACGAACAAAGGACTAAACTTCAACCTTGTGGGACCCACAAGGTCCAGACAAAATTTTATCTGCGCCTATCCCCTAGATCTATAACAAGGGGCAGTAACTTAAAAGAAGAGAGTTAGACAATTTGCATCAAAAGCTTGGATTTTAGATAAAGAGAGCTTGGGTCTAAGTATACTAACTCATATATTGTACTGAATCTTTCATATATAGACTAGATATTACTCCCACGATGTTGTAGTATCGATCCACGACGATTACAAGCTTTTTCTTCATCCCCCTAAGTGAAATAAGCGGTATTTTGTGTAGTTTAATGTTTATATAGTTAAAACTGTTAAATTCATTACATTATAATATAAATCTATAGATAAATATGTTGTGCAACACATCTATTGTGTTTGGGTAGTTAGATTTACATATTTAACCGTTCAAATTGGTTATATATTGTATCTATACAGTTAGAAATTATTTTGGGCACTAGATCTAGTCGGATCTAGCTTCCGAGAGGTTCTGGAGCATCAAAGCTTGAGCCCCCATGGTAGACCGACATAGATCTGGATCAGACATAGATTAGGTTCCATAAAGCCTTAGATCTATATCTAATGGTGAAGAGGATCCGATTCATGCATATAAGGGATTCCAACTGATGGATCATCTTATGGCAAAAATCGAGTATTATGAATATTTTTAAGTTTATAAATGTGAGTATAGGAATCCCGGGGTTGAGATCTCACTATCAGATCTCGATTAGATTCCCACAATGGATTGTTTTGCTTTTAAATGTAATATCAACTGCATAAACCAATGTATATGTAAACATCAGATCTTAAAAACGACTTCTCGATCGGGGTTCGTTTAAAACCCCGTGATAGTGAAAACCTTTAATTGCAGGGTTTCAGATCTATTTATACTACGGTTTTCATGCCCGGATATGATCTGACCCTTTTTAACGCTTTTTACTTGCATCACCAGCAAAATAGCTTTTCAAAATAAATAGCAAAGAGCTTTTATAATAAAAGGAAGTATCAAATGATCTTGATTCCTATTTGACTAAGGATTCGAAAATATTGTTTTCCCAAATGTCATATATATATATATATATATATATATATATATATATATATATATATATATGTTCTAAAAAATGAACCTTTATCAAAATCGAATCCTTTGTGCATAGGTCCAAAGAGGTAAAATACTACTTTTAAAGTAAAAGTCGTTCATAAATGCAAATAAAGCAATGAGCTTTCACAATAAAATAGCATAGCAATGCGAGACTAGATCAATTAATCTAGGTTAATAAATATAAGTATCAAAGGACCTTGATTCCTATTTGACGAAGGATTTGAAAATCTTGTTTTCTAAAACAAAACTTTAATACACTTTGTTTAAAATTGAATTTTTCAATAAATCAAATCCTTCGTGCATAGGTCCAAAGAGGTACAACACTACTTTCAAAAGCAAAAGTCGTTCATATACGCAAATCAAACTCAAAATAACTAATATAATCAAAAGCGCGTGCACACACACACAGTTTATGCTTAGGAAAATTAACAAGACGATGTAATCGTGTTTTTTACGGAAGTTGGGGGGTGCCTAACACTTGCCCCCGCTTAATCAAGCCCCCGAATTTCTCGATTCTCGGATTTCAAAATCAGTCTTAACTTATAGAGTCATATATTGAGCAACATGTTTCAAACCTTTCAAACCCGGATGTGTTGGTACATTTGTAAATATATACCAACTGGCGGCTCTGACAATCCACTTAATCATTAAAATCAATCTTTTCAAATTGTCGACACATAAATGTCGGTCTCTTTCTAAAATTCGCCTTTTAATAAAATAAATAAGTCGTAACACAGAGGATAAATAATAAAGGAAAATCAACAATAAAAAGAAATAAGCAAAACAAACAACATAATACATATACATATATACTATATGAATATATTTTTTCCCCTAAATTCTGGCGTCGACACTACTGATAAAATTTCTTCTTTTATTGTACAAGATTACAATTTTGAATCTCTCTCTGAAAATAGTTAGAATCAACACATGCGTTAACTATGTTTAAGAACAATATATATAAATTTTAAACTATCCATAATTAATACTTCCTGTCGCTTGAAAATATGAGATCATTATTTATTAATTTTTTGAAATTCATCCACTCAAGATATTTTTAAATTCAACATCGATGTTGGGGTCCCTTTAATTTTAGTTAATATAATAATAAATATTATAAACTATATAAAATTAATATTCATAAAAAGATTTATTATTTCAATTTTTAATGAATCATTTCAATTTTATATTTGAAAAATGTCTCAAATTAATTTTTAAAAATCAATAATAATTTTTACTTTAGCACTCGCTTAAACCATGAAAGATAAATAAATTAGTATTTTATTTTTAGAAATAATATGAAAATTTAAGAAATGTAGTAAACCTTTTGCTCTAAAGTTCATTTTAAAGAAAAAAAATTAATATTTAATGTTAAAAATAATATAAAAAAATTAAAGTCACTAATTTTTTTAGTTAAAATATATAAACAAAAAATTAAAAAAAATCCTAAACATAAAGGAGGGAGTATTTTTTGGGGGCTAGGGGGTATCAATTTTACTAATTCACTATCACAATACATTCCAATTAGGGTTCTTTACAGAAATATACAACAATTAGAAAGTAATTACACCATTAGTGCATCAACAAAATAATTATAAAAAGAGTGTAATTAGGACCCATATTACAAAAATAGTACAATTCACATTAATAAAGAAACCTAAAATCAAGGAGAAATAATTGTCATAATTTATAATTAAAATTCAAATATTTGGGATCTAACAACAAAAAGAAATTCAAATTCAAATATTCAAATTCAAATCTTCATCTCCCTCACATACACTTTTGAAATAATAGTTACCAAATAAATAAATAAATAAATAAATAAAATATCTGTACATGTAATTGATCTCTGTTTCAGTTTTTACTTTTTTAGTTCTCTCTTCCCGCCGGCTTCTCTTCCGCTACTCCGCTGCGAATCTCCGTTGTCTAAAACGCCAATGAGAAGAAGAAGAAGATTCGCCCTGCAAAAAGTTTAAAAATAAATACATGTAACTTTTACTGTTCTAAAATTTTTTTATGACTATTTTGTTACTCATAAATACTAAAATGGTTACCTTTGTATGAATGGTTGGCTACCAACTGCATCACATTCAAACAAAATTGGTAACTTAATAAAATTGAATTGGTTACCTTGGTCTAAAGGATTGGCTACCAACTGTACTATGAAAAAATTGCAGGTGTAGATGTGAATTGGTTACCTTGGTATGAAGGTTTTGTTACGTTGGTATGAAGGTTTGCTTACCTTGATCTGAAGGTATGGTTACCAACTGTACTAAGAAAAAAATTTAAAGTGTGGAGGTTGATTGGTTACTTTGATATGACAGTTTAGTTACCTTGGTATGAAGGTTTGGTTATCATCATCCAGTATTTGAAGGAACACATTGAACACGACATAATGGGCTTTCTCAATCTCATCAAACAAAATAACTGCATATGGCCTCCTGCGGATCGTTTCTGTCAACCGACCTCTTTCGTCATACCCAAC
This sequence comes from Panax japonicus, assembly GCA_020205505.1. Taxonomy (NCBI): domain Eukaryota; kingdom Viridiplantae; phylum Streptophyta; class Magnoliopsida; order Apiales; family Araliaceae; genus Panax; species Panax japonicus. Next base: position 7,665,635 of record CM035100.1, read on the forward strand.
ATAACAGGTGTTGCAACATCACTTCCATCAGTAGTTCTGATCTCATCCGAAGATACTCCATCGGTATAATCGAGGGCACTCCAATCAAAAGAATGTCACTTTTCTGGTTATATACTGTTATGCAAATTTCCCATCCGAGGCTATATATACTTTCCATTCCAAAAAAAGTAATTGATTTCGCCACATCACACACACTGCACCAAATAGCAGCACTAACACACACTTGTACAAACTAATGATAGAGTTTAACCTTTTTCAGTTTCACCCTCACCCCAAAAAGAAAGAAATGGAATAAACATGAAACTACTATAGTAATTTATTTATATTAGTAGTAGTAACTGTTTGGTTTTTAAGTTCTATTCTGAAATAAACATGCATATATATATATATATATATATATATATATATATATATATATATATATATAGAAAGATTGAATACATTGAATAAAGAAGAAGGGTGTTGACTAACTAATGCAGTTGTTCTATATGAGAAGAGAGAGAAGAAACCATGGGAATAACTAATCCCTAAATTAAGGAATCCTAATTGCATACTAATTCCCTAAATTAAGGAATCTTAATTTCACTAATATTGTAAATAAATATGAAATTGTATTAATTGTGTAAATATTTTATGAGTATACTTGTGAGACCCCAAATTTTATGAATAAAGATTTAAATTTCTTGAAATATTTTTTTTAAATATTATGGTGTGGATTTGATATAATGTTACAGTTGTGGATAATATTTATAAATTTTGAAAAGTATGCAAGTTGTTATTAAATATTCTTTTTGTCGGGGAATATCCGTACGACGGCACAATTATTGGCGGACCCCACAACGGCAGTATTGTTGTAGTAAGAAAACGGCAGAATTGCGTGGTTGCATAGTAGCACACAGTATTGATTATTGATGCTTACGTGAGAAGTCACTCAGTTATACTCAATTATTGGTACAGTAATTGTTGTATCATATCTCTCATATTATTGATTCAATTATTGTCACAGTATCATCTGTATAATATGTTATATTATTAAATTAATAATTGAGACGGCAAAGTCATTCATATTATTATTTGCAATATTGACAATGTCTACAAGTTCTGTCAAGGAGAGGTTTTGTAAGACCCCAACTTTTTGAATAAAGATTAAATATTCTCGAAATATATTTTTGAATATTATGGTGTGGATTTGATATAATGTTATAGTTGTGGGTAATATTTATAAATTTTGCAAAGTACGCAAGTTGTTATATAATATTCGATTGGTCGGAGAATATTCGTTTTAACAGGGAATATTCGTACAACGGCACAATCATTGGTGGACCCCCACAACGGAATTATTGTCGGATTGAAAAAACGACAAAAATAATTTATAAAAATAACGGCGGAAGTTTTACTGTTAACTGTTGAACTACCCGGTAGTAAAAGTACAGTAATACGCGTGGTTGCATAGTAGCACACGGTATTGATTATTGATGCTTACGTGAGAAGTCACTCAGTTATACTCAATTATTGCTACAGTAATTGCTGCATCATATCTCTCATATTTTTGATTCGATTATTGTCATAATATCATCTGCATAATATGTTATTTTATTAAATTAATAATTGAGACGATAAAGTTATTCATATTATTAAATTGCAATATTTACAATGTCTAGAAGTTCTGTCATGGAGAGGTTTGGTCACCTAATTGCGCGCCAATAGGGAGAAATCCTTATTGGAAAGCCCCCTCTTTCCTGGGAATGACCTTGTTGATAAATATTGTGAGTTATAATATTAATGATGAATGTTATTAAAATTGAAGTTGTGTTCAGAGTTGAATTTGGAGACGCGGACGTGATATTTGAGACGGAACGATGAAATTAGTAAAAATAATCTATAAACACAAAATTTTCCAGAATTCACTATTTGGTCAAAAAGTCAACAGTTGACTTTTTTGGGAAAAGTCAAACTTTGAAATTTCAAAATTTATATTTTTGATAAAAATGGTTTCATTGTGTTGGAATTATTTGTGTTGGTGAAAATTGACAATTATTTCGATAATAATTAATGTCTGGAGGTTATATTGACCAATTGGGTATTTAACCGGATAAATGAGCAATTGATTGCTATTATTTCACATGATTATAACTATTTGTTTACATGTGTATACTATTATTTCACATTCTTGTTACTATTAGGGGAGTTGGTGCAAGATTGATAATATTTGCATGACTAAGTTAAAAATAGAGGTATAGATGGAGGTACTATACTGTAATTCGTATTTTCACATGTCTAGAACTATTGATTCACATAATTTACTATTGAATCACATTATTTACTATTAGGGGAGGTAGTGCAAGTTTGATAATACTTCCATTACTAAATTAAAAATAAAAAAAGTTGGAGGTATTGTACTGAAATTTTTCGAGCACAAAAACGTGCAATTATCGAAACTATATTTTTCTATAAATAGAAGCTCATTCTTCCTTCATTTCTCACCAATTCAAAAAAGCTTTAGAGCGATTATTATAGAGAGAAATTATAGAAAGAAGAAGAGAAGTCAGCTACCTCACTATTCCAGTAGCCAGTTTTTCTAATGGTAGGGAGTATTATTTCTTTTTTATCTATGAAGAGAACTTCTGTTATTCTATTCTTTATTATTCTGTTGGAATAACCTGTATACGCGGGCTACCCTATACTTGGTGAAATTCTTCTGTTGTTACATTCTTTATCATTCTGTTGTTGACAAGATTATGACCATTAATGAATACACAAATATTCTTGGCCCGTAGTGCATGGATAATTGTGGTCGTGATACTAAAGAATATCATTGGCCGTAATGCAGGGGTGATTCAATGATGTGGATTATTTATTAAGCTGAGTCCCAGCGATAAAAGTGATGAAAAACATTTTAAATCATAAAAGATAGTAGATTTTTTTCTCTATTTGACTCTTTTAATGTATTGCTTGTTCCGCTGTAGTTAAACTTGATGGTTGTTATATTGTATCAGTTTAACACTGTTGAAAGCTAACGATAATATATTATGCATTATCTTAGTCATAATATTTCCTACTGGACTAGTTGAGCTCACCCTTTTACTTTTATTGTTCTCTTTAGGAAATGAGAACGTAACAGGGACTAGTTGGGGAACGAAGTGACGGACCAGATGATAGCATTAGTAGTCCTCACTATTCAGTGAAATAGTGGAAAATAAATGTAATAATATTGAATTTGAGTTTGTATGTTGTCTAGACGATAATATTTGTATTAAAACTCACAGCTTATATATTGTCGTACTTTATACGACAGTTGTATAATTAAGTTGTATTTGTATTCTGTACCATGAATTTGGTGACTCAGAATAGATGATGTATACCTATTTTGGGGGTGTCACGGTTGGTATCAAAGCTTAGGGATATAATCCCTGGCTAAGATGTGAGACTAGAACTAGGAGGGGAGAGACGGGGAATTCCTTCGCTACTATGACCTACCTAAGTTTATTTGGTATTTAATTGGTCAGTAAGAGTATAGGGATAATATGTTTCATGTCAATTAACCCTTGTTTTGTGGAAGTATTTGAAAATGGCATCCGAGAATATTGAGAACATCAATGGAGCACAGGATACCGTTGAGTCTCCACATATCAATAACCAGGACAATGTGCATCAGGAAGGCGACAATCGTCATGCAAACAACAACACTGACCAAATGATGAACGATGGAATGTTCCGAGGCTTAATGCAATTCATACAACATCAGGCGAGAGCGGCTCTTGTCCAAAATGTAGGTGGAAACACTGGCAACTCTCGGACGGTCACCGCCAAACAGTTCAAGGAGTTGGGACCACCGGAGTTTATTGGAGAGCCAAAACCACTTAAGGCGGAAGCATGGATAAAACAGATAACCAAGATATTTGATGTCTTGGGATGCTCCGAGGAACAAAAGGTTCCCTTCGCCACCTTTATGTTACGTGAAGAGGCAAATTATTGGTGGGAATCTGTAAAACGTACCCAGCCTGACGCACTCAAGATGTCTTGATAGAAGTTCCAAGAGCTGTTCAACGACAAGTACTTTCTCGAAAGTATTCGTCACATGAAGGAGGTGGAGTTTATCAAGTTGGAACAAAATAATATGACCGTGTCGCAATACGAGTCTAAATTTGCGGAGTTATCCCGGTTTGCATCCCATTTGGTTGATAATGAGGAGCGAATGACCCGAATGTTTTTAAGAGGTTTGAAACCGAAGATACGACAATATCTTATTTCTCATAAACTGTGTTTGTATTAAGATGTTGTAAATAGGGCTCAGTTATTGAAGCGCGATAACGAGTCAATGCAACCAAGAGAAAGCAGCCGGCAGAATGAAAATACCAGTGGTAACAGTCATCGAAGCGGTGACAACAAATGTGGAGGGAATCAACATGCCAGAAATGGTAACCACTTCGATGGTAATTATAGCCAAGACAATAAAAATGGACATTTCAAAAAAAGGAGATTCAACAATGATGGAAAGACGTCAACACCAGCACCCGTTGTTAAGGAAGGAGAACGGCCGCCTATCATATGCTTCAAATGTGGAGGGGAGGGACATATTAGTCCAAACTGTGCGATACCATCCAAAGCATGTTATAATTGTGGAAGAGAAGGTCACTTAGCTCGATTTTGTTGTTCACCGAAGACAAATTCAGCTAGGATGGAGGCACCAAAGGCCGTCCCAGAAAAGTCAAAGCCGGTAGTGTAAGGGAGAGCATTTGTTGTGACCTCCCAGAAAGCAAGGAACCCGAACGAGGTTATCACGGGTAAGCTTATCATAAACTCTAGTGAAATCTATACCTTATTTGATACCGGTTCTACCCATTCTTTTATTTCTCCTACTTGCGCTCAACGTTTAAATTTGACTCCAGAGAAATTAGACTTTGACTTATCTGTTGAAACTCCATTAGGAAAAACCTTCATTACATCCACTGTTTATAAGTCTTGTTTGATTCAAATCGGTAACCGCACGTTACCTGTCGATCTTATCTCCTTAAAAATACTTGCATTTGACGTGATTCTAGGGATTGATTGGTTAACTACTCATCATGCTAAAATTGATTATTTTCGTAAGGTTATTAGCTTTCATATTCCTATAAACCTATTATGCGAATTCAAACGACCAAACCATTAAAATCAATCATGGTCATCTCAAGCCATAAAGCTATTCGTTTATTAAAAAACAGATGTCAAGCTTTCTTAGCTCATGTCTCGGATTTAAACAAAAATACGTCAGATTTGAAGGATATTTCTATTGTTAATAAATTTCCTGACATATTCCTTGAAGAACTTCCTGGCCTACCCCCAGAGCGTGAAGTTGAATTTTGTATCGACCTTGAACTCGGTACAAAACCCATTTCCAAAGCCCCATATCGAATGGCTCCTATTGAACTTCAGGAGTTAAAGACCCAATTGCAGGAATTGTTAGACATTGGTTTCATTCGTCCTAGTACGTCTCCTTGGGGTGCTCCTGTTCTATTAGTGAATAAGAAAGATGGGAGTATGCGACTTTGTATTGATTATCGGAAGTTGAATCACGTCACCATCAAAAATAGGTACCCATTGCCACGTATTGATGACCTGTTTTATCAGTTACAAGGAGCACAATTTTTTTCAAAGATCGATCTTCGTTCTGGATATCATCAGCTGAAGGTTAAAACTGAGGATATTCCAAAGACTGCCTTCAGAACTCGGTACAAGCATTATAAATTCTTAATCATATACTTAGGATTGACTAATGCTCCTGCTGCCTTCATGGATATGATGAACCGAGTATTCAAGGAATATTTGGATCACTTTGTGGTCGTCTTTATTGATGACATCCTTATTTATTCTAAAAGCCGTGAAGATCATGAGCAACACTTGAGGCTGATACTCCAAAAGCTTTGGAATATAAGCTTTAGGCCAAGTTAAAGAAATGCGAGTTCTGGCTTGAGGAAATAGCATTCCTTGGGCACGTAGTATCAAGTCATGGAATATCCGTTAACCCGGCAAAGATTGAAGCTATTCAAAGCTGGGAGCAACCCAAATCAGTGACCGAAGTACGTAGCTTTCTCGGTTTAGCTGGTTATTATCGGAGATTCGTGGAAGGATTTTCTCGAATCGCTACCCCATTAACTCAGCTGACTTGGAAAGATACAAAATTCAGTTGGAGCGAGGAATGTGAGAAAATCATATGCGGGTACGAGTGCAATATTCACAACACAAAAGCCCATTTTGTGTGACTTGCAAAGGATAGAGATAGAGTTAAAGACTCAAGGGACCCATGTGATGATGGCGAATATACGAGTAGAACCGACTTTAATTGATAAAGTTAAAGTTGCTCAAGTTACAGATCCGGAGCTGATGTGCATGAGGAAAAAAGTGCAAGAAGGTGCTATACCGGAAGCAAGAATCGATGAAGAAGGAATACTTCGAGTCAACTCCAGACTTTGTGTTCCTAACGACCCTGATTTAAAGTATAAAATCATGATGGAGACACACAACACACCGTTTGCAATCCATCTTGGGAGTACCAAAATGTATCATAATCTTCGACATACATTTTGGTGGAGCAATATGAAGAGAGAGATAACGGAGTTTATCTCAAGGTATTTAACTTGTCAACGAGTCAAGACAGAGCATCAAGTACCAAAAGGTCCATTGCAACCACTTGAAATTCCAGAATGGAAGTGGGAGCACATTACCATGGATTTTGTTACTGGTCTTCCCAAGGTTTCTCAAGGCATAGATGCAATTTGGGTCATTGTTGATAGATTGACCAAGTCTGCTCACTTCTTACCTATACGAGAAACTTATACACTTGAATGTCTTGCTCGTATATACATAAATAAGATTGTAAGACTGCATGGTATGCCAGTATCCATAGTTTCTGATTGAGACCCAAGATTCACTTCACGATTTTGAGTTAATTTGCAGAAAGCTACGAACACAGATTTACGATTTAGCTCGGCATATCATCCTCAGACGGATGGACAGTCGGAGAGGACTATTCAAACTCTTGAGGCGCACAACACACCGTTTACAATCCATCCTAGGAGTACCAAAATGTATCGTGATCTTCGTCATACATTTTGGTGGAGCAATATGAAGAGAGAGAGATAGCGCTATTTATCTCAAGGTGTCTAATTTGTCAACGAGTTAAAGTGGAGCATCAAGTAGCAAAAGGTCCATTGCAACCACTTGAAATTCTAGAATGGAAGTGGGAGCACATTACCATGAATTTCATTACTGGTCTTCCCAAGCTTTCTCAAGGCATAGATGCAATTTGGGTCATTGTTGATAGATTGACCAAGTCTGCTCATTTCCTACCTATACGAGAAACTTATACACTTGAACGTCTTGCTCGTATGTACATAAACGAGATTGTAAGACTACATTGTATGCCAGTATCCATAGTTTCTGATCGAGACCCAAGATTCTCTTCAAGATTTTGGGTTAGTTTGCAAAAAGCTATGGGCACGGATTTACGATTTAGCTAGGCATATCATCCTTAGACGGACGGGCAGTCAGAGAGGACGATTCAAACTCTTGAAGATCAATTAAGACTCTGTATCCTTGACTTCAAGGGAAGTTGGGACAAGTTCTTACCATTGGTGGAGTTTTCCTACAACAACAGTTATCAAGCAAGTATTGGCATGGCTCCATTTGAGGCGTTGTATGGAAGAAAGTGTCGTTCTCCAGTATGTTGGGATGGGCTGGGTGAAGCAACGTTGTTGGGACCAGAGTTGGTACGTATGACTACGGAAAAGATTCAAATAATCCGACAACGTATAAAAACCTCACAAGATCGACAAAAGAGTTATACTGATCTTCATCGAAAGGACGTAGAATTCGATATTGGAGATCATGTGTTGTTACGTGTTGCTCCATGGAAAGGAGTTACAAGATTTGGAAAGAGAGGAAAGCTCAATCCTTGATTCATTGACCCATTTTTAATCCTCGATCGAGTAGGAATTGTGGCCTATAGACTTGCGTTACCGCCAAGTATGTCTCGTGTTCATAACATTTTTCACATATCAATGTTACGTAAATATGTGAAAGACCCGAACCACATTATTGAATTAGAACCAGACGAGATAGAGGAAGATTTAACGTATGAAGAGTTACCTGTTAAAATCTTGGATAAAAAGGATCATATTCTACGCTCCAAGGTTATACCTCAAGTCAAAGTTTTGTGGAGAAACCACGATATGGAAGAAATGACCTGGGAGTTAGAATCTAAGATGAAATCAAGATATCCTTACCTCTTCGACATACCAGGTACGCACCCTAATTTCGAGGACGAAATTTCATAAGAAGGGGAGGTTGTAAGACCCCAAATTTTTTAATAAAGATTAAATTTTCTCGAAATATATTTTTGAATATTATGGTGTGGATTTGATATAATGTTATAGTTGTGGGTAATATTTACAAATTTTGCAAAGTACGCAAGTTGTTATATAATATTCGATTGGTTAGGGAATATTCATTTTAACAGGGAATATTCGTACAACGGCACAATCATTGGTGGACCCCCACAACAGAATTATTGTCGAATTGAGAAAACGATAAAAATACTTTATGAAAATAACGGCGGAAGTTTTACCGTTAACTGTTGAACTACCCGGTAGTAAAAGTACAGTAATACGCGTGGTTGCATAGTAACACACGGTATTGATTATTGATGCTTACGTGAGAAGCCACTCAGTTATACTCAATTATTGCTATAGTAATTGCTGCATCATATCTCTCATATTATTGATTCGATTATTGTCATAGTATCATCTGCATAATATGTTATTTTATTAAATCAATAATTGAGACGACAAATTTATTCATATTATTAAATATTAATATTTACAATGTCTAGAAGTTCTGTCAATGAGAGGTTTGGTCACCTAATTGCGCGCCAATAGGGAGAAATCCTTATTGGAAATCCCCCTCTTTCCTGGGAACGACCTGGTTGATAAATATTGTGAGTTATAATATTAATGATGAATGTTATTAAAATTGAAATTGTGTTCGGAGTTGAATTTGGAGACGCGGACGTGATATTTGAGTCCGAAACGATGAAATTAGTAAAAATAGTCTATAAACACAAAATTTTCCGGAATTCACTATTTGGTCAAAAAGTCAACAGGTGACTTTTTTGGGAAAAGTCAAACTTCAAAATTTTAAAATTTATATTTTTGATAAAAATGGTTTCATTGTGTTGGAATTATTTGTGTTAGTGAAAATCGACAATTATTTCGATAATAATTAATGTCTGGAGGTTATATTGACCAATTGGGTATTTAACCGGATATATGAGCAATTGATTGCTACTATTTCATATGATTATAACTATTTATTCATATGTGTATACTATTGTTTCACATTATTGTTACTATTAGGGGAGTTGGGGCAAGATTAATAATACTTGCATGACTAAGTTAAAAATGGAGGTATAGATGAAGGTATTATACTGTAATTCGTATTTTCACATGTCTAGAACTATTGATTAACATAATTTACTATTGAATCACATTATTTACTATTAGAGGAGGTGGTTCAAGTTTGATAATACTTCCATGACTAAATTAAAAATAAAGGAAAAGTTAGAGGTATTGTACTGAAATTTTTCGAGCCCCAAAACGTGCAATTATCGAAACTATATTTTTCTATAAATAGAAGCTCATTCTTCCTTCATTTCTCACCAATTCACAAAAGCTTTAGAGCGATTATTATAGAGAGAAATTATAGAAAGAAGAAGAGAAGTCTGCTACCTCACTATTCCAGTATCCAATTTTTCTAAAGGTAGGGAGTATTATTTCTTTCTTATCTATGAAGAGAACTTCTGTTATTCCATTCTTTATTATTCTGTTAGAATAACCTGTATACGCGGGCTACCCTATACTTGGTGAAATTCTTTTGTTGTTACATTCTTTATCATTCTGTTGGAACATCATGTCTGTGCGTTCTACGCCGGACCTGGTTCCGTCTTTATTATTCTATTGGAATATCATATCTTTGCATTTTACGCCGGACCTGATTTCGTCTTTATTATTATGTTGGAATACCCTGTCTGTGCGTTCTATGCCGGACATGATTCCGTCTTTATTATTCTGTTGGAATATCCTGTCTGTGCGTTTTACTCCGGACCTGATTCCGTCTTTATTATTCTGTTGGAATATCCTGTCTGTACATTTTATGTCAGGCCTGATTCCGTTATTTATTATTCTGTTGGAATAACCTTCCTGTGCGGTCTATCGCATGCCTGGTTATTTCTTTTGTTATTCCATTCCTTATTATACTCAGTTGGTTAAAGTTTCGACTTCTATACTCCATGAAATTAGTGGAATATCCTTGATATTTGCGCTTCATCCAGTATCTTTTCATGGAAATATTCTTCTAAGCATTCTTGAATTTTACTCTACAAAGCAGTATCATGTTGACAATTTGGACGTTATTAGTTCCTGGATAAAATAATTCTTGAACTTATTTTTATTGAATTCTTATATCATTGTCATCATCCTCATGTTTATATTTTGTTGAAAGTCATCTGTGGCCTATAGTGCATAGATGGACTTGGTATGATTATGACCAGGGATTATTCGGTGTAATCATGACCGTAATATTACAAATGATGTGGAAAAAGTCCTCATTGGCCCATAGAGCATTGATGGACAGTTGTTGGCATAATCATGACCATTATTGAATACACAAATATTCGTGGCCCGTAGTGCATGGATAACTGTGGTCGTGATACTAAAGAATATCCTTGGCCATAGTGCAGGGATGATTCGATGATGTGGATTATTTATTAAGCTGAGTCCCAGCGATAAAAGTGATGAAAAACCTTCTAAATCATAATAGATAGTATATTTTATTCCCTACTTGACTTTTTTAATGGATTGCTTGTTCCGCTGTAGTTAAACTTGATGGTTGTTATATTGTATCAGTTTAACACTGTTGAAGGCTAAAGATAATATATTATGCATTATCTTAGTCATAATATTTCCTACTGGGCTAGTTGAGCTCACTCTTTCTTTCACTGTTCTCTTCAGGAAATGAGAACGTAGTTGGGACTAGTCGGGGAACAGAGTGATGGTCCTAGATGGTGCATTAGTAGCCCTCACTATTCTGTGAAATAGTGTGGTAATAATTGTAATGAGGACTCCTTTTGAGTTTGTATACTCTCTAGTAGAAAATATTTGTATTCAAACTCACAGTTTATGTTTTGTCGTATTGTACACAATAGTTGTATTTGAATTTTGTACCATGTATCTGACGACTCAAGATGGGTGATGTATACCTATTTTGGGGGTGTCATAATGTATACCTGTTTTGGGGGCGTCACAGTTGGTATTAAAGCCATAGAAAAGAGCCCCGAGCCTTTATCTGGTGACTTCCAAGTCTTGGGATGCACCGAAGCCAGACTTTCTGTATGGGACGCCGTGAGTAACGGTGGCAAGTTGATAGGTATCATTGTGAGGTGTTATCCAAGTCCTGGATGCGGGTCACAGTTGGTATCAAAGCTTAGGGATATGATCCCTGGCTGAGATGTGAGATAAGAACTAGGAGGGGAGAGACGGGGAATTCCTTCGCTAGTATGACCTACCTAAGTTTATTTGGTATTTAATTGGTCGGTCAGTGTATAGGGATAATATGTGATATATTAATTAACCCTTGTTTTGTGGCAGTATTGAAAAATGGCATCCGAAAATGTTGAGATAAGCAATGAAGCACATTAGATCATGGAGTCACCACAAATTAATACCCAGGATAATGTGCAACAGGAAGACAATAATCCTCAGGTGAACAACAACACCGACCAAATGGTGAACGACGGAATGTTTAGGAGCTTTCTGCAATTTGTACAACATCAGGCAAGAGAAACTCATGTCCAAAATGTAGGTGAAAACACTGGAAACTCTCGGACGGTCACCGCTAAACAGTTCAAGGAGCTGGGACCATGGGAGTTTATTGGAGAGCCAAAACCACTTAAGGCGGATGCATGGATAAAGCAGATCACCAAGATATTTGATGTCTTGGGATGCTCCGAGGAGCAAAAGGTTCCTTTTTCCACCTTTATGTTACGAGGAGAGGCAGATTACTGGTGGGAATCAGTAAAGCGTACTCAACCTGCCGCACTGAAAATGTCTTGGGAGAAGTTCCAAGAACTGTTCAACGACAAGTACTTTCCCGAAAGTATTCGTCACATTAAAGAGGTACAGTTCATCAAGTTGGAGCAGAACAATATGACCGTGGCGCAGTACGAAGCTAAGTTTGCCGAGTTGTCCCGGTTTGCATCCCACTTGGTTGATAATGAGGAGAGAATGATGCGGATGTTTTTAAGAGGTTTGAAACCGGAGATACGTCAATATCTTATTTCTCATAAACTGTGTTTGTATTCAGATGTTGTAAATAGGGCTCAGTTATTGGAGCGCGATAACGGGTCAATGCAACCAAGAGAAAGCAGCCGGCAGAATGAAAATACAAGTGGTAACAGTCATCGCAGCGATGACAACAAACGTGGAGGGAATCAACATGCCAGAAATGGTAACCACTTCGGTGGTAATCATGGCCAAGACAATAAAAGTTAGAGTCTCAAGAAAAGGAGATTTAATAATGATGGAAGGACGTCAGCACCATCACCTATTGTTAAGGAAGGAGAACGACCGCTGGTCGTATGTTACAAATGCTGAGGGGAGGGACACATCAGTCCAAACTATACGCAGCAGTCCAAAGCATGTTACAATTATGGAAGAGAAGGTCACCTAGCCCGATTTTGCTGTGTACCGAAATCAAATCCAGCTGGGATGGAGGCATCAAAGTCCGTCCCAGACAAGACAAAACTGGTAGTTCAAGGGAGAGCGTTTGTTGTAACCTCCCAGAAAGCAAGGATCCCAAACGAGGTCATCACGGGTAAGCTTATCATAAACTCTAGTGAAGTATATACCTTATTTGATACCGGCTCTACCCATTCCTTTATTTCTCCTACTTGCGCTCAACGTCTAAATTTGACTCCGGAGAATTGGGACTTTGACTTATCGGTGGAAACTCCGTTGGGAGAAACCTTCATTACATCCACTGTTTATTTGTCAAGCTTTCTTAGCTCATGTCACAGATTTAAATAAAAATACGTCAGTTTTGAATGATATTTCTATTGTTAATAAATTTACTGATGTATTCCCTGAAGAACTTTTCGGCCTACCCCCAAAGCGTGGAATTGAATTTTGTATCGACCTTGAACCTGGTACAAAACCCATTTCCAAAGCCCCATATCGAATGGCTCCTATTGAACTTCAGGAGTTAAAGACCCAATTGAGGAATTGTTAGACATTGGTTTCATTTGTCCTAGTACATCTCCTTAGGGTGCTCCTGTTCTATTCGTGAAAAAGAAAGATGGGAGTATGCGACTTTGTATTGACTACCGAGAATTGAACCATGTCACCATCAAGAATAGGTATCCGTTACCTCGCATTGATGACCTGTTTGACCAGTTGTAAGGAGCACACTTCTTTTCAAAGATCGATCTTCGTTCTGGATATCATCAGCTGAAGGTTAAAACTGAGGATATTCAAAAAACTGCCTTCAGAACTCGGTACGGGCATTATGAATTTTTGGTCATGTCTTTTGGATTGACTAATGCTCCTGCTGCCTTCATGGATATGATGAACCGAGTATTCAAGGAATATTTGGATCACTTTGTGGTCTTTTTTATTGATGTCATCCTTATTTATTCTAAAAGCCGTGAAGATCATGAGCAACACTTGAGGCTGATACTCCAAAAGCTTCGTGAATATAAGCTTTATGCCAAGTTAAAGAAATGCGAGTTCTGGCTTGAGGAAGTAGCATTCCTTGGGCACGTAGTATCAAATCATGGAATATCTGTTGACCCAGCGAAGATTGAAGCAATTCAAAGCTGGGAGCAACCAAAGTCAGTGACCAAAGTACGTAGCTTTCTCGGTTTATCTGGTTATTATCGGAGATTCATGGAAGAATTTTCTCGAATCGCTACTCCATTAACCAAGCTGACTCAAAAAGATAAAAAGTTCGATTGGAGCAAAGAATGTGAGAAGAGTTTTCAAGAACTCAAGAGGAGACACATTTCAGCATCTGTTCTGACAATACCATTTGGCTCGGAGGGATTTTTCATCTATAGTGATGCTTCGGGCAAAGGGTTAAGATGTGTTCTCATGCAACATGGGAAAGTCATAGCATATGCCTCTCGAAAACTCAAAGAATATGAGAGGAATTATCCTACTCATGATCTAGAGTTGGCAGCTGTCGTTTTTACGCTTAAGATTTGGAGGTATTACCTTTATGGAGAGAAGATGGAGATCTATACGGATCATAAAAGCCTCAAATATTTCTTCACCCAAAAGGAACTCAACACGCGGCAACGACGTTGGCTTGAACTGTTGAAAGATTATGATCATACCATTCAATACCATCCTGGTAAAGCGAACGTAGTAGCTGACACATTGAGTAGAAGATCATATGCAGGTACGAGTGCAATATTGTCAACACAAAGGCCCATTTTGTATGATTTACAAAGGATGGAGATAGAGTTAAAGACTCAGGGACCCATGTGATGATGGCGAATATACGAGTAGAACCAAATTTAATCGATAAAATTAAAGCAGCTCAAGCTACAGACCTGGAGCTGATACGTATGAGGAAGAAAGTGCAAGAATGTGTTATTTCGGAAGCAAGAATCGATGAAGAAGGAATACTTCGAGTCAACTCCAGACTTTGTATTCCTAACGACCCTGATTTAAAGTATAAAATCATGATGGAGGCGCATAACACACCGTTTGCAATCCATCCTGGGAGTACCAAAATATATCATGATCTTCGATATACATTTTGGTGGAGCAATATGAAGAGAGAAATAGCGGAGTTTATCTCAAGGTGTTTAACTTGTCAAAGAGTCAAGGCGGAGCATCAAGTACCAAAAGGTCCATTGTACCTACTTGAAATTCCATAATGGAAGTGGGAACATATTACAATGGATTTCGTTACTGGTCTTCCCAAGGTTTCTCAAGGCATAGATGCAATTTGGGTCATTGTTAATAGATTGACCAAGTCTGCTCATTTCCTACCTATACGAGAAACTTATACACTTGAACGTCTTGTACGTATGTACATAAATGAGATTGTAAGACTGCATGGTATGCCAGTATCCATAGTTTCTGATCGAGACCCAAGATTCACTTCACGATTTTGGGTTAGTTTGCAGAAAGCTATGAACACGAATTTACGATTTAGCTCGGCATATCATCCTCAGACGGACGGGCAGTCGGAGAGGACTATTCAAACTCTAGAAGATCTATTAAGAATCTGTGTCCTTGACTTCAAAGGAAGTTGTGACAAGTTCTTACCGTTGGTAGAGTTTTCCTACAACAACAGTTATCAAGCAAGTATTGGCATGGCTCCATTTGAGGCGTTGTATGGGAGAAAGTGTCGTTCTCCAGTATGCTGGGATGAGGTGGGTGAAGCAACGTTGTTGGGACCGGAGTTGGTACGTATGACTACATAAAAGATTCAAATGATCCGATAACGTATAAAAACTTCACAAGATCGACAAAAGAGATATGCTGATCTTCATCGAAATGACGTAGAATTCGATATTAGAGATCATGTGTTATTACGTGTTGCTCCATGGAAAGGAGTTACGAGATTTAGAAAGAGAGAAAAGCTCAATCCTCGATTCATTGGCCCATTTTTAATTCTCGAGCGAAAAGGAACTGTGGCCTATAGACTCGCGCCTTACTGCCAAGTATGTCTCGTGTTCATAACATTTTTCACATATCTATATTACGTAAATATGTGAAAGACCCGAACCACATTATTGAGTTAGAACCAGACGAGATAGAGGAAGATTTAACGTATGAAGAGTTGCCTGTTAAAATCTTGGATAAAAGGATCATGTTCTACGCTCCAAGATTATACCTTAAGTCAAAGTTTTGTGGAGAAACCACGATGTGGAGGAAATGACTTGGGAGTTAGAATATGAGATGAAGTCAAGGTATCCTCATATCTTCGATATACCAGGTATGTACCCTAATTTCGAGGAAGAAATTTCATAAGAAGGGGAGGTTGTAAGACCCCAATTTTTATAAATAAAGAATAATTTCCTCGATATATATTTGTGAATATTATGGTGTGGATTTGATATAATGTTATAGTTGTGGGTAATATTTACAAATTTTGCAAAATAAGCAAGTGGTTATATAATATTCGATTGGTCGGGGAATATTCATTTTAACAGGGAATATTCGTAAGACGGCACAATCATTGGTGGACCCCACAACGGTAGTATTGTAGTAGTTAGAAAATGACAAAATTATCTTTCTATAAAAATAATGGCGGAGGTGTTACCGTTAAAAACTGTTGAATTACCCGGTAGTAAAAGTACAGTAATACGCGTGGTTGCATAGTAACACACGGTATTGATTATTGATGCTTACGTGAGAAGTCACTCAGTTATACTCAATTATTGCTACAGTAATTGCTGCATCATATCTCTCATATTATTGATTCAATTATTGTTACAATATAATATGCATAATATGATATATTATTAAATCAATAATTTAGACGGCAAAGTTATTCATATTATCATTTGCAATATTGACAATGTCTAGAAGTTTTGTCAAGAAGAGGTTTGGTCACCTAATTGCGCGCCAATAAGGAGAAATCCTTATCGGAAAGCCCCCTCTTTCCTGAGAACGACCTGGTTGTTAAATATTGTGAATTATAATATTAATAATGAATAAGTTCGTGTTGATTAAAGATGAATTTTATAGTTCCTTTGTGTTGGACTTTTTTGTGTTAGCATAATTGATGTCTGGAGGTTATATTGTTCAATCGGGTATTCGGGACACTTTTCGTATCGGAGTACTATTCATGAGCTACTATTCACGAGTTATTATTCATGGAATACTATTCACAGGGTACTATTCACCCGTAGGATATATATCTTTTTGGTCTAAATCATTTTTGGGTACAATATTATTCCATGACGAGATGTGCTAATTTTCAGACCGTTGGTTGAAGATATAATAGTAAATCAATATGGACCGCTGGTGGAAAGTTATAATAGTAAATCAGTATGGACCGTTGCTTTAAGTTTTAATAGTAAATCAATATGGACCATCCATTTAAAAGTAAATCAATCTGGACCGTTCATGAATTAGTTACTATTCAGTCCATTCTTCTATAAATAGAAGCTCATTCCTTCATTATTTCTTACGAATTCACTGAAACTCTAGAGAGAGAAACTATAGAGAGAAAGAAGAAAAGTATTCTGCTACTTCACTACTTCAATATTCAGTTTTTCTAAGGTAGGGAATATTATTTGTTGTACTTGTAAGGGGTATTCTTTCTTTCTTATTCGTGAAAAGAACTTTTGTTATTCCATTCTTTATTATTCTGTTGGAATAACCTGTATACGCGGGCTACCCTATACTTGGTGAAATTCTTTTGTTATTCCATTCTTATTATTCTGTTGGAATAACATGTTTATGTGAAGTACCGCATACATGGTGAAATTCTTCTAATATTCCGTTCTTTATTATTCTGTCAGAATATCTTGTCTGTGCGTTTACACTGGACCTGGTTCCATTATTTATTATTCTGTCAGAATATCCTGTATGTACGTTTATGTCTGACCTGGTTCCATTATTAATTATTCTGTTAGGAATAACCTGTCTGTGCATTCTATCGCACGCATGGTGAATCCCTCTATTATTCCATTCTTTATTATTCTGTTGGAATAACCTGTCTATGTGGATTACCACATGCATGGTGAATGATCCTTTGTATTCATTCCTTATTAAATTTTGGAAATGATCTGTATACGTGGATTACCGCATGGCGGGTGAAAATCCATTTGTAGTTTCATATATTCTATTATACTTAGTTGGTTAAAGTTTTGGCTTTTATACTCCATGAAATTAGTGGAATATCCTTGATATTTGCGCTTCATCTAGTATCTTTTCATGAAAATATTCTTCTGAGCATTCTTGAATTTTACTGCACAAAGCAGTATCATGTTGACAATTTGGACGTTATTGAGTTCAGGATAAATTAACTTATAAATCTTTAAAATTTATTCTTGAACTTGTTTTATTGAATTATCATCATCCTCATGCTTATATTATGTTGAAAGTCATCTTTGGCTTACGTGCATAGATGGACTTAGTATGATTATGACCAGAGATTATTCGGTATAATCATGACCGTAATATGACAAATGATGTGGTAAAAGTCCTCATTGGCCTGTAGTTCATTGGTGGACAGTTGTTGGTATGATTATAACCATGGATTATTCGGTATAGTCATGACCATTGATGATTACATGAATATCCTTGGCCGTGGAATAAGGATGATTCGATTTTATTTATTAAGCTGAGTCTCAGCGATAAAAGTGATGAAAAACCTTTTAAATTATAGAAGATAGTAGATTTTATTCTCTACTTGACTCTTCTAATAGATTGTTTGATCTGCTGCAGTTAAACTTGTTGTCTATTATATTCTATCAGTTTAACATTATTGAAGGCTAATGATAATTTATTCTGCATTATCTTAGTCATAATATTTCTTACTGGGCTAGTTGAGCTCACCCTTTCTTTCACTGTTTTCTTCAGGAAATGAGAACGTAGCTGGGACTAGTCAGGAAACAAAGTGATGATCCTACATGGTGCATTAGTAGTCCTCACTATTCTGTGAAATAGTGTGATAATAAATGTAATGAGGACTCCATTGAGTTTGGATATTGTCTAGATGACAATATTTGTATTAAAACTCACAGCCTATGTTTTGTTGTATTTTACACGACTGTTGTATAATTAAGTTGTATTTGTATCCAGTACATTGTATTTGGCGACTCAAGATGGGTGATGTATACCTGTTTTGGGGATGTCACATTAGTAGTCCTCACTATTCTGTTAAATAGTGTGACAATAAATGTAATGAGGACTCCATTGAGTGTGGATATTGTCTAGATGGCAATATTCTTATTAAAACTCTTAGATTATGTTTTGTCGTATTTTACACGACTGTTGTATAATTAAGTTGTATTTGAATTTTATACCATGTATTTGGCGACTCAAGATAGATGATGTATACTTATTTTGGGGACGTCACAGTTGGTATCAAAGCTTAGGGATATGATCCCTGGCTGAGATGTGAGACAAGAACTAGGAGGGGAGATACGGAGAATTCCTTCGCTAGTATGACCTACCTAAGTTTATTTGGTATTTAATTGGTCGGTCAGAGTATAGAGATAATATGTGCTATGTTAATTAACCCTTGTTTTGTGGCAGTATTTGAAAATGGCATCCAAAAATGTTGAGATAAGCAATGAAGCACATGAGACCGTTGAGTCACCAACGATCAATTCTCAGGATAATATATAACAGGAAGACAATATTCCTCAAGTAAACAATAACACCGATGAAATGGCGAACGATGGTATGTTTAGAGGCTTTATGCAATTCATGCAACATCAGGCGAGAGCGACTCATGTTCAAAATGCAGGAGGAAACACTGACAACTCTCGGATGGTCACCGTTAAGCAGTTCAAGGAGCTGGGACCGCCGGAGTTTTTGGGAAAGCCAAAACCACTTAAGGCGGAGACGTGGTTAAAGCATATCACCAAGATATTTGATGTCTTGGGATGCTCCGAGGAGCAAAAGGTTCCCTTCGCCACCTTTATGTTGCGTGAAGAGGCAGATTATTGGTGGGAATCTGTAAAACGTACCCAGCCTGACGTACTCAAGATGTCTTGGGAGAAGTTCTAAGAGTTGTTCAACGACAAGTACTTTCCCGAAAGTATTCGTCACATGAAAGAGGTTGAGTTCATCAAGTTGGAGCAGAACAATATGACCGTGTCATAGTATGAAGCTAAGTTTGCCAAATTGTCCCGATTTGAGTCTCACTTGGTTGATAATGAGGAGAGAATGACGCGGATGTTTCTAAGAGGTTTGAAACTCGAGATACGTCAATACTTAATTTCTCACAAACTGTGTTTGTATTCAGATGTTGTTAATAGGGCTCAGTTATTGGAGCACGATAACGAGTCAACTCAACCAAGAGAAAGCAACCGGTAAAATGATAATACCAGTGGTAGCAGTCATCGAAGTGGTGACAACAAACGTGGAGGGAATAAACATGCCAGAAATGGTAACCACTTTGGTGGTAATCATGGCCAAGATAATATGAGTGGAAATTTCAAGAAGAAAATGTTCAACAACGATGGAAAGATAGCAGCACCAACACCCATTTTCAAGGAAGGAGAATGGCCGCTAGTTAGATGCTATAGATGCGGAGAGGAGGGACACATAAGTCTAAACTGTTCACATCCTTCCAAGGTATGTTTCAGTGGTGGAAAAGACGGTCACATAGCCCGATTTTGTCGTGCACCAAAGTTAATTCCAGCTGGGACGGTGGCACCAAAGGCGGATACGGACAAAACAAAGTTGGTGGTTTCAGGGAGAGCGTTTTTTGCGACTTCTCAAAAAGCGAGTAACCCGAACAAAATTAGCACATGTTAGTTAATTATAAATTCTTGCGAAATCTATACCTTATTAGATATCGGTTATACTCAGTTGATTAAAGTTTTGACTTCTATACTCCATGAAATTAGTGGAATATCCTTGATATTTGCGCTTCATCCATTATTTTTTCATAGAAATATTCTTCTGAGCATTCTTGAATTTTACTCCACAAAGCAGTATCATGTTGACAATTTGGACGTTATTGATTTCTGGATAAATTAAATTATAAATCTTTACAAATTTATCCTTGAACTTGTTTTATTGAATTCTTATATCATTGTCATCATCCTCATGTTTATAATATGTTGAAAGTCATCTGTAGCCTGTAGTGCATAGATGGACTTGGTATGATTATGACCAGGGATTATTAGGTATAATCATGACCGTAATGTTACAAATGATGTGGTAAAAGTCCTCATTGGCCTTAGTGCATTGATGGACAGTTGTTGACATGATCATGACCATTGATGAATACACAAATATCCTTGGCCCGTAGTGCATGGATAATTTGTGGTCGTGATACTAATGAATATCCTTGGCCGTAGTGCAGGGATGATGTGGTTTATTTATTAAGCTGAGTCTCAGCGATAAAAGTGATGAAAAACCTTTTAAATCATAGAAGATAGTAGATTTTATTCTCTACTTGGCTCTTATAATGAATTGTTTGTTCCGCTGCAGTTAAACTTGATGTTTGTTATATTTTATCAGTTTAACACTGTTGAAGGTTAACGATAAATTATTCTGCATTATCTTAGTCATAATATTTCTTACTGGACTAGTTGAGCTCACCCTTTCTTTCACTCTTCTTTTTAGAAAATGAGAACGTAGTCGGAACTAGTTGGGGAACGGAGTAACGGTCCAGATGATATCATTAGTAGTCTTCACTATTCTGTTAAATAGTGTGACAATAAATGTAATGAGGACTCCATTGAGTGTGGATATTGTCTAGATGACAATATTCTTATTAAAACTCTTAAGCTATGTTTTGTCGTATTTTACACGACTGTTGTATAATTAAGTTGTATTTGAATTTTGTACCATGTATTTGGCGACTCAAGATGGGTGATGTATACCTATTTTGGGGGCGTCACAATACTATTGTTGTAATTATTTTCAAAAATGTAATAGAATATGTAATTCATTCTTCCAATTATTCCTGAAAAACGAAACTCCCAGTAAAAATTGGTTAGTGTAAAGGATTTTATTTAAATGAATTTTATTTTTTGGGTTGATTTAATTTATAAGTTAATTTCTTTGTTGGCCCAAATTTGATTAATAGTCCATTAGTTGATAAAAAGATATTATTGCTAAATATTTCCTTAATATTTATCCTGTTTTGAATCATAGTTAGATATGCTCTTTGATAAGGAGTCTTTTTAAATAAGTTGACTAAGCAATCCTGTTAGACTATGTCTCCTTTATTTTACCTATATGATATATGATTTGGATATTATATTTTTATTAATTGTATTCTTATATCTATTAAACTCTTTAATTGCAAAAATCTTGTGATATACCAACTGAACTAGTTTTCATGCTAACTTATTCATAATATATATGTTGGTCAACTGCATTGGCTAAAGAGATTTATCAACTATGTATTCTTTGCTAATATTCAAAATATAGCCATTAAGTTCCTTCTCTATATATATTACTTCTTATTGACTAAAACAAGGACACAATAACACAAGGGAAGTATACATCAGTTCAGTGAAATCAAAGCAAGTATCAGTATTATACAAAGATACTTCCATAGAGAGCTATCAAAGTTTATTTCCAGCAAGTCTTGTTTTAGTATTAATTCTTTATTAGCTGGAAATAAGAATTCTTTGTAATCATATATTTCTTTTAACCAAATCGGAGTTTAAGTCTAGTTTGGCTTGACTGTTCCAATAATAGATAGGGTTTGTTCAAAGAGAGCTTTCAAGGTTGCAGAGGTGCAAAGGTCTCAGTGGTGAGAAAGGTTGCAGAGGTGCAAAAGGGTAGTGGTATCCATCAGTGGAAAGCTTACTTTGAACAGGGAAGTTTTTGTATTGTGTATTGAAAAGTTTATTTAATAAAGTGAGTTTCCAATACCATTTGGTATTGGACGTGGATTAGGCCACTAGATTAGAGGATAGGGGTTGAACCGCGTAAAAATCTTGGTGTGATTTACTATTCTTTTGTTTCTGTTCTATGTTTTAGTATTGTGCAGATTCGGATTTAACTTGTGGTCAAAATTTATACTAAAACAGACAGGTATTAGCAATCCAATTATAACAGACGAAGAATATATACTAAAGCAGACAAGTATTAGATGTCCATTTATAACAGACGAAGAACATAATTAATACGGACAAGGTTAAACCGTCCGATTATAACTTTAAAAATTGACCATTGTAGATCACTTTTGGTTATTTACACGTATTCAACCCCCTCTAGGTGTGCTTAATTAAAGAATTACAGAATACTTTCATCCTCTGCTCCAGCTTCTCCTCAAAGCCTTATTTGAGATTTTTAACCAATTCTTATAGTTGAGTTTGTAATTGTCGAATAGTGTTTGTTTGTTCCTTAACCCGAGTTTCCAAGTTTTTGCATCGCTGATTATTGGTCACAATGGCTGGATCGGAAGGGCTCTGATACCAATTATAAGGAATTGGTCATACAGAAATGGACAATTAAGAAGAATTTAGTAAACAGAGATAGGAAATTGGATTGAGAGAGAAAAGCTAGAAAGGGGAAGAAGAAATAACAGTTAATAGAGAGAAGCAGATTCATTATTTTCATTCACATTTGCAAAATGTGATAGATCACATACATATACTCTCACCTCAGCTCCTTAGGTATGCTCTTTACTCATGCCTAATATCAACTCTAACAGACTTATAGTAAAAAGACAGTAAGGACCAACTTAAAATAATTAAAGGACTGAAATACCCTCTCACTTAACTATCTGTATTAATGTCATTTAACTAAATTAGCTAACTTGATTAGCTAGTTGTGTTCCTTACAGCGACACTGGAGAAAGATTTCTCATCATTATATAAAAGTAGAAACACACTAAACTTCTCGCTCTTCTAGGATAATTATGTTCATCGATAATTACAAATCAAAAGTATGAAATGGTATCCCATTTTAATTCTTATGGCAGAATCCATCAAAGACATATGTTTGATTAGTAGGAATGGACTGGAAAAGACTAGAAATGGAATGACCATTCCTTCAGGAGTAACTTAAAACATGTTTAGTTAGTCATTTGGAATGACCATTCCATTCCTTTAGATATTAATTCCCTTCTCAGTTATAATGTTATTTTTCATTCTTATCTTAATAGTTAGGTTTATTTCATTCTATGCTAAGGTAGTGTTGGATTACATCTGAATACCTCTTAATAGATAGATGTGCCTCTTATTCGCTCAGAAGGCTAAACTTGTTTGGTAATTTTTTTTACCTCTTAATGCCTCTTAATCGGTAAGAAACAAATATAATTCTAAATCATTTAAATGCAATTCTGAACGAAAATTATCGTTTTTGGACCAAAATAACCTCTTCACACAGGGCCGGCCCTGAGTTTTTCAGGGCCTAAAACGAAAAAAAAAAATTGGGCCCTTTGCGAATTTCTATTAAGATAGGTATAAAAAAAACTAAGAACTTTCTCTGAACAAAAGAGCATAAATACAAAAGAATACCAAATATAATAACCGACTATTTTAATATTTTCAAAGCATCATTCAGATATCACATTATCACTAATTCAAAAAAGTAATCAGTTCAAAGACATAATATCATCAACAGAGGGGTGGATGATATCATCAACAGCTCCTCTTGAATAACACTCACTTATAATGGGCAAATTAAAAATAAAGAAGCATAAAATTTTATAGTTCAGGTAATGGAATGTAACCTTACTGAATTTCAAATAGTTTCACCGAGATCAATCAGGGGGTGACATATCCAAACTATGACAAGAGTTCACCTGTTTGGTTATTCTTCAAATAGTACCCATGGTAGATAGTGTAAAACTCAAAATCTTCTCAGCAAGAGTTTACCTATTTTCTTTTGTATTATATTGGCTATATTATGACCTCAGTCTTTAACTGTCAAATTTTAATACTAATATGTAAAGTACGCATGACCCATAGTCTATTAATAGAGATAATCGTAAAGTCTGCACTAGCCAGATTAAGAGAAAAAAATGGGATTATATATATGTGCAAAGAAACACAAGAATGAGTAAAGACATAATTATGATGGACAAATGCATAGACTAACAAAGATTGAAATTAATTGAAACATATTGAAGTAATTGTTTTTTAATTTATGTGAATTGGTTGGTATTTTTTTTAAATGTACATATTAGAATTTTTAATAATGTTGGATCTAGTTTTATTTATGTAATAATTTTATTTGTCAAAATTTTAAATATTTTAAAGAATGATTCTATATAATCAATTATATTCATCCATTTAAATAAAATTAGCCATACACTGATTTGTATGATATAAGAAAAAATGGCCCTAAAAAATTTGGGCCTAGCGGCCGGGCACTTTGGGCTTTAGCCCAGGCCGGTGCTGTCTTCACAATTACAAAATTCTTTTTGTCCCTAATCAAACCCAACAGATTTGTGTCCCGCTTAACACCAGATCTGTGAGTTAGGGCTTGATTTAGGATGCACGATGGATATTTTTTTGGGTCCTTTACATAAGTATACAACAAATAGAAAGTAATTACAAGAAAAGTGCATCAACCAAATAATTACAAAAAGAGTGTAATTAGGACTCATATTACAAAAAATAGTACAATTCACATTAATAAGGAAACCTAAAATCAAGGATAAATAACTGCCATAATTAATAATTTAAATTCAAATATTTGGATCTAACAATAAAAACAAATTCATATTCAAAATAATAATTCAAATTTAAATATTCAAATTCAAATCTTCATCTCCCTCACATACACTTTGAAATAATAGTCAACTGCTACACCGCCGCTACACCTCACATACTCCGCCGCTACACCGCCGCGAATCTCCATTGTCTAAAACGCCAATGAGAATAAGAAGAAGATTCGCCCTAAAAAAAGTTTAAAAATAAATAGATGTAACTATTAATGTTCTGAAATTTTTTTATAATTATTTTGTTACTCATAAATAATAAAATGGTTACCTTTGTATGAATGGTTGGCTACCAACTGCATCACATTCAAACGAAATTGGTAACTTAATAAAATTGAATTGATTGCATTGGTCTGAAGGTTTGGCTACCAACTGCACTATGAAAAAACTGCAGGTATGGATGTGAATTAGTTACTTTGGTATGAAGGTTTTGTTACCTTGGTACGAATGTTTGTTTACCTTGATCTGAAGGTTTGGTAACCAATTGTACTAAGAAAAAATTTAAAGTGTGGAGGTTGATTGGTTCCTTTGATATGACAATTTGGTTACCTTGGTATGAAGGTTTGGTTACCATCATCCAGTATTCATATCCACCGCCATCATTCAGTATTCATATCCACCGCCACCACCGCCTGAATTTTCATACCCACCTCCATTTTGACCCTTCATTTTGAGAAGCTACTGGAGATATACAATTGGTTGACTCATAAATATATATATATATATATATATATATATATATATATATATATATATATATATATATATATATATATATAGAAAGAAAGAATACGTGACCTTGAAGAGGAATTCATGTGAGACTGGAGCCACTCCTCATGGCGGATATTCGGAGGGGTAATAATAATATTAATATAATTGAACCGATCTTGCTCAAGAATATTGCAATCTCCTGTGGACCGTAAAACATTTTTGAACCAGTAGCATCATTTCCTTGGCAACCCTTTTCCTCCAAAATATCAACCCTTAAGTCCACGGCTATAAATTGGCCATCTGACTTCCGACTCAGAGCCCTGAGCCGCTCAACTATTGAGTCAACCACTTCTTGAACTTCTGGTTGTAGCTCTAAAGTTCCAAATGTTTCCAAATGTTACCGATGACTGTCTTCTTCATTAATCATTATATATATATATATATATATATATATATATATATATATATAGAAAAAAAATACGTTGAATGAAGAAGAAGAGTGATGGCTAACTGCATTTGTTATAGATGAGGAGAGAGAAGAAGTCATGGGTATAACTAATCCTTAAATTAAGGAATTTTAATTGAATTATAATTCCCTAAATTAAGGAATCCTAATTACACTAGAATATGTAAATAAATATCAAAGTGTATTAATTATTTAAATATTATATGAGTACACTATTAATGTAATCATTTTTAAAAATGTATTAGAATATATAATTGTTCCGTTTTTTTGAAGTGAAATGAATTGATCAAGATGATGAGAATGCGAATAGGATATTCCTTCGTTGTCTGTTCTTTGTCGCCTTTGTTATACTCTCTCTTTCTCTCTAAAAGTACTCGTAAAGGTTCAATCTGTTTGCCTGCTATGATAATGTTTATACATATTCCTCGGCTTAGTAACTTGAATGTGAGTGAAGAAGCTCGTTGCGGTGTGGGTTTGTGTATACCATCCGTTATAGATGATTTTTACAGCTTGAGCTATGATTTGGTTTTTGGGATTTCTTGTGCTGGGTTTAGGTATGGAGGAGGCACCACTGGTCTATATTGTGTTGGAAAAATTTGAGTTCATATATTGTATTTTGAGTTTATCTTGAAACTTCTATCTAACTGGTAAGGTAGGTTTTGAAAGTGATAGGTTAGTGTTTACAGTGGTTATGGTCCTATGGAGGAAGATAAGAAACTGTGTTGTTGAGCAGGAAGAGGAGAGGAAAGGAAAGGAAAGGAAAGGAAAGGAAAGGTAAAAATGGTAAAAATTTAGTTATTTTGAAAAAATTAATTATTAAATAATATTTTTTTATTCGGATATAATTTTATTTAGTATTCTATATATTATTCAGATATTTAAAATGTATTTAACATTGAATTTTTATCATAGACAACTTATACAGACTTACCATCGATCGATCTATCTATCTATCTATCTATCTCTTTTCTCGCTCTTCTCTGTCCTCTCCCTTCTCTCCTCCATCTCCTCTAAAATTGATCGTATAGTTTTCACTTTCTAGGTAATTTTGCTTCTCCTGCTGTTCTCTTTCTATTCGGTAAGACATCTAACTTCAGTTTACTATATTTGTCATTTCTTCAATTTGTTCATCCATTTGTACTTGATCAAATCTGATTTTGGTTATATTTGGTGATTTTGGTGCTCAATCAATTTTGATTTTGGTTATATATGCACCACTATGAATATTAGAATTGGGAAAACACAAAAGCCTATTTTGTTAGAGGGAGGATCATATTTTGTAAGAGCTTTTGGTAGTATTTTAATGAACACATCTCACCTTCAATGCAAAATAACGAAGTATTGAAGCTGCTCATCTACAATCTGCCTTCTTTTAACATGTAAACTTATACCATTATAACCATTCGACCAAGTATGGAATCACCACTTTTATTATCTGTTTCTTTTATCCAGTAGGCTAGTTATTTGGCATACTGTGTTTATGAGTGACATAGTATGTGCTATCAAATGGAAACCAGCATTAAAAAATTATACTAAATTAAAAATAAAGAAAAAGGCCTTGGGAATATCCTCATCAAGATGAAGCAAAGCCTGTTGATAGTTGAAATTCTCTGCCATGACCATTTTATAGCATATCTGATGATACTGCACTTGTAGCAAACATTAATATGTAAACAGAAACAAAACATGTACTCCATATATAGTTGAAAGTAAACCAAATCCTTAATGACAAACATCGAATATTGCACTTACAAATGCATTAGAGGTTGCTAAATCTCTATTCTAATGTTTAAATCAATATTGAAGTAAAGTACAACTACAGAAAGGGTACTGATATGTTTCTTCTGCATATGTTTCCATATATTTAGGTTTGCTCTTTGCGGGGCCTCCAAAAACTAACAGGCAACCCATGAGATTATGCTTCCTATGATGTTGCTGTAGTTTACGTTTCAAATTTTTCTGCTTTTCCTTAATTTCAGTTGATGATATATCCATTCGGATCGAACTTCTCTGTTGGTATTGAGATAAACATGTCCCTTAATTCCTCTGTAATGTCAAAATCTTCAAGAACCTACAGACGTTTTACAAATTATTATAAATGGCATATGCTAATGTACCAGGACACGAAAGAAGTAAAAAAGAGGAGCGAATGCAGCCAAATTAACCTTGAAAACTCCATCCACATTTCGACCACCCACAACGAAAGAACATCCTGTATTTTAGCAGCCAAGCGGTATCTCTAACATCTTGCCATAATCACCACCATAATATTTGGCCTGCAAACCAATCGGTAATTACTACTACTTTTGTTCTTAATATGTTAACTTTTGTCATGGTATAATTCTTAGCTCTTGCTGACTCATCTTTTGTATATGCCCACTAGTGCTTGTTTTCATTTTTAGTGTAGACCTTTATGTTATGTTTGTTCGCAAGGATTATACTTGGGATATGACTGCCTTGTTTGTTTTTAAATTTAGACTCAAGTGTCTTGTTTGTTTTTAAATTTAGACTTGGGATTATTAATCTAGAGATTATAAAATGACTTAGTGTCTTTAGATTATAATTATAATCCCAGGATTATATTCCTAGGATTAATGGTCTTAGGATTATAATCTCATGGAATCCTTGCAAACAAACGTAGCCCTAAAGTCCTGAGTAGATTAAGATCTGACTCATATATATATATATATATATATATATATATATATATATATATATATATATATATATATATGGCTATATGTATATACACAGCTGTGTATTACACAGTAAGGCTTTGGCGACAGATTTTTTGGGCTATAGCAACGGTAAACTGTCGCCATAGCCCAGAATAGCTATGACGACAGGTGAAATCGTCGCTATAGCCCAAAAAACCGTCGTAATAGCCTACTGTGTAATACACAGCTGTGTACATACATTTTTCCCATATATATATACGGAAAGTTTCAAGAGCATAATTCTTAAATAGCATAATGTCTTAAATAGCATAATTTTATCAAAACGACGTAGTTTTGGAGGGACGCTGTGGCATTTTTGTAAATATGCGGTGGCATGGTATTTACAAAAATGCCACCGCGTATTTACAAAACTACGTCGTTTTGATAAAATTATTCTATTTAAGGCATTATGTTATTTAAGAATTATGCTCTTGAAGCTTCCCGTATGTATGTATATATATATATATATATATATATATATATATATATATATATATATAGGCTAACATACTTCAAATAATTTGACGCGTCAATTAGATTAGAGTTAGGGATTGCATTTGAGATTATTGTTCCATTTTATTTTCTTTTTTGTGCTGGACATTATTGTTCTTATTTTTGAGACATAGTTATCGTAGGTTGCAGAGTGGGGGAGGATGAGCATGTGTGATATCTCCAACGAATGGTTTGTTCTCCTGTCTGAGGCATGCATACCTCTTCACAACTTCATAGTTTTAGCACTACATATCAAGATCTCTGTTCAGCTTTATGGATGCATATGATGACCCTAGACCCTATTGAAGAGGGCGCTATAATGACAACATGGTTCACGTGGTTAACATCACTCAACGGCGCAAAGGGTCTCAGTGGTTTGAAATTAATTGAAAACTGACATTTAACATTGTTGAAGATGATACTTATTACCCAAAGTTTGAGTAGTTCTGCAGACCAGCACTACTTTCCAACCATGTTGAGCATCCATTTGCCCCGCCTCTTGGCAAACAGGAGCATTACCTATGTGGACAGTGGACTGGTCTAGAGATGGTGCGCATCCTGCTACAAGCTCAAACATGGAGATGTAATAACCAGCAACTTCAGCTCTAATAACCATTCGTTGAAAATAATTGTTTGTTGGTGCATATTATATTACTTTTTGTTTATTTCTATATATGATTTGTATTGGCTTTAAGGCTCTCTTTTTTTCATAAAGGTGTTTATTTGAATTTTAAATGCATAAAAATATATTAAAAAATAATTTTCTAGTGAAGATGTTAAAAGTTCTATTTAAATTTTTTTTTTATACAAGTTTGTAGACTGGTATATAAAAAAACAAAAAAAGATCATTTCACATTTTATTAAACATTTAAAGTAGAATGGTGATTTTATTCCTAACGGAATAAATGAACAAACCAAACATAAAAATTGAATGACCATTACATTCCCATTCCCATTCTTTTCCTTTAAGTCATTCCATTCCATACATGCCAAGGAATGAGAACCAAACATGGTCCTAGTACTTCAGCACACAAGCATATATACAAAACCAAGAAGCGTATATAGAATAGAAACATAAAAAGAGGAAAAAATGGTTACTTATTTTCACGGAATATACATTTCCCAAGAATTTTCTGCACCATTAAGCTTCACGAAGATGATAATGGCTCATCAATTTGTATATTTTCAGGAAGCATGATTCCTTCAGAGAAGATGAACATATTGGATGCACCAAAGATGTTGGCTACTTGAAGCACTGCCATTTGATATACAGCAGTCATTGGCAAGACTGCGTCGGGGAGGCAAGGGATACATTCAGGAAGATATTCTTTCTTATTAAAAGTAGGAGCATATAATGTTAAAACTGTCTGACAAAATATAAACCTGCAAAAGTGAAAAATTAATTTACAAATGTATCATCTTCGGATTCATATAAAGTTAGTTACATGAGAAACATATAGCAAACTAATTCAAGAAAGTTAGCAAATTAACGTATGGAAGTTGCACTGCCATTTGGGAGTGCATGTTTCTAGTTACTTATTAACTTCTCTCAATGCCACAAAATTTATGAGCTTTTCTTTTTTCAAATGTAATTTCTATGTAAATGCATTCAACAGGAAAAAGATAAAACAATCCTTCTCTATACAAAAGCGTCCTAATTATTTGCTTAGAAGATCTCGAAAATATACCAAACTATCAAATATCGTTTGATATGATCTAGTTGAAATTCTAATAGCTAAGTTATCCACAAAAAAGAAAGAGAGAGAGAGTTGGAGAGGGAGGAAATGTTGAATCACCATTTACACACTTTATTCCACTTTATTATTCAGTGACATCTGTAGTTGTCGGTGATTATCAAAACCTTGTGAAAGAGAAGAAAAAAGAAGTTGAAAGGTACCTTAGAAGCAAACACCTTAGGAATGGATCAGTTAATACTTGAGCCCAAACAGGATTGAGACCATCTGAAGTTATCAACATTGATCCCCAGTGATCCAATGACGAGGAAACCAGGTTTTCAGCCTTGTTACACATATCCTGAAAATGACTTCCCTATTTTAGTCTACTAAACTAAAGCAACTAAATACAAAAGAGCAGGGAGCAGTTTGATTTTTATTCACCATTTCAATATCAGATCCAGAAAATCCAATCAAGAGGAGGAAAGCCTGCAAAGGAGCTGTCAGGAAACTGGTAAATATACTTCCACTTGACTGACGAGTAGAATCTACAGCTCCAGGTATAGGAGGCGAAGAGGTTGGAGATAGAAGCATCGCAATAGGCTCTCCTTTTTCTGCTCCATTTATAGCCTATAGCATGTTTGAAACCAGGGTTAGCAAGATGGTGAAATTTAGCAATTTATTCAATGCACTAGACGTAACTTTTAAAGGTAATCAACTTATCGATTTTACCGATTAGGTTACCTAATAATCAACTTTTTAGGATAAAACAACTGCATATCCCTAATTTTCAATCATGTCAAGAGTTATATACTCTTTACCCAAAGTATAATTAAGCAATTCACCTAGTATATTTATACTCCTTTACATTAAGAAACTAAAGACTGGGTATATAAAATAAGTACAACCTCACCAAAGAGAATATTCTTGTTATGTTTGAAAATTCTAAATAAGAAGATTTTCATGGTTAAATATGAACATGTTTGTGAGTAAAGAATTAGTATTAAGATACTTGCCTTGAAGGATTTACTGCTATCGCTGTCAATAACAAGAAAAAGTGGCCTTCTTGTAAATGGAATGAAGTCACAAGGGTAAATGCAATTTAAACCTGAAAACAAAATTTTTGCAAGACATTAGATATTTTTCATACTGTCACCTTCAATTGCAATGTAACTGACTAGATCAGGTTTGAACATAAACGGTGCTTTAGTAATGCCTCCATATACATAAACTGGAAGGGAAGTGAACCCGAAACCATAGTGCATATAACCCACAAACAAAACCACAACTAAGGAAATCCAAACTAAAAAAATGCAGTGTTCTAAAAGGCGGACGCCTAGGTGCAAGGTCCCCCTGGTGCCTCGCCTACGCCAAAAAATTCCTCCAAGAAATTAGACGGGGCCTAGGCAGACTATGCGGGTCCTAGGCGGAAAAGGCGGGGCTTAGGCGAAAAGTTTTTTTTTAAAAATTTAATAACTATCCAAACCAGATCTTGATATATTTATTTTTCTAATGATTTACCATATTCATAATGTAGGTTATAGCATATCAAATCACAACGAGAAGTAAACAAGATCAAGTCAAAATAAATAATTTTATTATAATTGTAATTTTTGAACTTGTACCAACTTCAAATTATATAAATGATGATACAATTGTAATATTTAGTTTAATTCAATATAATTCTTATATTTATATTTAGTTTCTTAAGCTTTAATAATGAATTGAATTCTTGAAATTTTAAATTTTATTATTTAATAGCAATCTTATTTATGAATAAAACTAATACGTTAAAGATATGTGTTTGAACTTTAAACAAAAGCCTTTATTATCTTTATTATAGATTGTTTTGCTTTATATTATTGTTTTGTTTGGATAAATGTAAGATAAAATATTAAAATTGACTTATAATCAAAAATCCCGCCTAAGGCCCGGCCGCCGCCTAGCGCCTTTTAGAACATTGAAAAAATGAAAAACAATCAACTCCTTACTTGTAAGTTATCAAATTTGTATACAACTAGTAGTAGGTGAAAATCTGAAATCACTAAAAGCAGCCCATGTAGAAAGAATGTATACAAAGAAGGAAAAGGAGCACCAAAAAAGAACTCGTCGTACAAAGAAATGCCTAAAAAATGAGCACTAGAAAGTTAGCAATGGGGAAACAAATAAATATGGCCATAAAGGGCAGAGATCATTTGGCAGTTTCACTTGGGTTCTGTGAAGATTATAAATAGCCCTCAATGCTTCAGCTCGAGATGAGACTCCATGATGTAAGATTTTTAAAAGGTTTGGAACTCTCTCTCTCACTCACTCACTCTCCTTTTCCCGGTTTGCTTTCGCTCATATCTAGTAACAATATCAATTTCCTCTCTAGATGGATCAACTTTCATATCACTTCTATAAAATATTTGATGCTTTTGAACCCGACTTATTTCTGATGCTTTTGAACCAAACTTATCTCTTCTAAACAGGAAGCACCATCATAATTTTCCATCAACGAGATAAACAACTTAATCAAACTGATTCATCCCAAAAAAAGGCTGTGGCCCTATGTTAGCTTCAACAATGAACTGCGCATGAGCATGTTACAAATAGTTTAACCAATAGACTCAAAAAGTAGAGAGATGTTACTCAAGCTGTGAAGGAACACCTTTGAAGGAAAATGTGAGTGTTATTAACCATCAAACAGGAAACTAATCACTGGAAGGGGTTAATATTAGGGGGAGACTAAGCCTTCCAAAAGGGTGATGGGATGGAGGAGCTTTTTTTGTCTCGGAATTAGCTTTCTGTATGACAACAATAGAAATTTACTCAAGATCTTATGAAACTGATTGAAACAAGTTTACACTTTCATCTTCTGCTGTAGTATTATAAAGTATGAAAGATCATCAGGATATTTAACAACAAAATAAATGGACCTCCTCCTCAGCTTCTGCAATAAATTCCTGATATGATTGTGTATTCAGAAAAAGAGAGCACTTAACGTTAATGATTATGTAGTTCAGGAGGCAAATGCAACTATACAGTTTTTGCCAAGGCATACTTCACTAGCCAAGTAGCTCAAAAGTACTAAAATATCACCTCTTAGCAAATTATCTGATTCGGAGATCATCTATGTCTATATGCCTAAGTATGATGAGTAGAACTAAATGATAAGAAAGATCCCTTCAAGACAATTTTAACAAAGTGAAAAGAGAAGTATCTAGGTCACTGGAAATATTGTAAATTATTTGGAATTCCCATTAGAGAGGCTCACATTCATTGATCACTTGTGTAATAACACCTGACATGTTCTTTTAAGGAAATACGAAATATATAATGAAGAACCAGAGTGGGAAATTAATATGATCAATGACATGTAAGCAAAAGGAAAAGTAATTAATAGATCCAACACTATCTATAGTAGATTTGTCAATGAGTTGTAAAAATACCTCCATTCCCACGAGCACCAATATGCAAGCCAGTATGGTCTCTTAACCAATCTTTTTTACTTTGCTCAGATGAAGGGTTAGAGCAGCCAGTTAGAGAATTAGAAGTGTCTTCAGAGTGCATGGAACGAGACTCAAAGTTCTTTAGGTTGTTTTGAGCATTGCTAGTAGAAGTTGCAGAACGGGATGGAGATGACAGTCTATGTCCACTACTTCCTGAAGCAAGTAAAAAGTAACCTGCATTACTTCAGAATTAAGGCAAAGTAAATTAGAAGTGGCAGGCTGAGTCGAAAGAAGCTGTGGAACCTGAAGCAGAAAGATATATTAAAAGAACTCCATCAGGAGGGAGCTCCTCACATACAGTTGCCAGGACCTGTCAATGGAAGCAAAGAAAAGTTGTCAATAACAGTATTCTTATGGATTTCTTCCAACACGCTGTTTCAAGAATTGAGATATCTCATGGTACTTTTCCTATAAGTCTGATTGCACTACTTATGCACGAGTTCCAAGGAAGATTGGGGGCGGGCCGAGGTCATGATACTGGGGTCTGATGGCATACATAATCAAGTTTCGATTTGCAATTACAGTTATATTCTAATGCAATCAGCATTCAAATCGAGTGGGTTCTCAACTGATTTGAAACCCAGCCCCAAAAATTAGCTTTACAGTCATTACAGTTATAAATAAACCCTACAGAATTGGCTGTTTGATTGATAATTCAATTTTTATCATAAGCACAAACGCCCAAATGCCAAGATTGGAATTGAGGGGCCCAAATTTAAAGTGTGAATTGCAACTCCACCCCTAATTCTACATGCCAATAAGGTCCTCAAGGTAAACCGTGCATACATATATTTTTCTAGTACTAGCTCAAGGACAGATACTCACTGCTATGAAATGTGTAACAGATGGACGATATAGGATGGCTTTGCGTGGATTAGGTGGCAAAGTAGGATCAGCTATATCTTGCGAGTAGTTTATACGACTGGGCCCTGGGGCTCCATTTTGACCGATGCCAGCACCAGTTCCACTAGCAGGAGCTCCACTTGACTGGTAAAATGAGCCACTGGGTTCCCACTCCAGACATTGAAGCATTCTGAAAGTATCAAGCGTGAGCTCTGAAAACTTGATCTGACCATGAAATCAACAAAGAAAAATGTTAAAATATCAGCATTAGTGCAGTAAGTTTAGCATATCAGAATCAAGTCATCCATACATTCTAGATATAAAATGTATATATTAAATTTCATTTGCTGCCACCAAATCTAACAAACAACTAAACAGACAAAACAAAAGGTAATAAGCCTCAATTAGCAACAGAAACAAGATATGAACCTCGTTAGGATGGTAGCTGCATAGGAGTGCATCTCTTAATTTGAGCTTTCGCTTGGCATCAGCAACATGTGGTAGACAATCCGGATGAAGATCCAGTACGAGACTATATCTCAAAGGCCTGATATTCATAAAAGCTGTGTCAGCTTTTAGAAATTTAACTATTTCTTGGACGACCAGCTTCCATTCTTTAAAGTCAGTTTCCTGGAAACAAGATCATCTTAAGGTTATTCCATCTATCAACAAAGGAAACTCTTATCAAATATTTTCTCTCCTCAATTATATTTTTCAATACATAAAGATGGGTAAATCTGAATCTCATTGAAATATAGAAATGGGTCCATTATTAAAGTAACTGTGTAACGTCATCAGACGATTAGAGGAGGATTGTGTTTATTCAAATCTACAGTGACGTGAATGTGATTGTTTCAAAGCTAAGGATAAATTGTTTTTTAATATATTATGACGATTTCAAGATCAATAATATGACCTACTAAAAAATAAGCTCCGCGATATATATTAATATATGTGCACAATATATATCTGAAATGTAGGAAGTCTGCTTGCCCTGAGCATCCAAATGCACTCTTACAATGTGCATCTAAGATTTTCATGTTACAAGTATTCTTTCATGTTTCAGTAAAGTTTCGTATGACTGATTAGTATGAATACTTAATCAAGAGTTAGGTTACTATGAAAAGTAAAAAGTCTAATTACATGTCTCACAAGATATAAAAGTAACATCACTTTGTAAACCTAACTGGTCCTCATCAAACTTATGGAAAAGACTCCTAGTAGTATGGTTAGCCTTAAAGCACCACACTGAACAAGATTGAGTAATTTAATTTTCACAGGACATGGCACACCAAATGATGCCATATCCAGATATTACAACCACTAATGATTAAAGGTCCTTTATCCCCTTAGTTCAGTCCACAGTGAAGACCATCAAGCCAATTGATTATAATGGGACACAGCTACGTCAAAATACAGAAGGTAGTCAACACAATATATTTTTAGAAAAAGATTAACAATAAATGACCTGAAAAGTCCTTTTGCACTCATCAAGCAACATTTTGAGTTGATTAACCAACTGAAAGACCATTTCTCGTTGGCTCAACACCAAACACACCGTCAAAAATCTAGCAAGAAATCTCAATTGCTTGATTGCAAGATTGAGATCCTGAGAAAATCCGTCCTTGAAATACTCCCTAGTCAACACCGCTTCATAGAATATATATGACTCCGACAAATAACTACGGTCACTCGTCCTCATATACTGCCCAAAGTATAGCTGCCCAATTCGTGATGCAATATCCCCAATCTCCCATCTCTTAAGCCCTGCTTCCACCAGCTTCTGCCGATTTTCTTGTTGAAACTTCCACAATTGTGTATACACCTTGAATACCTTACAAAAGTATGTATCATACCTAAAACATCACCACAAACATGTATTTCAGGATTATCATTTACAAACAGACTGACACAATTTGTCAAAAAAAAACAAGGAAAGAAACCAAGTAAAACCAAATATTCTCTTTATGGAGTTAGATTGTCAAGAATATTTGTAAAAAGGAAGAAAGTTGGATCGAACTTTCAATCGGTTCACTTTTTATATAAAAAAGGATACACAAATCCAAAGTTCCAATCTATAGAAACAGACCAAATATCAAGGTGAAATTGGACTAGTCATACAAACTTGCCCAGAAAAAAAATTCACTAAATTCCCGATTCAAAATTTCATATAGTTTAGCTATTAGCAGATGGATTCAAGCAATTGCCTAAAGATAAGGAAAATGTACTAGATTATTCAATTACTCATCATCAGTTCTCTTCTGATATCTACAGATACATCAAAAACTTAATTTGAATGTAATAAAACGGCCATTACAACTTAATTAAGGTGCATTTATCAATTTAAGAATGAAACAACAGCTTATATAATTCAAAAATACATCTCATTACTTTTATTCTCTTACACTTTTTAAGCAACCAAAAACGGTCCCAAAAAAATGTTTATGCTAATCCTATTACACTTACAAACCAACTTCCCTATCAAAATTGCATATTTATTGGGAAAAAAATTATAACTTAATTAATACAAGTCAAACTGATATATGCATACATAAATACACAGAAAAAATAAATAGGGTAGGACCTGTTGCGTTCGTAATAGGGCAAATCCCTAATTTTGGAGAACTTCTTGTCGGCTTTAGCGACGAGAGACCAATACACTTCGCTCACTGGAATGTTGTTCTGTGATTGTGATGCCGACATTTTTCCGAATCTTCCTGCTCACAATCGAACTGCACTTTATTTGATTATCATCATATTAATAATCAAAACTATAACCTAATTTGATCGAATTTTTGTAACAAGTGATCTTTGTTCGGAGAGAGGTGGTCTCAGTCGGTCAGTGGCGTGGTAAAGCTTTAAGATTTTTAAACACTTTTAAAAAATTTAAAAGTTTGATTGTATTCAATTAAGTTTATAAAAGTTTATTGGTATTTAATTACGATCTTTTAAATGTCTTTAAACATTAAGGGGTATTAAATTAAGATTTTTATAAAATCTATTAAAGTATTTTTGCCATTCAAAAAGTCATAAATTTTTTCAGATTTCTATCAAATGGTAGAGTTTTACGGACTTTAGAAGAAAATTATAACTATCAACTCATATCCAAAGTCTGACCTCATCTTATTAATTGAACTTTGTCTTTTATTGGGTCAAACTGGTTATTTATTTTATATGGACAAATAAGTATTAATATGTGTTAGATAAATTAATTTGGTAAAATTTGGGCTTTAAAACTAATTGGATTTTATATGTGGATAAAATTAAATCATATTATAATAAGAGAATTAACAAGATATATTAATAAGTAAACAAATAACTAAAGACCTAATTTGTCTCGCGGTACATAATCGAGAAAAGAGGGAATATTTACAAAGTAAGCAAGTTGTCATAAAATATTCGTTTGGTTGGAAAATATTCGTTTTATCAGGGAATATTCGTACGACGACACAATCATTGGTGGACCCCACAACGAAATTATCGTCAGATATAGAAAGTGACAGAAAAAAACATTTTTATAAAAATAACGGTAAAACTTTTACCGTTAAACTATTGAAATACCCATGGATAAAAGTACAGTAATGCGCGTGATTGCACAGTAGCACACGGTAATACACAGTATCTCTGATTATTGATGCTTATGTAAGAAGTCACTCAGTTTTATTCAATTATTGCAACAATAGTTGCTGCATAATATCTCATATTATTCATTCAATTATTGTCACAGTATCATCTGCACAATATTTTATATTTTTAAATCAATAATTGAGACAACAAAGTTATTCATATTATTATTTCCATTATTGACAATGTCTAGAAAATTTTGTCGAGAAAAGTGGGTAGGTAATCTAATTTCGCGCCAATAAGGAGAAGTCCTTATCGAAAAGCCCCCTCTTTCCTGTGAATGATCTGATTGTTAATATTGCGAGTTATAATATTAATGATGAATAAATATTAAAAAGATTAAAAATGTGTTTAGTCAAGTGATTTGTTATAAATAAGAGGGTTTTTTATGAAGTATTTGTTGTAAGTTTGGCTTATTACATGGACCCCCCCCACTTACTCATTTTTCAAAATCGTCGGTAGAAAGTTATCTTAGTTTTTGTTTTATATTGCATAGTATTACATAGTGATGCATAGTGCTGTATAGTGCAATCAAAATTTTCGTTGAAAATCCGTGAACTTCGCCCGTGAATGTTTATTGTGCGGTCCGTGATTATTTTATAAAATAGTATCCTGCCATTCTCCTATAAATAGGATGCTTAGTTTAAAAATAAAAATTACACCAGAATCAGAGAATTCTTCTATAATATTGAGCGTATTTCTTTTGAGTTTAAAGGAAACTTTGAGTGTGGCAAATAGTGCAAGTTTTCTTCAAGAATATTCCTGTTATACCAGTCAGAAGTACTCTCCTTTTAAGGTAAGTGGTATTATTTATTTCATATTCGTAAGAGATTATTTTTTCGTATTTGTATGAAATATTATTTTCGTTCAATATTCGTAAGGAATATTATTTTCGTTCAATATTCGTAAGGGATATTATTTTCTTTCAATATTAGTAAGAAA
The DNA here is from genome assembly GCA_020205505.1 of Panax japonicus. Taxonomy (NCBI): domain Eukaryota; kingdom Viridiplantae; phylum Streptophyta; class Magnoliopsida; order Apiales; family Araliaceae; genus Panax; species Panax japonicus. The sequence goes on from CM035100.1 coordinate 7,706,019, forward strand.
TATTATTTTCTTTCATACTCTATAGTATGTAAGTAATATTATTTCGTTTCATATTCCTAAATCTACACTTATTTTGATAAATATTATTTCTATACTCCTTGAAATTAGTAGAATATCCTTGAATTTTGCGCTTCATCTATTATTGTTTCACGAAAATATTTTTCTTAAATTTTAATCTTTTCATGTCGGAGTACTATTCATGGGCACTATTCATACATACGGTACTATTCATACGGTACTATTCACGGGATACTATTCACGATAAAAATTGGTTTCTTTTATGTCCAAATTATTTTTGATACATGAATATCATTCTTGAATTTTACTCCATAATTAATTATCATGTTGACAATTTCGACATTCTTAAACTTTGAATAAATTGAATTATAAATCTTTAATATTTATCCTTGATCTCACTTGATTGAATTCTTATATCATTGTCACCATCCTCATGCTTATATTGTGGTGAAAGTCATCTTTGACCCGTAGTGCATAGATGTACTGTTAATTGGTATGATTATGACAAGAAATTATGTTTCGGTATAATAATGACATGTAATGTTACAGGCAAATGATGTGATAAAAGTCCTCATTGGCCCGTAGTGCATTGATGAACAATTATTTGACATGATCATGACCATTGATGATACTAACGAATATCCTTGGCCCGTGGTGCTGCGCGCAATTATCAAAACTACAGAGCTCTCTAGTACATTATCTCCCACTAGTGCAGCTTTTTACCATATACGTGATTGGGTCCTTGAAACACCAGTTGGAACTTGGGTTTCTATGGAAGTATACACTAGTAGTTCATATAATGTGTTTGCTGGCCTTATTTATTATTTCCAAGCGATATGTGCCAACAGAGAATGGGAAATTGTTCACAGACTTTCCATTGATGATTTCTCATTGAAGAAGTTGGACTTGACGGCTGAGCGTTTCTCAAGCGCAAATGACTTTGGCAACAGAAATACTGTAGATTCAGTTGTATCACACGACTACTACATTAAAGATGGATATGGCTTCAGGGTGATTGAGTGCATACCAAGTCGGACTATCATTTATTCACTATATTTGGTTCCACATATGCATTTTTGGTATGAGTTTAAATTGATTACTGATACTTGCTGCAAAAAGTTGGGTATGGGAAAATTTGGTGAACAAGTAACAACAATAACCATGTTTGACCCTCAACTTAAGATTGCTATTTTACTGCTTGGGTTGCAATTTTGGGGGAAAGGTTCTCCTAATTTTTCTGTTTGTGGGAAACATGTGTTTGTTACTATGAGTTTTGGATGTAATTTCTATATTATAAATTTGTTCATTAATTTTTATGGTGGTATTGCGTCTGATGAGAAGGCAAAGGCTCAAGTGCACATCGACTATGAAATTGATTTCAAGATAATCTATCTGAATCATAGGGTAGTAGCATACTAGCATATATAGAAGATGATCAAGGAGATGAGCTCTTACTATTTATAACATTGACAACGATGTTAGCACACCAATTTGAAAGCTTTTTGTTGGTGTAACATACAGTATTGAATGGGCAAAATATGTTTTGATGCATATCATAATAGATAAGACCCTCCAACAAGACAAATTGTGATTACTTCTGTAAGACCCCAACTTTTATAAATAAAGATGAATTTTCTATAAATATCATTTTTGAATATTATGGAGTAAATTTGATATAATGTTATAGTTGTGGGTAATATTTATAAATTTTACAAAGTACGCAAGTTGTTATATAATATTCGATTGGTCGGGAAATATTCGTTTTAACAGGGAATATTCATACAACGGCACAATCATTGGTGGACCCCACAACAGAATTATTGTCGAATTGAGAAAGCGACAAAAATACTTTATAAAAATAACGACGGAAGTTTTACCGTTAACTATTGAAATACCCGGTGTTAAAAGTACATTAATACGCGTGATTGCATAGTAGCACACGGTATTGATTATTGATGCTTACGTGAGAAGTCATTCAGTACTGTTCAATTCTTTATCATTCTGTTGGAATAACCTGTATACGCGGGCTACCCTATACTTGGTGAAATTCTTCTGTTATTCCATTCTTTATCATTATGTTGGAATAACATGTCTATGCGAAGTACCGCATGCATAATGATTTCTGTTATTTTTCCGTTTTTTATTATTCTGTTGGAACATCCTGTCTGTGCTTTACGCATGACCTGGTTTCATTATTTATCATTCTGTTGGAACATCATATCTGTGCGTTTACGCATGACCTGGTTCCGTTATTTATTATTCTGTTGGAATAACCTGTCTGTGCGGTCTATCGCATATCTGGTGATTTCTTTTGTTATTCCATTCTTTATTATACTCAGTTGGTTAATGTTTTGACTTCTATACTCCATGAAATTAGTGGAATATCCTTGATATTTGCGCTTCATCCATTATCTTTTCATGGAAATATTTTTTTGAGCATTCTTGAATTTTACTCCACAAAGCAGTATCATGTTAACAATTTGGACGTTACTGGTTCCTGTATAATTTAATTCTTGAACTTGTTTTATTGAATTCTTATATCATTGTCATCATCCTCATGTTTATATTATGTTGAAAGTCATCTGTGGCTTGTAGTGCATAGATGGACTTGGTATGATTATGACCAGGGATTATTTGGTGTAATCATGACCGTAATATTATAAATGATGTGGAAAAAGTCATTATTCGCCCGTAGTGCATTGATGGATAGTTGTTGGCATGATCATGACAATTAATGAATACACAAATATTCTTGGCCCGTAGTGCATAGATAATTTATGGTCGTGATACTAAAGAATATCCTTGGCCGTAGTGTAGGGGTGATTCAATGATGTGGATTATTTATTAAGCTGAGTCTCAGCGATAAAAGTGATGAAAAACCTTTTAAATCATAAAAGATAGTAGATTTTATTTTCTACTTGACTCTTTTAATGGATTGGTTGTTTCGCTGCAGTTAAACTTGATGTTTGTTATATTGTATCAGTTTAACACTATTGAAGACTAAAGATAATTTATTCTGCTTTATCTTAGTCATAATATTTTTTACTGGGCTAGTTGAGCTCACCATTTCTTTCACTGTTCTCTTCAGGAAATGAGAACGTAGCAGGGACTTGTCGGGGAACGGAGTGACGGTCCAGAGGATAGCATTAGTAGTCCTCAATATCTTGTGAAATAGTGTGTTAATAAATTTAGAGGACTTATTTTGAGTTTTAATGCTGTCTAGAAGACGATGTTTGTATTAAAACTCACAGCTCATGTTGTATATTTAAGATTGTATTTGAATTTTGTACCATGTATTTGACGATTCAAGATGGGTGATGTATACCTATTTTGGGGGCGTCACAACTTCAATTGGGGACAGACAAATCCAGTGAATCTTGTTTTTTACACGAAGAAGATGATATTTTAAATCTACATCTAGCGGTCTTTGAGAGCAAGGATTACATTTTGGTTGCAACACTCAGTAAGGGTTATGTGGCTATTGTAAAAGTTTTATTGAATGCTTAGATCTGATACCACATAATAAGGCTGCTACATTTGGAGACGTGTGGGAACACAACAGTGTAGCTTATCTTAAGGGGTGTGATGTGTAATACCCGGAAAAAAATATATTAGATTTATATTCTTAAAACATATTGTTTGGACTGTCTTTTATTTGAGTCAAACTTGTTATTTAATTAATTTGGACTAATAAGTATTAATAAGTGGTGAATAATTAACTTAGTAAAAATTGGACTTTTCTTATATTTGGGTCAAACTGTAGTTAATTTATTTGGAACATAATAAAAAAATTATTAAACTAATTTGGGCCTTTAAACTAATTAGGTCTAAATTATATTTATGTAATTTTTAAATCCTATTAATATATATATATATATGTGTGTGTGTGTGTGAGAAAGATTAGGATTATATATATATATATATATATATATATATATAAAATCTTTCTCACATACATATCTTGCGAACTAATTGAGAAAACGAGAGAAAGAGAGGAAATGAGGCGCCAAGAGAGAAGAAGAAAAAGAGAAACACGAGACTCGCGGCTACAAAGAATAATGGAGAAATCAGAAGATTATTTGCAGTGGAAAGAAGTGAATTCTTTTAAGGTATTTATAATCTTATCATTATATTATAATTGGCTAGTAATTGATTTGGTGACATGGGACAATTCGTTTGTCCGAATCTATAAGGTTATGCATCATGCTAAGTAAATTGAATTGTAGTATCTTGATATGTATTTATATACATATATGCTATATGCACGAATTGATTAGATTATATATTTATTGAATGAATGTAAAAGGTATGCTCTGGAGTGTTAATAAAATAAGATGACATCTTATTTGGAGATGTTAGTCAAATTGATAATTATTATGCGAATTTAGTATATTTTAGCAACTCTTTATTCAGAATAATTATGTCCTAAACTCTTGTATTCTACAAATAAAACTTTTAATTTGGTACAGAAGAGAGTTATCAATATATGCATATAATTGTAGAATTTAAAATTTTATGGATTATGATTATAATAATAATATGGGTTTGTAAAAAGAGTTAATAAAATATATTAATTAATAATAATAAGTAAAACCTAATCTTCCTCTCACACACATCTAATACAAACTGGTTGAGAAAAAAAATGAGAATACGGCTGAAGGCGGATGAATTATTATTTAAGTAAGTTGTTCAATTCAATTAAATTATTTATACTGATGTGATCATATAACAAGTAAAAAGTATTGAATTCAATAACAATAAAAGAGTCATCACTTTAAAAAGGTAAAACTTTATTCTGTTTTTAGCTTCTAGATACTGTGGGTATCATATAAACAAAAGAATTAATTCAAGTAACGAACCTGAAGGTGGAATTCTAAACGCATATGTTATAATCTAAATATTATATGCCAATATATATAGATGAATGTGTGAAATCATTTTGTCAGACATGTATTAAGCAGTCAGGCGGTGGGTGTATTCATTATGGATGTGGAAATTATAAAGTATGTATAATATGAGTCTTGAAAAAGAAGAAGAAATTTGTAATTGATAATTTAGCGCATAAATTATTAATTTATTTTATTAATTTGTGTATTTAGTTCGAACGAATAGGATTTAAAGAGTTACTTTAGGAATATAATTTCTGGGTATTACTTTGCTTAATTCAGGTACGGATTTCATACTCTTTCAGCGATAGTTGTGTTAAATTTGATTTCTTCTTTTTGTTCCTCGTTTCGAATTATGTTATTATTTCACGTAACTGCTTATTGTGAAATTCATATATTTATTTCATTTTGGAGTTGACACATTGGACTCGTACTTGTATTATTTGAATTAGGTTATATTATCATGTTTAGTATTTATTTTTGATAATTATAGAGCGGTACATGTTGCTACCTTCTTTTTGAGACATTGTGACTATAATTTGATTTGGTTCAACATGTAAATATAGAACCCTTTTGTTAGTATTATGTCGCATGTGTTGCGACATGATATTTTTGTTAGAATATATCGTAGGGTATACTTGAACTAACCACCTGTGGGGGTACCAGATGCATGTCGTCTTGGCACGAGAGGCATGACACTTTCCGTGGCGGTGTGATTAGTCCACAACATCTCCGTTTGGGCTCCAGAGAAAGTAGGCCATTTGGTGTTTTGTTGTGGGAGGCGTATGAGTTAACCCTAGTTTTCTGTTCTGCGGATTTGTGATGTTGTGCCAAACACACCTATCCGATTTGCATACATGTGGATTAGCAGTCCAATGTGTGATTAGTCTGTGTGGCATTATTTTGACTTACATGTGTGGCATTATTTTGACTTGCATGTGTGACAATGTATATTTCTGAGTTCACTCGGTACGAAATAACCCTAACCATTTATTTCAGCCTATTATTTTATTGTATTAGTTTTGTTGGCTTCTGTTCAGTTCAATTCATTGGGTTAGTTACTTCAGTTCGTTATTTCTTTACTATTCTGTTTGTTTCGTTAATTCTGTTGGTTTAAATATATTCTATTCAAATCTTCAGAGATTTTGTTTTTTTGTCAAAGGCAATATTGTCTCTGTTGATTTCGTATTTTAGTTGTATATCTTTTGTATCTTTATATTCGTACTGGACAATTGGTCCATGCTGTGTTTTTCTTCCGGCAGGTTTGCAGGGGTGATTCAGGGCTAGTGTGATGAGAGTGTTGCCTTTGACCATCTAGGTTGATTCAAATTTTAAGTTTTGATTATTTTGATCCTGTTTGGAGAATTGTATTTAGTACTTTATTAATGGATCACCACTATTAATATTTTGAGGTTGTTAGTGCTCTATTTTTTTATTTTGAGTTTCGTTGTGCTTTGCACGTGACCTCCCTTTCCTTTTCAGGAAGGGGGTGTTACATATATGGTATCAAAACTTAGGTTCTTTCTTGTAGAAAATCTATTTTGGTTTGACCTGTGAGTTGTGGGTAAATCACTTGGTAGACGTAGGAGTTTGGTTTGATTTTGTTCGCTGTTTGTTTGGTCTTGATTTTGATCAAGTGTTATGTTCTTTTCGGGTTGTAGTTAATCTGAGAAAGGTGAGATAATTTGTTAAGATTATTATGGTTATGCGTTGGAGCAATAATATTAGTTAAAGATTGTGATTGGATCATTAAGGAGAATAAAGTTATACCTTGTACAGTTAATAAATGATCATATATGAGATGCGATTATGATGTTATTATTTGTATCAACGAGAATTTGGTTTTGGAGATTTTTTTATAGTGCTTTTGGGTAATAATCTATTATGATCTTAGAATTAAGGATTTGATTTGGGTGATGATTTAGTTTTGTTAAGTTGTGGATAATTTGAGGTATGTGTATTGATGAGATAATATGATAAATGGAAAATTATTAAGTATAAAGGATCTTTTTTAAATTTGAGTTGTAGATAGTTGAGGTAATTAGATTAATCATTTGAGGCTAATGATCAATTTTTGCGGCTATTTTCTAGTAAGATATTGGAGTTATGTGATATGAAATTTCTTTGTGATAGTGAGAGGAGATCTTGAATTTGTTGGGTTAAAGTTTGCACTAAGAGATGATTAAATTATTAAATGATTAAATAGTAAATGATGAAATTTAATTGATTTTGAGAGATTTTGAATAACTACAGTTGCTCATATAAATGGTAGAATATGTGAATTGGAGTTTTATATGGTAATCAAAAGATCTTAGTAGTATATATTCTTTTGTGTATATTTGAGGACTAATTCAAATCGAGGATGAGATATTTTGAAGTTCTTGAGAACTTAGGGAGAGACGTTATTAATATAGCTTGCATATATAGTTGTTTTGTTTATCTGGCGTCCTTGGAGTTTTGTATGAATTTATGTAAAATAAATAAACATAAATAAAAATACTTTGTTAAATCTTAGTCATGTGTGGAATATAAATATTTTACAAATTAAATATAATTTTAAATATTTTGGATATTCGAATCGTATTTAGATTTAGAGAAATTTTTTGCTTTCGAATTATGTCCTGAAGAGTACGTTTACAAGAATGAAACTTAAAGAAATTGACGGGGTCGCACCAGCTATAGAACATTGGTTTAATTCGATGCAAAATGAAGAATCTTAATGGGGATTGACACGATAGCTGACAAATCTTTTACAAGTATATGGATAATTGTGTGGACCGATGGACTTTCAGGCTTGATCGTTACAAATGGCGGCGCTACATCTTAATTAAAGTTTATGAATAATTATGTAATTTAAAAAAAAACTAAAATAAAACTTTATGTAACTTATTTGAATTCCGAGGACGGAATTATTTTTAGGGAGGGAAAAATGTAATAATCCAAATTTTTGTTAATAATTAAATATTAATTTTATTTTTCCTAAAAATATCTGGAGCGCGAAACTACTTGGGAGGCGTAAGAGACTATTCATCAAGAGTAACCTCACCTCAGCTCTTTAATGTCAAGTAAATCTTTGTTACTCTTTTGATCCCGGGGACGGAATCCTTTTTAAGGGGGAGGTAATGTAATACACGGAAAAAAATATATTAGATTTATATTCTTAAAACATATTGTTTGAACTTTGTCTTTTATTTGAGTCAAACTTGTTATTTAATTAATTTGGGCTAATAAGTATTAATAAGTGATGAATAATTAACTTGGTAAAAAATGGACTTTTCTTACATTCGGGTCAAACTGTAGTTAATTTATTTGGACCATAATAAATAAATTATTAAACTAATTTGGGCCTTTAAACTAATTAGGTCTAAATTATATTTATGTAATTTTTAAATCCTATTAATATATATATATATATATATATATATATATATATATATATATATATATAACCCTAATCTTTCTCACATATATATCTTGCGAACTAATTGAGAGAACGAGAGAAATAGAGGAAATGAGGCGCTAAGAGAGAAGAAGAAAAAGAGAAACACGAGGCTCGCGACAACATAGAATAATGGAGAAATCAGAAGATTATTTGTAGGGGAAAGGAGTGAATTCTTTTAAGGTATTTATAATCTTATCATTATATTATAATTGGCTAGTAATTGATTTGGTGACGTGGGACAATTCGTTTGTCCGAATCTATAAGGTTATGCATCATGCTAAGTAAATTGAATTGTAGTATCTTGATATGTATTTATATACATATATGTTATATGCATGAATTGATTAGATTATATATTTATTGAATGAATGTGAAAGGTATGCTCTGGAGTGTTAATAAAATAAGATGACATCTTATTTGGAGATGTTAGTCAAATTGATAATTATTATGTGAATTTAGTATATTTTAGCAACTCTTTATTCAGAATAATTATGTCCTAAACTCTTGTATTCTACAAATAAAACTTTTGATTTGGTACGGAAAGGAGTTATCAATATATGCATATAATTGTAGAATTTAAAATTTTATGGATTATGACTATAATAATAATATGAGTTTGTAAAAAGAGTTAATAAAATATATTAATTAATAATAATAAATAAAACCTAATCTTCCTCTCACACACATCTGATACAAACTGGTTGAGAAAAAAATGAGAATACGGCTGAAGGCGGAGGAATTATTATTCAGGTAAGTTGTTCAATTCAATTAAATTATTTATACTGATGTGATCATATAAAAAGTAAAAAGTATTGAATTCAATAACAATAAAAGAGTTGTCACTTAAAAAGTTAAAACTTTATTCTACTTTTAGCTTCTAGATACCGTGGGTATCATATAAACAAATGAATTAATTCAAGTAAAGAACCTGAAGGTGGAATTCTAAATGCATATGTTATAATCTAAATATTATATGCCAATATATATAGATGAATGTGTGAAATCATTTTGTCAGACTTGTATTAAGTAGTCAGGCGGTGGGTGTATTCATTATGCATGTGGAAATTATAAAGTATGTATAATATGAGTCTTGAAAAAGAAGAAGAAATTTGTAATTGATAATTTAGCGCATAAATTATTAATTTATTTTTATTAATTTGTGTATTTAGTTCGAACGAAGAGGATTTAAAGAGTTTCTGTGACGCCCCCTAAATAGATATACATCACCTATTCTGAGTCGCCAAATACATGGTACAAAATACAAATACAACCTTAAATATACAACATGAGCTGTGAGTTTTAATACAAATATTGTCTTCTAGACAATATTCAAACACAAAATAAGTTCTCAATACATTTATTATCACACTATTTCATAGAATAGTGAGGACTACTAATGCTATCTTTTGGACCGTCACTCCGTTCCCCGACTAGTCCCTGCTACGTTCTCATTTCCCGAAGAGAACAATGAAAGCAAAAGGGTGAGCTCAACTAGCCCAGTAAAAAATATTATGACCAAGATAATGCAGAATAAATTATCATTAGCCTTCAACAGTGTTAAACTGATAAAATATAACAAACATCAAGTTTAACTACAGCGGAACAAGCAATCCATTAGAAGAGTCAAGTAGAGAATAAAATCTACTATCTTCTATAATTTAAAAGATTTTTCAATACTTTTATCGCTGAGACTCAACTTAATAAATAATCCACATCATCCATGCACTACGGCCAAGGATATTCATTAATATCACAACCACAAATTATCCATGCATTATGGGCCAAGGATATTCGTTTATTCATCAATGGTCATAATCATGCTAACAACTGTCCATCAATGCACTACGGGCCAATGAGGACTTTTTCCACATCATTTGTAACATTACGGTCATGATTATATCGAATAATCCCTGGTCATAATCATACCAAGTCCATCTATGCACTACAGGCCACAGATGACTTTCAACATAATATAAACATGAGGATGATGACAATTAGATAAGAATTCAATAAAACAAGTTCAAGAATTAATTTATCCAGGAACTAATAACGTCCAAATTGTCAACATGATACTTCTTTGTAGAGTAACACTCAAGAATGCTCAGAAGAATATTTTCATGAAAAGATACTGGATGAAGCGCAAATATCAAGGATATTCCACTAATTTCATGGAGTATAAAAGTCAAAACTTTAACCAACTGAGTATAATAAAGAATGGAATAACAAAAGAAATCACCAGGCATGCGATAGACCTCACAGATAGGTTATTCTAACAGAATAATAAATAACGGAACCAGGTCATGTGTAAACGCACAGACAGAATATTCCAACAGAATAATTAATAATGGAACCAGGTCATGTGTAAACGCACAGACAGGATATTCCAACATAATAATAAACAACGGAACCAGGTCATGCATAAATGCACAGACAGGATGTTCCAACAGAATAATAAAGAATGGAATAACAGAAGAATTTCACCATGTATGCAGTACTTTGCATAGACATGTTATTCCAACATAATAATAAAGAATGGAATAATAGAAGAATTTCACCAAGTATAGGGTAGCCCGCGTATACAGGTTATTCCAACAGAATAATAAAGAATGGAATAACAGAAGTTCTCTTCATGAATAAGAAAGAAATAATACCCCTTACGAGTACAATAAATAATATCCCTTACCGTAAAAGAATAGTATTCCGACTGGTAGGGCGAAGATATTCTTGAAGAAAATTTATACTGTTTTTACACGCTCAAAGCTTCTGAAAACTCTAAAGAAATACGCTCAAGATTATAGAAGAATTCTCTGAACTTCTGGTGTGGTTTTCAATTCTAACTAAGCATCCTATTTATAGGAAAATAGGAAGGATACTATGCTGCACTATACAATAAAATATAATATATTCTATATATATATATATATATTTTATTTAAAATCTAATAAAATAAATAACTTTATAAAAGTATTTTGTTTTATATAAAAAGATTTTACTATGCAAAATACTATGCAGGCACTATGCAACACTATGCATAATAAAATATAATATAATCTAATTATTGTCTAATAAAATAAATAACTTTATAAAAGTATTTTATTTTATATAAAAGGATTTACTATGCAAAATACTATGCATAATAGAATATTATATATTCTCTTTATAGTTTAATAAAACGAATAACTTTATAAAAGTATTCTGTTTTATATAAAAGCTTTTCTATTTTATTACATTAATAATACTAATAAAACAAACTTTATCACTATTATTATAATTCACAATATTAATCGACCAGGTCGTTCTCAGAAAAGAGGGGGCTTTTCAATAAGGATTTCTCCCTATTGGTGCGCAATTAGGTGACCAAACATCTCCTTGACAAAACGTCTAGACATCGTTACTGCAAATAATAATATTAATAACCTTGTCGTCTCAATTATTGATTTAATAATATATAAAATATTGACAATAATTGAATCAAATAACGTGAGATACTATGCAGCAATTACTATAGCAATAATTGAACAAAACGGAGTGAGTTCTCATGTAAGCATCAATAATCAATACAGCGTGCTACTATGCAACCACACGATTACTGTACTTTTAACACCGGGTGTTTCAACAGTTAACGGTAAAAACTTTTGCCGTTATTTTCATAAAGTATTTTTGTCGTTTTCTCAATCCGACAATAATTCTGTTGTGGGGTCCACCAATGATTGTGCCGTTGTACGAATATTCCCCGACCAATCGAATATTATATAACAACTTGGGTACTTTGTAAAATTTATAAATATTACCCACAACTATAACATTATATCAAATTTACTCCATAATATTCAAAAATGATATTTATAGAAAATTCATCTTTATTTATAAAAGTTGGGGTCTTACAACCTTCCTTTCTTATGAAATTTCGCCCTCAAAATTAGGGTACATACCTGGTATGTCGAAGAAGTAAGGATACCTTAATTTCATTTCAGATTCTAACTCCCAGGTCATTTCCTCAACATCGTGGTTTCTCCACAAAACTTTGACTTGAGGTATAACCTTGGAGTGTAGAATATGTTCCTTCTTATCCAAGATTTGAACATGAATCTCTTCATACATTAAATTTTCCGCTATTTTGTCCGGTTCTAACTCAATAATGTGGTTGGGGTCTTCCACATATTTATGTAACATGGATATGTGAAAAACGTTATGAACACAAGACATACTTGACGGTAAAACGAGTCTATAGGCCACAGTTCCTACTCAATTGAGGATTAAAAATGGGCCGATGAATCGAGGATTGAGCTTTTCTCTCTTTCCAAATCTCGTAACTCCTTTCCATGGAGCAACACGTAACAACACATGATCTCCTATATCGAATTCCACGTCCTTTCGATGAAGATCAGCATAACTCTTTTGTCGATCTTGTGAGGTTTTTATACGTTGTTGGATCGTTTGAATATTTTCCGTAGTCATACGTACCAACTTCGGTCCCAACAATGTTGCTTCACCCACCTCATCCCAGCATACTGGAGAACGACACTTTTTTCCATACAACGCCTCAAATGGAGCCATGCCAATACTTGTTTGATAGATGTTGTTGTAGGAAAACTCCACCAATGGTAAGAACTTGGCCCAACTTCCCTTGAAGTCAAGGACACAGAGTCTTAATAAATCTTCAAGAGTTTGAATAGTCCTCTCTGATTGTCCATCCGTCTGAGGATGATATGCCGAACTAAATCGTAAATCCGTGCCCATAGCTTTTTGTAAACTAACCCAAAATCATGAAGTGAATCTTGGGTCTCGATCAGAAACTATGGATACTGGCATACCATGCAATCTTACAACCTCGTTTATGTACATACGAGCAAGACGTTCAAGTGTATAAGTTTCTCGTATAGGTAAGAAGTGAGCAGACTTGGTCAATCTATCAACAATGACCCAAATTGCATTTATGCCTTGAGAAACCTTGGGAAGACCAGTTACGAAATCCATGGTAATGTGCTCCCACTTCTATTTTGGAATTTCAAGTGGTTGCAATGGACCTTTTGGTACTTGATGCTCTGCCTTGACTCGTTGACACGTTAGACACCTTGAGATAAACAGCACTATCTCTCTCTTCATATTTCCCCACCAAAATGTATGTCGAAGATTATGATACATTTTGGTACTCCAAGGATGGATTGCAAATGGTGTGTTGTGCACCTCCATCATGATTTTATACTTTAAATCAGGGTTGTTAGGAACACAAAGTCTGGAGTTGACTCAAAGTATTCCTTCTTCATCTATTCTTGCTTCCGACATAGCACCTTCTTGTACTTTCTTCTTTATACGTATCAGCTCCAGGTCTGTAGCTTGAGCAGCTTTAACTTTATCAATTAAAGTCAGTTTTACTCGTATATTTGTCATCATCACATGGGTCCCTGGAGTCTTTAACTCTATCTCCATCCTTTGCAAGTCACACAAAATGGGCCTTTGCGTTGACAATATCGCACTCGTACTTGCATATGATCTTCTACTCAATGTGTTAGCTACCACGTTCGCTTTTCCAGGATGGTATTGGATGGTATGATCATACTCTTTCAACAGTTCAAGCCAACGTCGTTGTCGCATGCTGAGTTTCTTTTGAGTGAAGAAATATTTGAGGCTTTTATGATCCGTAAAGATCTCCACTTTCTCCCCATACAAGTAATGCCTCCAAATTTTAAGTGCGAAGACAAAAACTGCCAACTCTAGATTATAAGTAATTCCCGTTTGACGATGCTACCCCTAGACTGACCTTGCGTACACATGGATTTGGAAGACATGAGTAGACAATTCATGACTCTCACCGGATTGAGGTGCAGAGTGGTGCAGGATGAGCTGACATCTGGCCATGTGATCTCTCAGCGTTTTTCGTGTGACAGATTTGGTGCGGAGGATAGCTACTCACGACATTCAGGGGATTTCACTGTGTCGAAGGATTATTGGCGTTCGGCCAGAGTTGATGTACTGATACTATGTGTACTGTCATACGTGTACATGCCGCGGTACATGGATGAGATAGATATAGGCGTTATCATAGCGGTGATAGCTCTCAGGGAGGGTCGTACCATTGTACCTATGATCGTGGCAGAGACCTTGCGATCAGTGTCCTACTGCCGTACTTACCCGTCAGGTGTGTTTACAGGGAGTTCGGTCATGCTGTATGTGTGGTTTATGTCACATTTGCGACAAGTTGGTACCTTTAGACGGCATGGGTATTGTTTCTCCCATGAGGTAGCTATGTCGTATTCTTTTCAGCCATCGGAGTGTACAGATGCTCAGTCCTGGTCCGCATTTTTGGCAGATATCTGAGATCCATTTAGCATATTGTTGTGCTAGGGGCTTTGCTCACCATACAGCTTCATTACTCATACTCCGGGCATGGATTTCCTCCCTTAGGCTGGCTTAAGGGGCGTGACGACTTATCATCCATTGGCCGTGATGTCGCAGTTTGACCAGTTCCAGGATTTTTATCCTTTCGTGGGGACGGCAGGTCAGCGCTCAGCTTCTCGATATCTCTCAGCCGAGGACCGATCTCGTGTATACGCTTGCTGGGATCAGCAAGAGCTAGCTGCTTTTCCTGCCAGTCGTCCCGATTATTTCGCAGAGTACTCCGCATGGATGGAGACAGAGGTTTTATCGGCTGCAGCAGTATTTGCAGTATTGGAGATTGAGTTAGATGATGTAGAGCCTATAGAGGACATTGATACCTACATCGATGAGGATACCGCTGTTGGGTTGCCACCATTTCTTCCGGATTCTCCTAGTACCAGTACTTTTGTGATCCAGCACTCGACACAATATTTAGAGCAGAGTCTTCATTTGATGACCTTTGAGAGAGACCAGATTCGATCTATGATGTCGACTGCTCTTGATGTGAGGGATGCCACCCTATTAGAGAGAGATGATGCATTAGTTTGTAGAGATGTCGCTGTTGTTGAGCAGGATGAGGCCAGGTCAGACAGAGACACAGTGATAGTTGAGCGGGATAGTGCTATATCTGCCCGGGATGTGGCTGTCACAGATAGTACTGCAACGAGGTCCCTTACCACATGTAATCCCATGTGCAGGTCAGAGTGTGGGGAGGAGAAAGTTTAATCCTGGGTTGAGGATAAACTGAAGGCAGGAGAAGTTTGATCCCATGTATGGGTAGCCAAACTGCGAACATAAGAGGTTCAATCCGCGGTGGGATGACCTAAAATATATGAGCGCAAAGGAGAAAGCCAGGCTGTTGGCTTGAAGAGTATGTTTCCCTGAGGGGCAAAGTGTAGCAAGTTGTAGGTGGTAAAGGTTTAAAGAACCGAAATAACTGGTGACCTGATGATGATGCACCAGGGTGTTTGCTGGTTACTTCAGACATAATACCGTTTCACGGTGTCTGAGTTGATGAGTTGTAAAAATTCATCGCCGTCCATTTCTGGTAATCTGAGAGCGCCTTTTGTCAATACTTCTTTGACAATAAACGGGCCTTCCTTGTTAGGAGCGAATTTTCCTTTGGCTTGATCTTGATTGTCAAGAATCTTCTTCAGAACCAAGTCATGTTGTTTAAATTGTCGTAGCCAGACTTTTTTTGTTGTAGGATCTGGCAATCCTTTGCTGGTATAGTTGACCATGGAAGATAGTCGCGGTTCACCTTTTGTCTCTCAGAGACAATTGGTGATACCTGTCTTGTACCCATTGGTTTTCATCTAACTGAGCGTCGATCAACACTCTGAGAGATTCCATCTCAACTTCTATGGGGAGCATTGCTTCCATCCCATAGGTTAAAGCGTAGGGGGTTGCCCCAGTTGAAGTACGCATTGTGGTTCTGTAGGCTAACAGAGTAAGGGACAACATGTTAGGCCAATCTTTGTGGCTGGCTGACATCTTTTGCATAATCTTCTTGATATTTTTGTTAGCCGCTTCAACAGCACCGTTCATCTTCAGAAGATAGATGACAGAGTTAAGATGTTTGATGTGGAATTTACTGCATAACTCCTCCATCATTTTGTTGTTGAGGTTTTTGGCATTGTCTGACACAATCACCTCTGGTTGTCTATATCGAAAAAAGACATTGTTTCTGATGAAAACAATGATGACTTCTTTAGTGACCCTGGGGAAGGAGGCTGCTTCTACCCACTTGGTGAAGTAGTAGATCATGGTGAAGATAAATCGGTGACCATTACTGGCTTTAGGCTCAATGGGCCCAATAACGTCCATTCCCCACATTGAGAAGGGCCAAGGCGAACTCATATTGTGGAGCTCCCGTGGAGAGGCGTGTATAGCATTCCTATGAATCTGGCACTGATAGCTTCTTTTGACGTGGTCATGGCAATCAACTTTTAGAGATAGCCAATAATGTCCCGTCCTGAGGACTTTCTTGACAAGGAGGGGGCCACTCATGTGGGGGCCACAGACTTCGCCATGGATTTCATCCATAAGCCTTTGGGCTTGTTATTTGTCTAGACACCTGAGGAGACCTAGTCCTGCATCTATTTTATAGAGTGCATCTCCACTCAAGTAGAACTTTATAGCAAGTCGATGGATCCGCCTTTTCTCAGTCAGGTTTGCCTCAGTGGGTGTAGATCCATCTCGCAGATATTCCTTGATATGCTGATACCAAGGAGGTTGGATGGGAGGTAGCTCATTCGATACTTCTCCAATGTAATTCCCATAGGCTGGGGCCTTGTGTAGGGAAATTGTGACGCTTGGCACGTGTTCCTTGTCTGATATGCGAATCAAGGAGGCCAAAGTTTCTAATGCATCCGCGAAATCCTTCATATTATGAGGAATGTGTATAAAGGAGATTTCTTCGAACTCCAAAGCCATCTTCAAAACTTGCCGATGGTAAGGCAACAAATGTAGTTCCTTGGTTTGATAGACTCCGGTGGATTATCTGATTACCAACTCCAAATCTCCAAGGATAGTTAACCGCTTGATGTCCATTGAACGGGCAAGTTTTAGCCCCATGAGACAGCCTTCATACTCAACCGTATTGTTGGTGCTGACAAACTGTAATTTGACAGCAACGGGATACTGCTCCCCCGTATCAGATACTAGAATTGCTCCAGCTCCAGAACCTTCCATGTTAACAGCTCCATCAAAATACATCTTCTATGATTGGCGTGTATTGTATAGATGGTGTTGCTGCACTGTCATTACTCCTTCATCGGGGAAATATGTTTCAAGGGTTTGAAATCCCCTGAAGGTGCGGCGGCCAGTTGATCTGCGATTCCTTGACCTTTGATGGACTTTTGAGTCACATATACAATGTCAAATTGTTGTAGGATCAACTGCCATCTGGACAGCCGGCAGTTCAACATTAATTTGTTGAACACGTACTTGAGACGATCCACGTGGGATATGAGATGGGTTATGTGACCATGGAGGTAATGCTGTAACCTCATGGAAGCCCATGCTAAAGCACAACACGTCTTCTCGATCAGAGTGTACTTGTGTTCACTGCTACTGAACCTTTTGCTGAGGTAATAGATAGCTCGTTCTTGGCCTCTATCGTCTTTCTGTCCCAGCATACAGCCCATGATATTGTCACTTATGGATAGGTACATGAACAGGGGAACATCATCCCTGGGTGGTACCAAGATAGGAGCTTTGACTAGCTGTTTCTTGATTGTAAGGAAGGCATTCTGGCACTCATCATTCCATTTCATGGAGGAGTTCTTCCTTAATAACTTGAAGATTGGCTCACAGGTTGCAGTGAGTTGGGAGATAAACCTGCTGATGAAGTTGATCCTTCCCAAAAATCCACGTATTTCCTTCTCTATCTGAGGAATGGGCATTTCTGTGATGACTTGGATTTTGGTAGGATCTAGCTCAATCCCTTTATGGCTGACTAGAAATTCTAGCAACTTGTCTGACTTGACGCCAAAGACGCACTTAGCTGGATTCAACTTCAAGTTATACTTACGCAACCTGTTGAACAACTTTCTGAGATGGTCTAGATGGTCATCCTCCTTCCGGGACTTGACAATGATGTCATCCATGTAGATCTCAATCTCTTTATGCATTAAGTCATGGAAAAGAGCCATCATAGCTCATTGATAGGAAGCTCCAGCATTGACGAGGCCGAATGAAAATCGTCTATAGCAAAAAGTTCCCCAAGGAGTGATGAAAGCAGTCTTCTCACGATCTTCCTCAGTAACCATGATCTGATGGTACCCTGCAAAGCAATCAGCAAAGGAGTACATGTCGTATTGAGCAGTATTGTCAATGAGAATGTGGATAAATGGCACGAGAAAGCTATCTTTTAAGCAAGCTTTTTTCAAGTCTCTGTAATCCACGTAAACTCGGACCTTCCCTCCAGGTTTAGGTACGGGCACGATGTTGGATATCCACTCAGGATATGTAGACACCATGATGATGTCGGCTAGAAATTGTTTCACAATCTCTTCTTTCACCTTTAAACTCCACTCAGGTTTCAATCGCCTGAGCTTTTACTTGATCAGCTTAAATCCCTCTTTAATGGGAAGGCGATGAAGGACAATGTCAGTGGATAAACCCACCATGTCTTCATGAGACCATGCAAACACATCCTGGAATTATGTTAATAGCGTAACCATGTCATTTCGTTGGTTTGGGGTAAGGTCTGAACCAATCTGGATTAACTTAGGGCTTTCTAAGGTTCCGAGATTGAAAGAAGTGGTTTGATCAAGGTTGGGTTTGGGTTTGTCTTTGAACCATTCTTGAATTTCTGGAGGTACCTCAATGTCATCCTGGAGATCCATCAAGGTTGAATTCATCTCTACATCAAAAGTACAATCCTTGTGTAGGAGAGGCATCGTATCCGCAAATACAGGCACATCTAAATTCAGAGTCCTGAAACAAAATATGATTTCACTTAGTATATATGAAATGCGTTGATCATACACAGTGTTAGCATATACTGGCAAAATAAACTGCTAATACTGTACAGAAAAGTAAGCAGTTATTGTATCTACAGGGCAAAAAAGAATTTCTGCCCGCTTTACCCTTGTCGACCAAAGCAAGGAATGCTGTTCCAATTAGTAAGGGTAAAGTCCGGGTGGACCGCAGTGATGGAGGGATTGTCATCATCCTCCTTGTCCCGAATGATGGCCATTACGTCAGGGCAATCATCATTTGGGGTGTATCTGTTGGTATGTTCATCATGGACGATGATGCGCATGCCCGACATTATTCGAACAACGTTTTCCTTGATTCTCCGCTCCTCTTCTTCAATTGCGGGATTTGGAATAACGATTTTCTTTTCCTCCACCAGTTTCGGCTTAGGAAATAACATGGCCATGACATTGGCTGGCACCTTTACTGGAGGTTGTGCGGACTCGGAGTTTGAAGGCGAAGCCAAACGCCACATGGTTGAAGCCAAAGGAATTTGCTGATGCTTATGAGGATTCCTATGACTAGAGCTGGCAGAATAGCCTAGTCCAGCTGTTCCAACTTGCTTGGTTAATCGAATGGGGTACTGGATACTCTGGCCATCTTTACCCAACCCTTGTCCTGGCTTATAACTCAACGACATCATTTCTTGAGTGGCTAACATCACCTCATCAGAAATGTGGGGTTCGAGCAATGGTTCTCCAATAGCGTGGTATTGGGTGTTGCTTATTTCTAAAGCATAAAAATTGACTGGTTCTACTTCTGCATTGGCATTGATGAACAGTATATCCCCATGCTGAGGAATCTCTGGTTCAGCGTTGACCGTGACCAGGTTATTGTTGATAATGTACTTCAGTTGTTGGTGAAGGGTGGAGGGAACTGCCCCTGCCATGTGGATCCATGGTCGTCCCAAGAGCAGGTTGCATCCCGAATCTACCTTGAGCACATTGAAGGATATGCAAAATGTATGAGGGCCAATTTCGATTGACAGCTCAATTACTCCAACCGAGTTACGGCGGGCTCCATCAAAAGCTTTGATGATAGTATGGCTACTCCTAATTCGGTTGAGATTGATATTCATCTTCACCAAGGTGGCATATGAGCAGATATTTAGAGAGGAACCTCCATCTATTAAGACTCCAGCCACCATATATCCGGAGGACAAGACCGCAATGTGCAACGGTTTGCAATGACCAATCCCTTCGGGCGGTATGTCATCATCAGTGAAGGATATCACATTAGTGTTGAAAATGTGATCAACCATATGTTGAAATTTTTCTGTATCCACTGATATCGGAAGATAGGCTTCTTCCAAAACCTTTAACAAGACCCTCTAGTGATTCTCGGAAGTTAGGACCAAGTCCAAAATTGATATTTGTGGTGGAGCTTCCTTCAAGCTTAAAACCACCGAGGCTTCATTATGACCCATAGCGCGGAGGAATTTTTCAATCTTCTCCATGGGTATTTTCCCATTTGATTTGCTGGTGGGGTTCATCACCCGATGGGGAAGATATAGTGGATTTTCCTTCAACACTGCAGCAGTGGTATGTGAAGTGGATCCTTCACCTTCTCCATAATTCCACGGAACATTGCGTATGCTAACAATAGGATATTGTGCTCTGCATGGCAAGTTGATTGGCTCGGGAGCGGCCACTTTCAAAGAATTGCTTCCTCCTTTGAGCTGAATTATCGGTGTTGTGAGAACAGTATTAATCCCTTCACCTTCAGTAGATATAACTACTACCACACTTTTCCACTTAGTAGGGCCTGCATTCTCACTTGCACGTAACACAATGTCGTTATCTGCCAAGCGCAGTACACCACTGTCGATTAGATTTTGAATAAGGTGGCGGAGTGCCCATCATTCTTCTGTGCTGTGACCGCGAGACTGGGAGTGGTATTGACATACTCCATCAGAGTTTTACCGTCCCGAACGGGGGTTAATTGAAGGTAGAAGGGAACTGATCCTTCCTTCATTGATTAATATGTGAAGGATTTCCTCCATGGGTTGGCCCAAATAGGTGAATTCCCGTTTGTTGGTGAAATCCCGACGGGCTTTGGCATTTGCTCTCTTCGTCACTTTGTCTTCCAGCATTTCATTTTCTGAAAGGGATGAGGGAATATTCATGATGATTGGTAGGAGACTGGCATGCTCCTGGCTGATTAATTGTCGAGTCACTTGATGCTGATAAGTTACCAGTTCCGCCAATTGCTCAATTTGTTTGCAGAGAGATTTCATCTTTTGTTCCATTGTGAACTTGAACTTAGCATAATCCCATCTGTCATCACCTTCTTTGATGGTCTGGGGGAGTCACAGCTGAAGTTGGAACTCTGTCCACTGCTCCAATTAATCATGTTGACCTCTTCTTCTTTGTGTTGAGGAAGAGGGTTATCTTGTACGTGAGGCTGATCGGGTTTGGTGACTACGATCTCTCCATTATCTATTAGGTCCTGGATCTTGTGTTTCAAGGCCCAACAATCCTGAGTATCATGTCGAGGTGCCCCGGCATGATAAACACATTTCCTAGCAGCATTGAAACCCCGTCCATTAGGGCTGGCTGGTGGAAGAAGATGCGTAATTTTCTTATGTGTTGTTAGAAGATTAAGAATGTTCTCGAGGGTATCCCCTAAGGGTGTAAACACTCGATGGCATTTGACTTCTCCACCTTTTGGTACTAGAGGGTTTGCAGACTGTGCTGGAAAGGGAGTGTAGTTTCTCCTTTGAATGGGCATACTTTGATTGCCTTTTTGTCCCTGTAGTATCAGGGAAACATCTTCCTCTTTCTTTTTATGGACCCTTCGGGGGTTGTTCCCATAATTTCCAGATTGGATGTGATCAGCAACAGCTTTGAGTGCGGCTAGGTCTTGAATCTTTCCTGACTTCAACCCCATTTCAACCATCTCCCCGTGTTTAACCATTTCAAAAAACGATTTGCCAATGCTGGCTAAAACTCTCTCATAGAAGGGAGCTTCTTGTATGTCTATGAATGTCATGACCATTTCTGATTCGGTCATTGCAGGACTAACTTGGGCATCCAGGCGTCTCTACCTTTGGGGATACTCTCTAAAAGACTCATTAGATTATTTTTTGATCTTGGTAATTTGGTACCGATCGGGAGCCATCTGAGTTTGAAAACTGTATTGAGTGAGGAAGGCATGTGCTAGCTCTTCCCAACTGTGAATTTTGGAGTTGTCTAATCTTGTGTACCACGAACAGGCTTCTCCAGTTAGACTCTTTAGGAAAAATTGCATTCTGAGTTTTTCATCCTCTGTATAGGATCCCAGTTCTCCAATAAAGACTTTTAAATGTGTATAAGGATCCCCTAACCCATCATATTTTTCAAAGTCAGGAGTTTTAAATTTTTCTGGATAGTGAACACTAGGAAAAATACATAGATCAGCATATGAAACACACCCGTGTGTTCCAATTCCTTTGATAGCGCGAAGGGTCTCTTCCATTTGGAGGACTTTCTTTTTGATGTCACCATTGTCTGGATCTCCAGTGGAATGGGCAACATCCTGCGTTTTGTTGGTCGTATCCAATTGTGGTTCTGGTATGTTAATGACCGGAATTCCTCCTTGTGTGGAGGGCTCAGTATGTACGGGTATTTTCTGACCCTGTGTAGACTGGTGTAATTCTTTTAATAGAACAGCCAAATCTGTAATTTGTTTGCTTAATCCGTCGAACTCTTTGCGAGAAACTGGATTAAGTTCAGTCTGGTCGGATGACGACATGATTGACTGTAGTCCTGTTGCCTTTTTGGACTTTGACCGGGTAGTAGGTCGGATTGACTCCCTGCGAAAGACTGGCATAGTTTAGTCCTTAGGGAAGGTGTATAATGACATGCTATGTGATGTGTCCATTTTAGGAATTTTATCCTACAAAACGGGTGTCAGCTGTTCGTAGCATGTATGTGGACATATTGTTTCATATTCCTCATTACATGGAGATAGACATGGAATGAAATTACAAGTAATTGTGTTTACAAGTAATTGAAATGAGGGCATGAAGAGACTTTCCTTCGTTTTGGGTTTATCAGAGGCTGACCTATCTTAGGTTACTCTCGCGGCTTTTTGGCATGAAGGTTCCCAAATCATCGCAATCTACTAGACGGGAAGTTAATCCGATCTTTCAACTGGAGCGAATTTGGGTGGTGCCTTTCCTGAGCCTCTGAGAATTAGTCTTCTCACGAGTCCAGTAATCAAACACCAACGGGATAGCCTCCTGGTGGAGGGACCACACAACATACATTCACATACATCGCGTCTCACCGTATGAAATGATGACATGTGCGAAGAACTAATATCATAAGCAATTTATAGTGCGAAGCACTAACATCACACGCAGATATGATGCGAATCACTAAGCTCAAACAAGACATGCATTCGTACACATTCATCTAATGTAAATGCAAAATCCACACACAAGCAGATAACAGTTTTGAAAAGATTGTAGTAGCGGCTTAAGTCCTCTTACTGGAGTTCCCCAACAGAGTCGCCACCTGTCGACGTCGGGATTTTTGGATGTCCCTTTCCATTACTTGTTCTTTGGTGTTCTCATTTTAGGTGAGATTTGTTTAAAAAAATAAGTGAAAAAGGTCCGACATGTATAATGTCGACGATGGGACTATTAAGAGCCGCAAGTTGGTTTTTTAAATGGTTGTACCAACACAACCGAGAAAAGGTTTGTACATTGACCCAGTGATGTGACACTGATATATAGGTCGGCGAAATCGAGATTCATTTAGGGTCCGGGGACTTGGTTATGTGGGGGGAAGGTGTTAGGCACCCCCCGACATCCGTGTTACCACGGTGACCGCCTCTTTTCAAGAAACTATTATCTGAGTGTGTGTGTGTGTGTGGGTCAATGTGCTGTTATATAAAAGTTGTGTGAGGCCTCTTTCGAACCTATATACACAGGATTTGAATTTATGTAAAAATTCAGTTTTTAGCAAGATATGGCAATGATTTTTTATAAAAGAGGTTTTTCAAACCCTGCTGCTCAATAGGAATTAAGACCTTTTACACTTCCATTTTTATTAAGTGAGCGGCTGGATTGATTTTATTTGACGAATACGAAGCATCCGTACAAAAATAATATATATAAAAATAATGCCGACTTCCTCGTGGGTATGGAAACCATCTGAAGAAATACAGACATCGCAGAATAATTTACGAGCTGCTTACAGCTGAAAATGTCCATCACGGGAACCGAATCTAGATCCAATGAGATGAATCTGTGATCACATGATTCCTAGGCGCACAGAATATTGGAATTTGTATAAAAGCAATAAGCAGGTATATATATAAAAGCGGTAAATATATATATATATATATATATATATATATATATATATATATATATATATATACAGACATGATCACCAACCACGAAGCACCTCCATGGGGGATCAAAAATATAAATAAAACTGTAGATACGGTCAACCACCACGAAGGAAACTCCAAGCGGGACAGAATGTAAATAAAGTTGTAAATGCGGTCAACTGCCACGAAGTAAACTCCAGGCAGGACGAAATGTAAAGAAAACTGTAAAAACTATCAACTGCCACGAAAAGAACTCCAGACAGGACAAAACAAATATATATATATATATATATATATATATATATATATATATATATATATATATATATATATATAAGCGAATAAACGCACCAGACCGAAGTCTAGGCGCATCGAACAAAGTCCGACAAACAATTAATATATATAAGTATATATATATATATATATATATATATATATATATATATATATATATATATATATATATATATATATTAAAGTAGTAAACGCTCCAGACCGAAGTCTAGGCTCAATCGAGGCATAACTCGATAATGTTAGTCAATATATATATATATATATATATATATATATATATATATATATAGACTGGAAGGAAAACATGGACCGAAGTCCGGGCAAAAGCAAGTAACACGACTCTCAACGTGTAGAAGGGTGTGTGCAAAGATTAAGAGAAGGACTCTAAAGTGTGTGAGAAGGCTTACAGCTGACTGATAAAAAGGGCTTCTATATCTTTAGAGTGGGTAAACACTGGGCTTTTATGGGTACAAAAGAGGCTATATATGAGCTCACAGGTGTTTGAAAGTGGGAAAATACACTGTATGGCGAGTGCAGAACAAATTGTGCAGGGTTTCCCCGTCTTTTTTCTCATAAAAATCATCACCCCAAGCCTCTTATTTATAGGCAAAAGGTGCCGCAAGTGTACCTGCGGCTCAGCCTCAGGTGTACCAGAGGCGGGTCGGGTCGGCCTGGTTCTGTCGGGTCAGGTCGTCTCGAAGTACGTGCACTCAGGCACTATAATGTCCACTCGGATTTTGAGAAGTGCAATCTAGGCATCTGTTTTAAGGTATTCAGGACCTATTTCGGATCGCCGTTGTCGAGAGTTGTACGATGGCATGTGATTAGAGTTTGTACGAAGTCTTTGAAGATGTGACGATGCCCTCCGGTCTTCAAGCTTCAATTTTCATCCGTTACCCCGCACAATAGTCACTCGGGATTGGTTAGCCTTGTTGGACATTGTTGCGTAGAGACGAGACGTGGCATCGTGTTGGACGAGATGGCGATGTTGCCCCTCACCGGTGTTACTGCCGGATTGGGCCGATAAGCAGACGTTGCTCAAACTTCGCTGAGATTGGACTGCTGTATTTGTTGAAGATCCTCATTGTCATCTTTGAGGTGTGCCTGTCTTCCCGATGTGATTGCCGTGTTGGCACAGTGTATTTCGTTGTTAGTGCCGAGATTGAAGCTGATGGGATTTGAAACAAGCATTTTCGGGGTTATCTCCGAAACTGAATTCCTTGGGGTTATCACCAAGGTTGGTGGATATTCCCATGGTTGGGACTGAGACTGGATACCTCAGGGTTTTTTCTGAGATTAATCGGTCTTCTCCGGTGTGTGTTCTGGTATTGTATTTGCAGGTCTCGGGGTTAAATCCAAGGTTAAAACCGTTACTCCCAGATTGCGATCCGGGGTTAATACTGAACTTCTGGTAGTATCCGGTGTGGATTGTCTTTCAGGGTTTTCTCTTAAAAGACGAATCTGTCCTCCTGTAATGTTAGTAATAGTAGTACAGAAAATTTCGAGTGTCTACAACCAGTATCCATAGTTTCAGATCGTGACGCAAGATTCACTTCAAGATTTTTGGTTAGCTTGTAAAAAGCTATGGGCACGGATTTATAATTCATTTCAGCATACCATCCTCAAACGGACGGACAATCAGAGAGGACTATTCAAACTCTTGAAGATCTATTAAGACTTTGTGTCCTAAATTTCAAAGGGAGTTGGGATAAGTACCTACAATTGGTGGAATTCTCCTACAATAACAGTTATCAGGCAAGTATAGGTGTGGCTCCATTTGAAGCATTGTATGGACGAAAGTGTCGCTCTCTAGTATGATAGGATGAGGTGGGAGAAGCAACGTTGTTGGGACCAGAGTTGGTACGTATGACTACTGAAAAGATCCAAATGATTCGACAACGTATACAAATGGCACAAGATCGACAAAAGAGTTATGTGAATCTTCATCGAAAGGACGTGGAATTTAGTATTGAGGATCATGTATTGTTGCGTGTGGCTCCATGGAAGGGAGTTACAAGATTCGAGAAGAGAAGAAAGCTCAATCCACGATTTATTGGTCCATTTTAGATTCTTGATCGAGTAGGAAATGTGGCCTATAGACTCGCGTTACCTCCAAGTATGTCTCGTGTTCATAATGTTTTTCATGTATCTGTGCTTCGTAAATATGTGAAAGACCCGAACCACGTTATTGAGTTAGAACCGGACGAGATAGCCGAAGACTTAACGTATGAAGAGGTACCTGTCAAGATTTTGGATAGGAAGGAGCATGTCCTACGCACAAAGGTCATACCACAAGTCAAAGTTTTGTGGAGGAACCATGCTATTGAAGAAATGACCTGAGAGTTAAAAACGGAAATGAAAGCGAGGTATCCTCATCTTTTTGAAATACCAGGTACGTACGTCAATTTCGAGGATGAAATTTCATAAGGAGGGGAGGTTGTAAGACCCCAACTTATTATAAATAAAATTGAATTTCCTTTATTTATTATTTTGAAATAGCAATGGTTAATTTGATTAATATAATTAGTTATGGGTTAAATGCGCAAATATTTCAAGTAAGCAAGTGGTTATAAAATATTCATTTTTATCGGAGAATATTCGTTTGGTCGTGGAATATTCTTACTGTCGGGGAATATTCGTACGACGGCGCAGCCTTGTGTGGGCCCCATAAAGGAAAGCTAGTGGATGAAGAAAACGACAAATATAAGTTGTTTATAAATAACGGCGTAGTTGTTACCGTTAATACTGTTGAAATACTCAGTGGTTAAAACACAGTAGCACACGGTATTACACCAATGATTGATTCTTACGTAAGAAAGCACTACTCAATAATTGTTACAGTAATTACTGTTCAGTATTTTATTTTATTGATTCAATAATTGCTGCATTGATATTTTATATTACTGTTGTTTCAATAATTGTCACTACACAATATTTTCCATTATCGGAGCAATAATTCATATTATCTGAATAATATTATTAGATAACATTATTGGCAATGTCTAGAAAGTTCTGTCTAAGGAGAGGTTTGGTCATCTAATTAGATAATATTATTAGATAACATTATTGGCAATATTTTCCATTAATATTTTATCTTTTTCTGATAAAATTATTCATTTAATTATATTATTTTAATAATATAATAATGGTGATATTTTTGCAATGAATGTGGGATATATGAGTATATGAGGAGGAAGAGTATTTTTTCTCAATAAATGATAAACACATGTTTTGTGTGTTGGTGAACCCCATTTCTTGACTGAAATTTAATTATAGCCTGTAAAATCGTCCGTTTATGGATTTCTGTCAATTTCTGTTTGGAATTTGGAAAACTTTTCTTCTGCAAAGTTGTAGATAATGGAATTTCCTATGAAGAAAGATATGAGGTTTGAATTTTTCTGACAAAAGGGCTATTTATTATGAATTATTTTTGTTTAGCAAAACGTTTTTGGCATTATGGTGGGCTATATTTGTAAGACCCCAACCTTTTGAATAAAGATTAAATTTTTTTCGAAATATATTTTTGAATATTATGGTGTGAATTTGATATAATGTTATAGTTGTGGGTAATATTTATAAATTTTATAAAGTACGCAAGTTGTTATATAATATTCGATTGGTTGGAGAATATTCATTTTAACAGGGAATATTCGTACAACGACACAATCATTGGTGGACCTCCACAACGGAATTATTGTCGGATTGAGAAAACGACAAAAATAATTTATAAAAATAACGACGGAAGTTTTACCGTTAATTGTTGAAACACTCGGTGTTAAAAGTATAGTAATACGCGTGGTTGCATAGTAGCACACGGTATTGATTATTGATACTTACGTGAGAAGTCACTCAGTTATACTCAATTATTACTACAGTAATTGCTGCATCATATCTCTCATATTATTGATTCAATTATTGTCACAGTATCATTTGCATAATATTTTATATTATTAAATCAATAATTGAGACAACAAAGTTATTCATATTATTATTTGTAATATTGACAATGTCTAGAAGTTCTGTCAATGAGAGGTTTGGACACCTAATTGCGCGCCAATAAGGAGAAATCCTTATCAGAAATCCCCCTTTTTCCTGGAAACGACCTGGTTGTTAAATATTGCGAGTTATAATATTAATGATGAATAAGTTGTGTTGATTAAAAATGAATTTTGATAGTTCCATTGTGTTGGGATTATTAGTGTTAGTGGAAATTGACATCTATTCTGATGATAATTGATGTCTAGGAGTTATATTGATAAATCGGGTAATTTATCAGATAAATGAGCAATTAATTGCTACTAATTCACATGCTTATATAACTATTTATTCACATGTGTGTACTATTGAATCACATTATTTACTATTAGGGGAGTTGGTGCAAGATTGATAATACTTGCATGACTAAGTTAAAAATGGAGGTATAGAATGAGGTACTATACTGTAATTCGTATTTTTCACATGATTATACTATTGATTCACATGATTGAACTATTGATTCACATTATTTACTATTAGGGGAGGTGGTGTAAGTTTGATAATACTTGCAGGACTAAATTAAAAATGAAAGAAAAGTTGGAGGTATTGTACTATAATTTTTTGAGCCCCAAAACGTGCAATTATCGAAACTATATTTTCCTATAAATAGAAGCTCATTCTTCCTTCATTTCTCACCAATTCACAAAAACTTTAGAGAGATTATTATAGGGAGAAAGAAAAAGAGAAGTCTGCTACCTCACTATTCCAGTATCCTGTTTTTCCAAGGTAGGGAGTATTATTTCTTTCTTATCCATGAAGAGAACTTATGTTATTTCATTCTTTATTATTCTATTGGAATAACCTGTATACGCGGGCTACCCTATACTTGGTGAAATTCTTCTGTTATTCCATTCTTTATCATTCGGTTGGAACATTCTGTCTGTGCGTTTACGCCGGACCTGGTTCCATTATTTATCATTCTGTTGGAACATCCTGTCTGTGCGTTCTACGCCGGACCTTGTTCCGTCTTTATTATTCTGTTGGAATATCCTGTCTGTGCGTTTTACGCCGGACCTGATTCCGTCTTTATTATTCTGTTAGAATATCCTGTCTATGCGTTTTACGCCGGACCTGATTCCGTTATTTATTATTCTATTGGAATAACCTGCCTGTGCGGTCTATCGCATGTCTGGTGATTTCTTTTGTTATTCCATTACTTGTTATACTCAGTTGGTTAAAGTTTTGACTTCTATACTCCATGAAATTAGTGGAATATCCTTGATATTTGCGCTTCATCCAGTATCTTTTTCATGAAAATATTCTTCTGTGCATTCTTAAATTTTACTCTACAAAGCAGTATCATGTTGACAATTTGGACATTATTAGTTCCTGTATAAATTAATTCTTGAACTTATTTTATTGAATTCTTATATCATTGTCATCATCCTCATGTTTATATTTTTTTGAAAGTCATCTGTGGCCTGTAGTGCATAGATGGACTTGGTATGATTATGACCAGGGATTATTCGGTGTAATCATGACCGTAATGTTACAAATGATGTGGTAAAAATCCTCATTGGCCCGTAGTGCATTGATGGACAGTTGTTGGCATGATCATGACCATTAATGAATGCACAAATATTCTTGGCCCGTAGTGCATGGATAATTGTGGTCGTGATACTAAAGAATATCCTTGGCCGTAGTGTAGGGGTGATTCAATGATGTGGATTATTTATTAAGCTGAGTCTCAACGATAAAAGTGATGAAAAACTTTTTAAATCATAAAAGATAGTAGATTTTATTCTCTACTTGACTCTTTTAATGGATTGCTTGTTCCGCTGCAGTTAAGCTTGATGTTTATTATATTGTATCAGTTTAACACTGTTTAAGGCTAATGATAATATATTCTGCATTATCTTAGTCATAATATTTTCTACTGGGCTAGTTGAGCTCACCTTTTTACTTTCACTGTTCTCTTCAGGAAATGAGAACGTAGCAGGGACTAGTCGGGGAACGGAGTGACGGACCAGATGATAGCATTAGTAGTCCTCACTATTCAATGAAATAGTGGGAAAGTAAATGTAATAATATTGAATTGGAGTTTGTATATTATCTAGATGACAATATTTGTATTAAAACTCACAGCTTATGTTTTGTCGTACTTTGCACAACAGTTGTATAATTAAGTTATATTTGTATTCTGTACCATGTATTTGACTACTCAGAATAGGTGATGTATACCTGTTTTGGGGGCGTCACAATATTGGTGATTGAATTTAGATGGTCTTGAGGTGGGCGTGCATTTTGTTTATAAATATATTATTATATTAAATTTTCTGCTTTGGTGTTCTAAGCATTTTCCTTTAAATAGGGTGCTTAGGTTAGAATTGAAAATCACACCAGAAACTGAAGTTTTCTCTCTCTTTCTCTCTCGATATATTGAGCGTATTCTTGTGAGTATTTTAATACTTTGAGTGTTGCTATACGGTGTAAGTTCAAGTCATAGCCTATATCCGGTGTTTCAACTAGAAGTACTGTCTTTACGAGGTAAGGGATGTTATTTTCTTATTAAATAATATTATTTTCTTCAATATCATTATGCCGAAATATTGGTTTAAACTTTTTATCAAATTTTGAACTTTTTGTGTTGGGGTTACTATTCACGTATACGACACTATTCACAGAAAAAATTAAATTTTGTTTTTCGTCAGAAATATCTATTATGGATACTAGCTTTGATTGTATCCATATTTTGATCATTCTTGAATTTTACTCCACTATGATTATTTATGAGGTATTTTTGGACATGGAATAGCTGAAATATGAATCCTTAATATTTATTTTTTTGTTTCACTGGATTCATTTTCTTTAAAATATTTTTCATCATCCTCAGTCCTAAATAATGATATTATTGAATATCTTTGGCCTGTAGTGCAAAGATGAATATTTGATTCCAGATATATATTGATTCATGTTACAGGGATAAAATATTGATGATGAACTTTTAAATTCATAGATAATAGTAAATTTCATTCTCTACGTAACTCTTCTATGAATTATTGTTTCCGCTGCGAATATTGATCTGAAACTTGTTGTCTATTGTATTTTAATAGATTTTTTCCTGTTCAAGACTAACGATAATTTGTTCTATGTTATCTTAGTCATAATATTCTTTACTGGGCTAGTTGAGCTCACCATTTTCCTTTTTTATTCCATCTTTCTTCTCAGGAGGCGAGAATGTAGCGAGTATTAGTCAGGGTATGGAATGAAGGTTCTAGAAAGTCGTTTTAGTAGTCCTCACCATTTTTGTAAAATAATGTATCAATAATTGTAATGAGGACTTATTTGAGTGTGGATATTGTCTAGATGACAATATTTGTATTTAAATTCATAATTTTTATGTTGTATTAATAAAGTTGTAGTTGTTTCTGTACCATGTATTTTGACGACTCAGAATGGGTGTTGTATACCTATTTTGGGGGCGTCACATATATCATGGGTAAAATCGTCAAAACCTAACTTAAAATCCCTAATTAAAATAAAACAAACATATCAGTCGATCAAGCTCTCCCCCAATTCGAACGAAAAAACCTAGCAAACTGAAAACTATCCGAAGTTCATAATCACCACCAGAAAACTATCAGAAGTTCTTCGCGCCGAAATGGTTGATCAAAAAACTTCACAATCACCACCAGAAAACTCCACTATCACCACCGATTTGAAAACTGAACTACCAATACCTTCTGAAAACACAACCATCCACCGCTTGAAAACCCTATATGACCCATAAAATCACATCTCTCAACCTTATTTATTAAACGAAAATACAAAAAAGATGTAGAAGAACAAACCCATCAACACACACACACACACACACACACACACACACACACACACACACACACACACACACACATATATATATATATATATATATATATATATATATATATATCCAATTGCAACCAACAGTGGAAGAGACATAACAAAAAGAGACGCCACCATCGCAACCATGAAATACATCCTCCGTGCGATTCTCCGTATCTTCTCAATTCCTCCCTTACCGACTACCATTTTCTCCCACAATTACTTCGCAGGAAATATCTCACAAATTAAACAATAAAAAGTTACTCCAGATTTGAACTTGACTCTCTCTATCTCCCCCTTTAGAAATTCAAGCCGGACTCAGAGAAAAAATCGGAGATCGAATGTTTTTTGTAACACTAGCCGATGATGCAACGATCACCAGTAACTCATCGGCCATGTCACGGAGAGGAGGCAACGATGATTTTGGGCTGTGAGAAGAACTTTAAAAGTAATTTATTTTGTTTATTGTTTTATTTAATTATTATTTTATTTAATAGTTATATTACTATTTTGTCCTTAATACTTACATAAAATGATAAAAATTTTTTTGAAAAATAAGTTAATTTTAACACATAAGCACTAACATGCCATGTATTCAAGCCACGTCAGCAATAGCTATTTGCTTGATATTTTACCTGCTGCTTGATATTTTGTCCTTAATAGCTATTTGCTTGATATTTTGTCTGCTGCTTCAGGGCTTGCATGTGATATGGATGAATTCTGAATTCTTCCTTAGTGGATGGACATTGAGCTGTCTTTGGATAGTTCAGAATGGATCATCGATCTATGTATATCCCTACCATCTTTGGTGTCTTGGGACTTGTTTCTGAATGGAAATGTGGAGAGGAATGTGGCTTTCCTCTCTGAGATTGACCGCACCACAGATGGTCGCCATCACTTCTATTTAGGAGAAGCCTAGTTAATTCCACCTCTTATGGTTTAGTATTGCTCTTCGAGGTATGACCGTAACTTAGATGGTCGTTGAATCTCCTATTTGGGAGGAGTTCAGGTAATTCCATCCCTTTGGTCTGAAGCCAAATGAAATATAGTGGATTGAAAGAGAATCCCAATACCCGCTGACAATGGTTTGTATTTTGTTAGGGGGTGAGACCGCACCATGAATGGTTGCCTACGTACTTCTATTGAAGAGGAGATCAGGTCTGCGTATTTCAAACTTAGTGTAAGAGGTTCAACGTTGTATATGGCTGATATGGTGTAGGAATGTTTTTGGTTGTTTTTGCTTTTGTAAGGAGAAGAGGGTAGAAATGTTTTTGTTGTTTTTGTTTTATTGTGACTGGGCCATGTAACATGGTTGCCTACGTACTCCTATTGAAGAAGAGATTAGGTCGACGTAGTTCGCCCCTCAAGGCGAGAAGAAAAACGTAATCCCATGTGCAGGTCAGAGTGCGGGGAGGAGAAAGTTTAATCCTAGGTTGAGGATAAACTGCAGGCAGGAGAAGTTTGATCCCATGTATGGGTAGCCAAACTGCGAATGCAAGAGGTTCAATCCGCGGTGGGATGACCTAAGTTATATGAGCACAAAGGAGAAAGCCAGGCTGCTGGCTTGAAGAGTATGTTTCCCTGAGGGGCAAAGTGTAGCAAGTTGTAGGTGGTAAAGGTTTAAAGAACCGAAATGACTGGTGACCTGATGATGATGCACAAGGGTGTTTGCTGGTTACTTCAGACATAATACCGTTTCACGGTGTCTGAGTTGATGAGTTGTGGAAATTCATCGCCGTCCATTTCTTGTAATCTGAGAGCGCCTCCTGTCAATACTTCTTTGACAATAAACGGGCCTTCCCAGTTAGGAGCGAATTTTCCTTTGGCCTGATCTTGATTGTCAAGAATCTTCTTCAGAACCAAGTCATGTTGTTTAAATTACCATAGCCAGACTTTTTTGTTGTAGGATCTGGCGATCCTTTGCTGGTATAGCTGACCATGGAAGATAGCCGCGGTTCGCCTTTCATCTATCAGAGACAATTGGTGATACCTGTCTTGTACCCATTGGTTTTCATCCAGCAGAGCATCGATCAACACTCTGAGAGATTCCATCTCAACTTCTATGGGGAGCACTGCTTCCATCCCATAGGTTAAAGCGTAGGGGGTTGCCCCAGTTGAAGTACGCATTGTGGTTATGTAGGCTAACAGAAAAAGAGGCAACAGGTTAGGCCAATCTTTGTGGTTGGCTGACATCTTTTGCATAATCTTCTTGATATTTTTGTTAGCCACTTCAACAGCACCGTTCATCTTCGAATGATAGATGACAGAGTTAAGATGTTTGATGTGGAATTTACTGCATAACTCCTCCATCATTTTGTTGTTGAGGTTTTTGGCATTGTCTGACACAATCACCTCTGGTTGTCCATATCGACAAAAGACATTGTTTCTGATGAAAGCAATGATGACTTCTTTAGTGACCCTGGGGAAGGAGGCTGCTTCTACCCACTTGGTGAAGTAGTCGATCATGGTGAAGATAAATCGGTGACCATTACTGGCTTTAGGCTCAATGGGCCCAATAACGTCCATTCCCCACATTGAGGAGGGCCAAGGAGAACTCATATTGTGAAGCTCCAGTGGAGGGGCGTGTATAGCATTCCCATAAATCTGGCACTGATAGCATCTTTTGACGTGGTCATGGCAATCAGCTTTGAGAGATAGCCAATAATGTCCCGTCCTGAGGACTTTCTTGACAAGGAGGGGGCCACTCATGTGGGGGCCACAGACTCTGCCATGGATTTTATCCATAAGCCTTTGGGCTTGATCTTTGTCTAGACACCTGAGGAGACCTAGTCCTGCATCTCTTTTATAGAGCGCATCTCCACTCAAGTAGAACTTCATAACAAGTCGATGGTTCCACCTTTTCTCAGTCAGGTTCGCCTCAGCGGGTGTAGATCCATCTCGCAGATATTCCTTGATATGCAGATATTCATAATATTAACTAGTCGTAATAATATTTACAAATTACAATGATTCATTTTTGGAACATTTGAATTTTGACAACATGTCATGAATGTCTAAATCAATCAAAATACAAGTATACAAC
Organism: Panax japonicus; assembly: GCA_020205505.1. NCBI lineage: Eukaryota > Viridiplantae > Streptophyta > Magnoliopsida > Apiales > Araliaceae > Panax > Panax japonicus. The sequence continues at coordinate 7,741,729 of CM035100.1, forward strand.
AACTCCAAGCAAACAATTATTTTATACAACATAAATAGAATTCTATAATATACAACAAATAAATATTCATAATCTAAACTAAAAAAGAATTTAAAATAAAAAAATATTTAGATTCAATTTAAAAACTTACTTAGGTTAATTGTTATAGTTCAATTTGAATGATTCTCCAATTGTTCAAAGTCTCAAATCAAATTTGTTTTTTATATTCAAACAAATTCATGAATTAATTTCAAAGTATAAATCAGTTTTGGTATTTTTTTTATAAGTTTCAAATAACATTTACTTGAAATAAGAAAAACAACCCATCCAAAATTTACACTCATAATTTTAAAAAATCATCCAGGGTCCATTAGTTAGATGCATTCTTACTTATCATTAATTTACTTTTTAGGTCATCACAAATAGATAAAGTTTAAATATAACCTGCACTGTTGAAATCTGTTGAATTCCCTATAATCTTGACTAGAATACAACATACATTAAATCCTTAACTTTAGCTCAATTGTGCACAGTTCATTTTCCAAAACAATAACTAGTTTGATAAAATTATTATCACATTTAAACTCTTCTTTTTACCCCCTCCAAGTTTAACTCTTCTATTAATTTATCCCCTTGAAATTACTATTTTATATTTCTACCCCTACCCATATACCTAAAAAAAACTCAGCATAGTATACCTATGCTGCCCTCCATATACATCTGCCCCTGATTAGTATATTGCTTTTTACCATTTTTCTTAATGAAAATGATAATAACTAAATAAAAAATTATTTCTTTTTAACATATCAGAACTAAAATGTCACATGTTTGTACCACATCATTAATTTATGACGTGGAAGGTTCAATTGAACGAGAGTGAAAAAAATTAATAGTTTAATCAACTAATTGTAAAAAATAAAATGTCGATATCATCGAAGTGAAAAATGATAAAGAGTTCGGGATAGTAATTTATGTTTAAGCCTTTTTTTATAATCAATAAAGTGGCACTCTATTTATAAACAATGTTTGCTCTTAATTTTTAAATGGAAATTGATATTTTCACAAATAAAATTTAATATTTCACAAACTTTCTCTCTCACGAGATTCAATATCCAAGTATGTATTTTTAAAATAATTGCATTATGTTTGAGTTTGATAACTCAATACCAAGTTTTAGAATTGAAACTAACATCATAATTTTCATTTCTATTTAAATTTGGTGTTAATGAAGCTTGAAATTGAGTTAACGTCAGTTGTACTGTTTGTTAAGCTATTTGAAGGCAGACCGATGTTAATATTATTGTGTTTATTTCATTTTTGTAGTATTTCTCTAATTGACAAATAAAAGCTATCAATGAGTTGATAGAAAATGCCATACTAGATGCAAATTGCAGAGGCAAGAGGCACACACGTCTTAAGTTTAGGCCTTTTAAAATAGGTCATCGAACAAAGATAACCAATATTAGCAATGAATAAAATCCGTCGTGCGAAATTTAGTTTTGAAATTTAGTTTTGAGTAATTAGCGAAGGTACCATTCGTCACCGAATATTAAAAAGCAATAGCGCAGAAATTAGCGATGGAGTAAAGTAATTAGCGAGCAACATGTCCATCACTAGTACGAAAATATCTAAAAAAAAATAAATTGGACTAGGAAACAGACTTTCGCTGCTGATGATTTGTTTGTGTAGGTATATTCCTACATAACAACGATGGGCTTCTGTCGTTTATATATAGGTCATTTACAATAATATACAACATTTAGTAAGTAATTACACTATTAGTGCATCAAAAAATAATTATAAAAATAATACACTTTCCCATATTTATTTATAATATTAGTGCAATTAGGATTCCTTAATTTAGGGAATTAGAATAGGATACAATTCATAATAATAAGGAAGCCTAAAATCAAGGACAAATAACTGCCATAATTAATAATTCAAATTCAAATATCTTGGATCTAACAACAAAAATAAATTTAAATTCAAAAATAATAATTCAAATTCAAATTCAAATAATCAAAGTTTAGCAACGTCATCTTCCTCCTCCCCTTCGCCGGTCATCATATCTTTCTCCTTACTTTCGTCGATGAGACCCAATTTCATGTCCAAAAGAAAATAAGAACACTGCATAGGAAAGAGAGCGATAAGAGAGTGATGTGTAATGCAATGTTGATAACCAAACCTTCTTAAAAAGGTAACTAAACCTTGGTATAAAGGTAACTAAACCTTTATACCAAGGTAACCAATCTACCTCCACACTTGCAGTATGAATTGGTTACCTTGATCTGAAAGTTTGGCAACCAACTGCATCACATTTAAAATAATTGGTAACTTAATAAAACTGAATTAGTTACCTTGGAAACCCATTGCAATATGAAAAAACTGAAGGTGTGGAGGTGGATCAATATATTCTCTATAAATTGTTATTCTGCATCAATATATTCTTGTCATGTATAGGGGTGAGGAGGACGCCGGAGAAGCGATTGATGTTTCCAGCCGACCATCGGAGGGAGACGGAGCGTGATGATGATTGTCATTTTGTCGTTTTTAGTCGCTATTGGAGATGACAAGCCGATAAAACTCGATGGCGTGATGATGATTGTCGTTTTGGTGGCCGCAGAGGCTGCGGTGGTCGTGGTGGATTTAGAGGTGGGCATGGTGGAGGTCTTGGTTGTAAGACCCTAACTTATTATAAATTAAATCAAATTTCCTATAATTATTATTGTGAATAATAAAGTGTTAATTTGATATAATGCTTTGGTTATGGGTGAAATGTGCAAATTTTGCAAAATAAGCAAGTGGTTATAAAATATTCATTATTGTCGGAGAATATTCGTTTGGTCGTGGAATATTCTTTCTGTCGGGAAATATTCGTACGATGGCGCATCCATTTGTGGGCCCCATAACGGATATCAGTCGGATGTAGAAAATGACAAATTTGAGTTTTTACAAATAACGACGTAGTTGTTACCGTTAACATTGTTGGAATACCCGGTGGTTAAAATACAGTAATACACGTGGTTGCATAGTAGCACACGATTTTACACAGTATTTTTGAATTATTGATTCTTACATAAGAAGGCACTACTCAATAATTATTACAGTAATTACTGTTCAATATTTTATTTTATTGTTCAATAGTTGCTGCGTTGATATTTTATATTATTGTTGTTTAAATAATTGTCATTGCACAGTATTTCCCATTATCGGATCAATAATTCATATTCTTTTAATAATATTATGAGATAGCATTATTGACAATGTCTAGAAAGTTCGGTCAAGGAGAGGTTTGGTCACCTAATTGCGTGCCAGTAAGAAAAAATTCTTATTGAAAAGCCCCCTCTTTCCTGGGAACGGCCTGGTTGTCATAATTGTGATTCTGTAATATTATTTATGAATAATTAATTATTGATTTATATGATAAGAAAAAATTTATTTTATGTGGATATAATTGATGGATATATTTATTTTATGTGGATATAATTGAAGGAATTAATGTTGAGATGTTTTTGTCGGAACGGGGGTATTAAAAGTTAAATCATTGTTCTTGAGATATATTGCGTGAGTTATAATTTTTAATCTGACCGTTGGATCGTTTTGATTTTTGGATACGTTATACATATATAAGTTGAGTATATGTCCACAAATTTTGAACCGTTAAAAATGAACGTATAATTTGTTATGAATTTTAAGAGGTGACTGATTCGGAAATTAGGTTTATAAATAATTTTGGTGAAAAATTCTAGAATTGAGTGGGCCCCACTTGTGGTTGGTGAAGAAATATGCTGAATTTTATTTCAAATGTGGTGGGTGGCAATAGTAGCTTATAAAGCCATCAAGTAGCAGGTCAAGTCTGCTTCGGCGTGCTAACATTTTCCTATAAATAAAGGGCTAAGTTAGAATTGAAAATCACACCAGAAACATAAGCTTTCTCTCTTTCTCTCTCTATATTATCGAGTGTATTTTGTCAGTATTTAGATACTTTATGAGTTTCTATTTGTCAGTGCAAGTTTCCTTCAGCCTTATACCGATATTCTGATCAGAAGTACTGTTATTTTGAGGTAAGGGATGTTATTTTCTTCATAATGATGTTATTCTTTCAATATAATTATACCAAAATATTGGTATAAATTTTATTGTGGAATTTCTACCTTTTTGTGTCGGGATTACTATTCACGTATACGTCACTATTCACGTATAAGGCACTATTCACGAATACGACACTATTCACAAAAAAATGAAATTTTCTCCTTTTTGTCCAAGATGTCTATTATGGTTACTATCTTTGATTGTATACATGTTTTGATCTTTATTTTTGAATTCTGCTTCAAAATTGGTTATTATGGAGTATTATTGAACTTAGATAAACTGTAATACGAATCCCTAATATTTGTTCTTTTATCTTACTGGATTCGTTTTCTTTAAGATATTTTTCATCATCCTCAGTCCTAAATGATGATATTACTGAATATCTTTGGCATTAGTGTAAAGATGAATGATTAACTGATAAATATCTTTGGCCTGTAGTGAAAAGATGAATGATTACCTAATGAATATCTTTGGCCCGTAGTGCAAAGATGAACAGGTGTTGAGATGAACATGACCAACTGGTGATACAAATGAATATCTTTGGCCTGTAGTGCAAAGATGAATATTTGATTCAATATGTATATTAATTGATGTTACAGGGATAAAATATTGATGATGGACTTTTAAATCTTAGAAGATAGTAGAATTTTTTTTCTACTTGACTCTTCTAATGGATTATTGTTCCGTTGCAGTTGTTGATCTAAAACTTGTTATCTATTATATTTTATCAGATTTTTCCCTGTTGAAGACTAATGATAAATTATTGTATATTATCTTAGTCATAATATTCTTTACTGGGCTAGTTGAGCTCACCCTTTTCCTTTTGTTCCATTTTTCTTCTCAGGAGGTGAGAACATAGCAGGAACTAGCCGGGGTATGGAGTGATGGGTCAGGATAGTTGTATTAGTAGTCCTCACTATTTTGTAAAATAGTGTATCAATAATTGTAATGAGGACTCCTTTTGAGTTTGTATACTCTCTATTAGACAATAGTTGTATTCAAACTCACAGTATATGTGTTGTCGTATTTTGAACAACAATTGTATTACTGAAGTTGTATTTGTTTATGTACCATATATTTGGCGACTCAGAATTGGTGATGTATACCTATTTTGGGGGCGTCACAGTTGGTATCAGAGCTTAGGGATATGATCCCTGGCTGAGATGTGAGACAAGAACTAGGAGGGGAGAGTCGGGGAATTCCTTCGCTAGTATGACCTTATTTGTTATTTGGTTGGTCAATCAGAGCATATGGTTAATATGTGATATGTTAATTTGTTAATTAACCCTTATTTTATGGAAGTATTTAAGAATGGCAGCGGGAAATATTAACGATGGAGTGAATGAGACAGTGGAGACACCTTTAATCACCACCTATGGGAACGTGCACCATGAAGGCAATATTCCTCCTGTAAACAACATTACCGAACAAATGATGAAAGATGGGATGTTTAGAAGTTTTTTGCAATTCATGCAAAATCAGACGAGGGAGACTCGTGCACAAAATACAGGTGGAAATGACAGCAATGCTCGGCTTGTTACCGTTAAGCAGTTCAAGGAGCTGGGACCACCCGAGTTTTTGGGAAAGCCAGAACCACTTACGGTAGAGACGTGGATAAAGCAGATCACCAAGATATTTTGTGAGACCCCAGATTTTATGAATAAATATTTAATTTTCTCGAAATAATTTTTTGAATATTATGGTGTTTATTTGATATAATATTATAGTTGTGGGTAGTATTTATAAATTTTGCAAAGTACGCAAGTTGTTATATAATATTCTTTTTGTCGGGGAATATTCGTACGATGACATAATCATTGGTGGACCCCACAACGAAAGTACTATCGTAGTTAGAAAACGACAAAAATATTTTATGAAAATAACGGCGGAGGTTTTACCGTTAATACTGTTGAACTACCCGGTAGTAAAAGTACAGTAAAACGTGTGGTTGCATAGTAGCACACGGTATTGATTATTAATGCTTACGTCAGAAGTCACTCAGTTATACTCAATTATTGCTACAGTAATTGTTGCATCATATCTCTCATATTATTGATTCGATTATTGTCACAGTATCATCTGCATAATATGTTATTTTATTAATTCAATAATTGAGACGACAAAGTTATTCATATTATTAAATTGTAATATTTACAATGTCTAGAAGTTCTGTCAAGGAGAGGTTTGATCACCTAATTGCGCGCCAATAGGGAGAAATCCTTATTGGAAAGCCCTCTCTTTCTTGGGAACGACCTGGTTGATAAATATTGTGAGTTATAATATTAATGATGAATGTTATTAAAATTGAAGTTGTGTTCGGAGTTGAATTTGGAGTCGTGGATGTGATATTTGAGTCCGGAACGATGAAATTAGTAAAATAGTCTATAAACACAAAATTTTCCGGGATTAACTTTTTGGTCAAAAAGTCAATAGTTGACTTTTTTGGGAAAAGTCAAACTTCAAAATTTCAAAATTTATATTGTTGATAAAAATAGTTTCATTGTGTTGGAATTATCTGTGTTAGTGAAAATCGACATTTATTTCGATAATAATTGATGTCTAGAGGTTATATTGACCAATCGGGTATTTAACCGGATAAATGAACAATTGATTGCTATTAATTCACATGATTATAACTATTTGTTCATATGATGATATTACTGAATTTCTTTAGCATGTAGTGCAAAGATGAATGTTTTTCTGATGAATATCTTTGGCCCGTAGTGCAAAGATGAACATGTGTTTAGATGAACATGACCAACTGATGAATATCTTTGGCCTGTAGTGTAAAGATGAATATTTAATTCCAGATATATATTAATTGATGTTATAGGGATAAAATATCGACGATGAACTTTTAAATTCATATATAGAAGATAGTAGATTGCATTCTCTACTTAACTCTTCTAATGAATTATTATTTTCGCTGCGAATATTGATTTAAAACTGGTTGTCTATTGTATTCTATTAGATTTTTCCCTGTTGAAGACTAACGATAATTTGTTCTACGTTATCTTAGTCATAATATTCTTTACTGGGGTAGTTGAGCTCACCCTTTTCCTTTTTGTTCCATTTTTCTTCTCAAGAGGCGAGAATGTAGCGAGTACTAGTCGGGGTATAGAATGAAGGTTCTAGGAAGTTGTTTAAGTAGTCCTCACCATTTTTGTAAAATATTGTACTAATAATTGTAATGAGGACTTATTTGGGTATGAATATTGTCTAGATGACAATATTTATATTTAAACTCACAGTTTTTATGTTGTATTAATAAAGTTGTAGATGTTTCTGTACCATGTTATTGACGACTCAAAATGGGTGTTGTATACCTATTTTGGGGGCGTCACAGTTGGTATCAGAGCTTAGGGATATGATCTCTGGTGGAGATCGGGGAATAGAACTAGGAGGGGAGAGACGAGTAAATCCTTCGTTAGTGTGTCCTACCTAAGCTTATTTGTTGATCGGTCATAATATAGGGATATTATGTGATATGTTAATTTGTTAAATTAACCCTTATTTTATGGCAGTATTTGAGAATGTCGACTGAGAATATTAAGAGTGGAGTAAATGAGATCGTGGAGACACCTTTGCTCACCAATGAGGAGAGCATGCAACATGTTGGTAATGTTCCTCCTTTAAACAATGCCACTAAGCAGACGATGAACGATGAGATGTTTAGAAGCTTTTTGCGGTTCATGAAAAACCAGACGAAGGAGATTCCTGTTCAAAATATAGGAAGAAACAATGGAAACACACAGCTGGTCACAACCAAGCAGTTCAAAGAGTTGGGACCACCAAAATTCTGGGGAAAGCCAGATCCGATTAAGGCGGAGATGTGGGTCAAGCAAATTACCAAGATATTCGATGTCTTGGGATGCACGGAGGAACAGAAAGTTCCATTCGCCACTTTTATGTTCCGTAATGATGCAGATTACTGGTGGGAATCTGTGAAGCGTACCCATCCAGCCGCGCTCAGCATGTCTTGGGAGACATTTCAGAAACTATTCAATGACAAATACTTTCCTGAAAGTGTTCGTCATATGAAGTAGGTAGAGTTTATTAGATTGGAACAAAATAACATGACGGTGTCCCAATACGAGGCGATGTTCGCGGAGTTATCCAGGTTTTCACCTCATTTGTTGGAGAACGAGGAACTTATGACGCGGATGTTTCTGAGAGGTTTGAAACCCGGCATACGTCAATATCTCATTTCTCATAAATTTTTTCTCTATTCAGATGTTGTCAACAGGGCTCAATTATTAGAGCGAGATAACGAGTACGGTCAACCGAGGGACCACAACTAGGACCATACCGGTGACAGCAGTCATCAGAACAATGATAACCAACGGAGAAAGAAGAATACGGACAAGAGCGGTAACCACTCTGGTGGTAATCATGGCCATGAGGATAGAAGAAGCGAGTCGGGGGGAGATTTTTAAAAAAGGAGATTCAACAATGACAATGCGATGACGTCAGCACCACCAGCAACTGGTTCCAAGGGAGGAAAACGACCACCGGTCATATGCTATAAATGCGGGAAAGAAGGACATATCAGTCCAAATTGCCCACAATAGTTCAAGGTATGCTATAATTATGGAAAGGAAGGACATATCGCTCGAGATTGTACGGTAGCGAAACCAAGTTCAGCGGGGACGATGGCTTAAAGGCTGTCCCAGAAAAGTCAAAGTCAACGGTTCTTGGAAGAACGTTTGTCGTGACTATTCAAAATGCGAGAAACTCAAACGAGTTGATCACGGGTAAGCTAATTATAAATTCTTGTGATGTTTATACCTTACTAGATACCGGTGCTACCCATTCATTTATCTCTCCTACTTATGCTCAACGTTTAAATTTAACTCCGGAGAAATTCGACTTTTACCTATCTGTGGAAACTCCGTTAGGAGAAACTTTCATCACATCCACTGTTTATAAAGCTTGTTTGATCCAAGTTGGCACCATCACATTACCTGTTGACCTTATCTCTTTAAAGATACTTGTTTTTGATGTGATTTTAGGGATTGATTGGTTAACTACTCATCATGCCAAAATTAATTTTTTCATAAGGTTGTTAGTTTTCATATTCCTAAACAACCTGTTGTTCGAATTCAAGCAACTAAACCATTAAAATCAATCACTGTTATATCAAGCCATAAAGCCATTCGTTTATTAAAAAACGGATGTCAAGCTTTCTTAGCCCATGTTATGGATTTGAATAAAGACACGTCATATTTAAATAATATTCTTGTTGTTAGTAACTTTCCGGACGTATTTCTTGAAGAACTTTCCGGTTTACCCCCGGAATGTGAAGTTGAATTCTTTATTGATCTTGAACCTGGTACAAAGCCCATTTCTAAAACCCCATATTGAATGGCTCCTATTGAACTTCAGGAGTTAAAGGTCCAACTACAGGATTTATTGGACATCAGTTTTATTCGTCCTAGTACATCTCCTTGGGGTGCTCTTGTTTTATTTGTAAAGAAGAAAGACGAGAGTATGCGACTTTGTATTAACTATCGGGAATTGAACCATGTCACCATCAAGAATAGGTATCCGTTACCTCGTATTCATGACTTATTTGACCAGTTGCAAGGAGCACAATTCTTTTCAAAAATCGATATTCGTTCTGGATATCATCAACTGAAGATTAGAACTGAGGATATTCCAAAGATTGCCTTCAGAACTCGGTACAGACATTATGAATTCTTAGTCATGTCTTTTGGATTGACTAATGCTCCTACGGCTTTCATGGATATGATGAACCGAGTATTCAAGGATTATTTGGATCAGTTCATTGTTGTCTTTATTGATGACATCCTCATATATTCCAAAAGCCGTGAAGATCATGAGCACCATTTGAAGCTGGTACTCCAAAGACTTCGTGAAAATAAGCTTTATGCTAAGTTAAAGAAATGCGAGTTCTGGTTTGAGGAAGTAGCATTCCTTAGGCACGTTGTGTCAAAACATAGAGTATCTGTTGACCCGGCGAAGATTGAAGCAATACAAAGTTGGGAGCAACTGAAGACGGTGACTGAAGTTCGTAGCTTTCTAGGCTAAGCTGGTTATTATCGGAGATTCATGGAAGGATTTTCTCGAATCGCTACCCCGTTAACTCAGCTGACTCGGAAGGATACAAAATTCGTATGGAGCGAAGAATGCGAGAAGAGTTTCCAAGAGCTTAAGAGGAGACTCATTTCAGCACCTGTTTTGACAATGCCATCTGGTTCGGATGGATTTGTTATCTACAGCGATGCTTCAGGCAAAGGGTTAGGATGTGTTCTCATGCAACGTGGGAAAGTCATAGCCTATGCCTCGCGACAACTTAAAGAATATGAGAGGAATTATCCTACTCATGATCTAGAGTTGGCAGCAGTCGTTTTCGCGCTAAAGATCTGGAGGCACTATCTATATGGGGAGAAAGTGGAGATATATTCAGACCATAAAAGCCTCAAATATTTCTTCACCCAAAAATAACTCAACATGTGGCAACGACGTTGGCTCGAGCTGTTGAAAGACTACGACCATACCATTCAATACCATCCTGGAAAAGCGAACGTGGTAGCTTACGCATTGAGTAGAAGATCATACGCGGGAACGAGTGCGATGTTGTCAACACAAAGGCCCATTTTGTGTGATTTACAAAAAATGAAGATAGAATTCAAGACTCTGGGGACCCATAAAATGATGTCAAGTATACGTATAGAACCAACTTTAATCACAAAAGTTAAAGTTGTTTAAGTCATAGACCTGAAGCTGATGCGTATGAAGAAGAAAGTACAAGAAGGTGTTATTCCAGAAGCAAGAATCGATGAAGAATGAATACTTCAAGTCCACTCCAGACTTTGTGTTCCTAACGATTCTGATTTGAAGTACAAGATCATGATGGAGGCACACAATACACCATTTATAATCCATCTTGGAAGTACCAAAATGTATCGTGATCTTCGACATACATTTTGGTGGAATAATATGAAGAGAGAGATTGCAAAGTTTATCTCGATGTGTTTAACTTGTCAATGTGTAAAGGTGAAGCATCAAGTGCCTAAGGGTCCATTGCAACCACTTGAGATTCCGAAATAAAAGTGGGAACATATTACCATGGATTTCGTTACGGGTCTTCCCACGGTTTCTCAAGGCATAAATGCAATTTGGGTTATTGTTGAGAGATTAACCAAGTCTGCTCATTTCTTGCCGATACGGGAGACTTATTCCCTTGAACGTCTTGCTCATATGTATGTAAATGAGATTGTGAGATTTCATGGGATGCCAGTATCCATAGTTTTGGATCGTGACCCAAGATTCACTTCAAGATTTTGGGTTAGCTTGCAAAAATCTATAGGCACGGATTTACGATTTAGTTCGGCATACCATCCTCAAACGGACGGACAATCAGAGAGGACTATTCAAACTCTTAAAGATCTATTAAGACTATGTGTCCTAGACTTCAAAGGGAGTTGGAATAAGTATTTACCATTGATGGAATTCTCCTACAACAACAGTTATCAGGCAAGTATAGGTGTGGCTCCATTTGAAGCATTGTATAGATGAAAGTGTCGCTCTCCAATATGTTGGGATGAGGTGGGTGAAGCAACATTTGTTGGGACCTGAGTTGGTACATATGACTACGAAAAAGATCTAAATGATTCGACAACGTATACAAACGACACATGATCGACAAAAGAGTTATGCGGATCTTCATCGAAAGGACGTGGAATTTAGTATTGGGGATCATATATTATTGAGAGTTACTCCATGGAAGGGAGTTACAAGATTCGGGAAAAGAGGAAAGTTCAATCCACGATTTATTGGTCCATTTCAGATTTTTGATCGAATAGGAAATGTAGCGTATAGACTCGCTTTACCTCCAAGTATGTCTCGTGTTCATAATATTTTTCACATATCGGTGCTTCGTAAATATGTGAAAGACCAAAACCACTTTATTGAGTTAGAACCGGACGAGATAGCCGAAGACTTAACGTACGAGGAGGTACCTGTCAAGATCTTGGATAGGAAGGAGCATGTCCTACGCACAAAGGTCATACCACAAGTCAAAGTTTTATGGAGGAACCTTGCTATCGGGGAATATTCGTACGATGGTGCAGTCTTGTGTGGGCCCCATAACGGAAAGCGATTGGATGAAGAAAATGACAAAAATAAGTTATTTATAAATAACGACTTTGTTATTACCGTTAATACTGTTGAAATACTCGGTGGTTAAAATATAGTAGCACGCGGTATTGCACCAATTATTGATTCTTACGTAAGAAGGCACTACTCAATAATTGTTACAGTAATTACTGTTCAATATTTTATTTTATTGATTCAATAATTACTACGTTGATATTTTATATTAATGTTGTTTCAATAATTGTCACTACACAGTATTATTATTTTCGTTGTTTCAATATCGACGATGAACTTTTAAATTCATATATAGAAGATAGTAGATTACATTCTGTACTTAACTCTTCTAATGAATTATTATTTTCGCTGCGAATATTGATTTAAAACTGGTTGTCTATTGTATTCTATTAGATTTTTCCCTGTTGAAGACTAACGATAATTTGTTCTATGTTATCTTAGTCATAATATTCTTTACTGGGGTAGTTGAGCTCACCCTTTTCCTTTTTGTTCCATTTTTCTTCTCAGGAGGCGAGAATATAGCGAGTATTAGTCAGGGTATGGAATGAGGGTTCTAGGAAGTTATTTAAGTAGTCCTCACCATTTTTATAAAATATTGTACCAATAATTGTAATGAGGACTTATTTGGGTATGAATATTGTCTAGATGGCAATATTTGTATTTAAACTCACAGTTTTTATGTTGTATTAATAAAGTTATAGTTGTTTCTGTACCATATTATTGACGACTCAAAATGGGTGTTGTATACCTATTTTGGGGGAGTCACATGATATAAGAAAACAATTGAGACAAAATATTGAACAAAGCCTCAAGTGTAAATATTGACGAAAATATAATCTCCAAAGATCTGAAAGAAATATATCTAAATCAACAAAATTGACGAAACCAATAGACAAATAAAGAAATAACGAACTGAAGTAACTAACTCAATGAATTGAACTGAACAGAAACAAACAAAATTAATACAATAAAATAATAGGCTGAAATAAATGGTTGGGGTTATTTCATACCGATTGAGCTCAAAAATATATCTTGCCACACAGGCAAGTCAAACTAATGCTATACAGGCAAATCAAATGATGTCACACAGGCAACCAAAATAATGACGCACAGACAAATCACACATTGGACCGCGAATCCAAATGTATGCAAATCGGATAGTGTGTTTGGCACATCATCACTAATCCGCAGAACATAAAACTAGGGTTAACTCATACGCCACCCACAACAAAATACCAAATGGCCCACTTCCTCTAGAGCCCAAAACGGAGGCGCCGTGGACTAATCACACCGCCACGAAAAGTGTCATGCCTCTCGTGCCAAGACTACATGCCTGTGGTACCCCCACAGGTGGTTATAGCTCAGGTATACCCTATGATATATTCTAACAAAAATACTATGTCACAACACATGTGACATAATACCAACGAAAGGGTTCTATATGTACATGTTGAACCAAATCAAATTATAGTCACAAGGTCTCAAAAAGAAGGTAGCAACATGTACCGCTCTACAATTATCAAAAATAAATACTGAACATGATATTCTAATTCAAAGAGTACAAATATGAGTCATATGTATTAACTCCAAAATGAAACTAATATATTTATTTCACAGGAAATAATTATGTGAAATCATAACAGAATTCGAAATAAGGAAACAAAACGAACAAATCAAATTTAACAAGAGTATCGCTGAAAAGTACGATATCCGTACATGGATTAAGCAATGCAATACCCAAATTTATATTCCTAATATTCTCTTTAAATTTCCTCCGCCCGATCTAATAATAATAATAATAATAATAATAATAATAATAATAATAATAATGCAATTATAAGTTACTTCATAATAACATGAAATTATTTTTCAATTTACATAAATTTTATAATACAAACCTAAATTAGATTATAATTAATCTTTTAATCATTTTCTCTTTTTATTTATTATTTATTCATTTATTTTTAGAACAAACTGTATTACTATTATATATATAGAGAGACATTACGAACATTGTTTTATAACAGTAAGCTTCAAATCAAGTTACGATTTTTTTTAAATTCTTAATAGATATATAATAATAATAATATACAGTAAACATATTAGTGCTCAAAGATGCTAATTTTTCAAATTCTCTCTCTCTATATATAATATACATCAATTAGTGCTCCATATTATGTACAGATCATGTTAACGAATTTTTTTTCTTTTTTTTTTTAATTTTTTTACCGATCATCACATGGCTGTTTTATTATAATACATGATAAAATCCAATACCTAATAGTCATGATATATATAAAACCAAAAAGAAAGAAAAGATACCTGTTTTTCTTCTTTAAATCAATGATATGAAAATCACTTCTTTTTCCTTCTCTCCTTGAGTGACAGCCTCTTCCCTCTACTTTCTTTTATCAGACGAATAAAGTAGCGTACAATGTATAGGGTTTTAAGTTTTTTTATATATATATTTTATTAATTTTCAAAATTTTAATAGGATAAGATATTAGCCACATATAAATTAAATCCAATCTAATTTTAAGGCCCAATTTAATGTAATCTCTTACTTATTTTAGTCCACATAAATTTTGCCCAAACAAAAGAAATCCCAATTAAAATATTTAAAAATATGAAATTAAATGTCAAATATATATATATATATATATATATATTTTATTATTTTTTTCTGGGTATTACATCACCTACCCCTTAAAAGGATTTCGTCCCCGAAATCAAAAGAATGGAAAATACCTAATTATCAAAAAGATGCGGATACTCCGCTTGAATAGACTCCTCAATCTCCCAATAGTAGCTCCGCGCTCCGGATGATTTTTTTCCCCACAAAATTTTAATAAATGGGATTGGCTTCCTCCTCATAACCCGCTTTTGACAATCTAAAATTATCTCAAGTTGTTTACTTCTTCAAAATTGTAGAGGACGAAAAACTGAAGGAACCTGATTTGGATTCACTCAATTCCGACATCAAATGAATTAATTATAATTTTTCTAATGGAATGCGGCGCGTATAAGTATTCTACTCGAAAATTCAACTAATCAAATTAGAATAGGATTAAAGTTACAACTTCACTCTTTAAATATAAATATAGCTCAATATAGGAGCTACCAAAACTCTAATGGACTTCCCATTTTTATTTAATCGATTATTTAATTATCTACTAAAACAATTTAACTTTCCAAACAAAACAAGGAAGAAATAAAAAAAAATAGTCACTTACCTTTTCCAATTTGAATACAATTGTATAAAATAAAATAAAATAATATTTATTTTAAAAAAATATGGGTTATTACTTTTTTCACCCCTTAAAATAATTCCGTCCTCGGAATTCAAATAAGCTACAAAAAAAATTAGTTATGACGTAGCGCCGCCATTTGTAACGATCAATGCGGATAAGTCATCGGTCCACATAATTATCAATGTATTTGTAAAAGATTCGTCAGCTACCGTGCCAAGCCTTGGTAAGGTTAATCGCGTTGCATCAAATTAGATCACATATATGATCCACTGTTGGTGCAGGTCGTCGCTAATATCTTTGAGTTTAATTCTTGTAAACGTACTCTTCGGAACATAATTCAAAATCACAAAAATTTCTCTTCATCCAAATACGATTCGAATACCCAAAATATTTAAAGTTATTTTTAATTCGTAAAACGTTTATGTTCCACACATGACAAAGAATTAACAAATTATTTTTATTTAATTTACATAAAATCATACAAAACTCCAAGAATATCGGATAAACCAAACAACTCTACAAGTTATATCAACTTTTCCTAAATCCTCAAGAGCTTCAAAATATTCAAACCTCAATTCGAACTAGCTAGTTCTTAAATATTATTACACCAAAAAATATACTACTAAGATCTCTTTATCATCATATCAACTCTAAGTTAAATATTCTACTATCTGCATAAGCAAACTATAATTATTCAAGATCTCTCAAAATTAATTGAATTTCATCACTTACTATCTAATCATATAATAAATCAATCATCCCTTATTGCAAACCTTAATCCAATAAATTTCAATGTCTCCCCATACTATCACAAAGAAAGTTCATAGAACATAACTCCAATATCCTACTAGAAAATAGTCACAAAATTGATCATTAACTCCAAATGATTAATCTAATTACCTCGAATATCAGCAACTCACATTACAAGAAATCATCTATACTTAATAATTTTTACTTTATCATAGTATCGCATCAATACACAAATCTCAAATTATCCACAAGCTTAAAATATATCAAAACCTAACTCGAATCAAATCCTCAATTCAACGATCATAATAATTGTCACAAAAAACAACTCTAACAAATAATTTTTCAAAATCAAATAATCGTCGATACAAATACTCACATCATAATAACATCTCATATAAGATCACTTCTTATCTGTACAAAGTATAACTTTATTCACCTCAATGATTAAATCACAAATATTACTAACTAATATCATTATTAAATCACCTTAACAAATTATTCCATTTTCCTCAAATCAACTACAAATCGAAAGGAAATCGACAGTTGGTCAAAATAGAGACCTACCAAATAAGGAACTAAATCGAATCAAACTCTTACGTCTACCCAATGGTTTACCAACTCACAGGTCAAACCTAAATAGGTTTTCTACAAGAAAGAACCTAAGTTCTGATACCATATCAGTAACACCCCCTTCACGAATAGGAAAGGGAGGTCACGTGTGAAGCACAACAAACCTTAAAATTAGTAAACAGAGCACTAATAACATCAAAATATTAATAACGGTGATCCCCTAATAAAGTACTTAATACAATTCTCCAACTATAGTCAAAATAATCCAACTTAAAATCGAAACAACCTAAATGGTCAAAGGCAAGACTCTCATCACACTGGCCCTGAATCACCACTACAAACCTGCCGAAAGAAAAACATAGTATGAGCCAATTGCCTAGTACTGATATAATATACAAAAGATATACAACTGATATACAAAAATAACTGAGACAAAATAATGAACAAAGCCTCAAGTGTAAATACTGACGAAAGTATAATCTCCAAAGATCTGAAAGAAATATATCTAAATCAACAGAATTGACGAAAGCAATAGACGAATAAAGAAATAACGAACTGAAGTAACTAACTCAATGAATTGAACTGAACAGAAACAAACAAAATTAATACAATAAAATAATAGGCTGAAACAAATGGCTGGGGTTATTTCATACCAATTGAGCTCAAAAATATATCTTTCCACACAGGCAAGTCAAACTAATGCCACACAGGCAAATCAAATGATGCCACATAGGCAACCAAAATAATGCCACACAGGCAAATCACACATTGGATCGCGAATCCAAATGTATATAAATCAGATAGTGTGTTTGGCACAACATCACCAATCCGCAGAACAGAAAACTAGGATTAACCCATACGCTTCCCACAACAAAACACCAAATGGCCCACTTCCTCTGGAGCCCAAAATGGAGACGTCGTGGCCTAATCACACCGCCACGGAAAGTGTCATGCCTCTCGTGCCAAGACGACATGCCTGTGGTACCCCCACAGGTGGTTATAGCTCAGGTATACCCTACGATATATTCTAACAAAAATACTATATCACAACACATGTGACATAATACCAACAAAAGGGTTCTATATGTATATGTTAACCAAATCAAATTATAGTCACAAGGTCTCAAAAAAAGGTAGCAACATATACCGCTCTACGATTATAAAAAAATAAACACTGAACATGATATCCTAATTCAAAGAGTACAAATACGAGTCATATGTATTAACTCCAAAATGAAACTAATATATTTATTTCACAGGAAATAATTATGTGAAATCATAACAGAATTCGAAATAAGGAAACAAAACGAACAAATCAAATTTAACAAGAGTATCGCTGAAAAGTACGAAATCCGTACCTGGATTAAGCAATGTAATACCCAAATTTATATTCCAAATATACTCCTTAAATTTCCTCTGCCCGATCTAATATAATAATAATAATAATGCAATTATAAGTTACTTCATATTAACATGAAATTATTTTTCAATTTACATAAATTTTATAATACAAACCTAAATTAGATTATAATTAATCTTTTAATCATTTTCTCTTTTTATTTATTATTTATTTATTTATTTTTAGAACAAACCGTATTACTATTATATATATAGAGAGACATTATGAACATTGTTTTATAACAGTAAGCTTCAAATCAAGTTACAATTTTTTTTAAAATTCTTAATAGATGTATAATAATAATAATATATAGTAAACATATTACTGCTCAAAGATGTTAACTTTTTAAATTCTCTCTCTATATATATATAATATACATCAATTAGTGCTCCATATTATGTACAGATCATGTTAACGAATTTTTTTTCTTTTTTTTAAGTTTTTTTACCAATCATCACATGGCTATATTATTATAATACATGATAAAATCCAATACCTAATAGTCATGATATACATAAAACCAAAAAGAAAGAAAAGATACCTGTTTTTCTTCTTTAAATCAATGATATGAAAATCACTTATTTTTTCTTCTCTCCTTGAGTGTAGAGGTGGCAAACGGACTGGCATGCTCGGGCCGGGCCGGGCCATGGTCGGGCCGCGCCAAAACGGGCCGGGCCAAAAAGGCCCGTTTTTTACGGGTCAAAAAAAATAAGCCCATAGCCCGCGGGCTCACGGGCGGGTCGAAGGTAGTTTATGCCTATTTTTTGCATTTTTTTCACTCCGCTAAGCCCGCGGGCGGGCCAGGCCGTGCCGAGCTTTGAA